>SJYT01034147.1:93697-182514 GCA_006410635.1 Cephalophus harveyi | reverse complement strand
CCCTTCTTAAGAAATAAAAAAATACACAATTGAAACATAGTGAAAGATGGTTGCTATTGAAATATGACCATCTTAGTTTTAAAGAAGCTTTCATATTATATGATTACCTGTCTCTTATACACATCTCCCTGCTTTTATGTATGTTAGTATAGAAGTCCATCAGCAGCTCCTTGATGGTGTATTAAAACGAAGTGGCAGCCGCTTCTGCAGGAGATACCGTATTCTATTAAAGGAGACCAAGTGAGAGAAAGAAACTCTAGAGGCTAAAAGCCACTTCAAGTCTTCAGACCGATTGATCTGTATTCTCTTGTTATAATCCGTCTCATCATACTTGAGTTAATGAGGCAAAAGAGGGGGAGTGGAATCTGATGGTCCTTGACAAATTCATTAGGGAGGCTGCAGGACATTTTATTTGACTGTTAAACATCTTGTTTGTTTGGTTTAGGCAGTGCCAACATCAGCATGCTTCTGCCCAGACTTATCATGTTGGTCTGGCTACAGACATTTCTAAAAAGAGAAGGAGGACATGCAGTGTGTGATTTGAGTATTTTGTTTTGGATTTCATGTAGCTCATAACCTTCAGACTTCTCTAGGATTTACCTTCATCGTCCTTACACTAGGAACATTTTATAAGACTATAGATGATAATACTGAGGTGGGCATGTTTCTAGTTACTATAAACAAAAATATGTATGTTTAAACTTTAGTCTGAAAAGTTCCTATTTCCTTAAAAAAAAAAAAAAGTGAGTCAAATTACAGCAATTACTGTGCTAGTTTTTGAAAAATGTGAATGTTTAAGCTCCAGAAGAGTAGCCAGGTCATACATTAGATCCTATTTTTACTTGGTCGTGGTTAAATAAACTTTTAATTATTAATTGAATTTCCTTTTGCAGTGAAACACTTATGGGTACAGAAACTGGGGAATAAAAATTTTAACTCTTTATACAAATACAATGTTTTTGAAAAAAAAATTGTATATTTTAATTTGAAGGGCTTTTTATATTTAAAATCAGAAGCAGAACCAGATACTATATGAATGGTGCTAAAATAAGATGATGAGTTGACAGAAAACTTAAAAAGCTGAAAATATTTCTAATTGAAGAATAATGGGCAAGTAAGTTAGAATGTTAATCTTGCAGTACTACAGTGCTTGATTTTCTCAGTTTATCCAATTACAAGACTTTCTTGCATAGAGAATTCAGTCATATTTTCCTTCAGCAATTGACTTAAGCAACCTCAACTTCAGTTCTTTGAGAAACAACACTGTCTTCCATTTGCAAGCAAACAGTATGAGAGAAAAAGAAAACTGATGCTCCTTGCCTGTCATTTTTATACATTCTTGCATTGCTGATGAAGCTTGAACTGCTGCAGGGAATATATGGATTCGAAAAGAAATGATTCAGTAGTACATGTTGTGTTTCTCAGGGCAAAACCAAACTAATGGCCGAAGCCAGTGCTTCTGTGCATCTGACAGTTATAATCCTGTTTACATTTCTTGTCCGACTCTCTGCGACCTGTCTCTTATACACATCTCCCCCCCCACCCCCCACCCAATCTCTGTCTCTTCCCTTGCTGTTTCCTGGAGTTATTTAGTTTATGAATGGTCCTGTACCATCATGAGGGGGGTGGAGCTTCAGTTCCTACAATCGCTATCCGAGCTGTCAGTGCTGTAGCCAATCCCAGAGAGAAGACAGGCATGCTTGGCAAACAGTAGCAGCCACCGCTGCCCTTGATAAAGAAAGGGAGGAAAGAGAGAAGTAAGAAAATAGGAGGAGATAGTAGAAGTCAAACGCTTACACACATTTTACAGCCCCCTCTTCTTTATCCTCCGCTCTTATCAATTGCCAGGAAGAAAAAGAGTATATAGAGAAGGGACTTCTTGGAGATGGCTGGAATGATTAAAGTGAGAGTGGCAGTGGTTCAGAAAGGTTCACTTTTTTTTTTTTCTCTCTTTCCTATCAGCATTGTGAAGAAGGTGCAAACTCTTAACAAAATTACTTTCGCTTCAAGGCAAACGGAAGGAGGAAGGGAAATCTGGGAAAGGACCTAAATTTTTCTAGATTTTCTCCTCAGGCAAAGTCTTCCTTTTCTTCCCCTCCCCTCCTATTGTTGCCAAGAACCCTAGCANTATGTCAAATGATCTAATTTTCCAAAACTCTTAAGTGAGAGAGAAATTATTTATAAGCTATTGATAATTATGACTCTGAAATCAATCTGGAGAATAATCAGTCATTCAGTGTTTTCTTTGAGCAGTTCACAATAGTTCCTATTACTTTAAATGGTCAGTCCTACTGTCAAAACAAGTTGTTTTTTTAAATTTCCTTCACAAAATAGCTTAAAAAAAAAGAAGAAGAAACTCAGACTTTGTAATCACATTAATTGGTGAGCCAAGGATATTGTTCTTGTTTGAACAGTTTCAATTTAGTGTTCTATAAAGTCAAAGGAATGGTCTTAATTTTGTATTACTGAAGCCTCAAACTCTATTGAAAAATACTTCTATATACCTTTTGAATATTGTTTTGTAGAATTAAATTTGTTTGGGTTACGTTGGATAATATATTTGATTAGTGATATTTACACTTTTTAAGCTTTTATAAGTCTAATTCTGTGTAAATTAGTAGGATGAGACAATTGAAAATACAATAGAGGTTTTTTTCAGAAGTTTAGTACCAGCTGTGTATATGAGTACTTTATTAAGCTATTCATAAGGTCATATCATCAAGTAGACGATTCCAGAGCAAAGAACTTGTATTCGGGAAAATGGAAGCGAGCAGTTTTTAGCCTGACTGAAATGTAAATGCAACATTATTGAGCTAGGATATGCAGTGATAAGACAGTCTTAGTTAATTTGGTGATGATTTTTCAGAAGGTATTTCATTGAATTTACTATATTTTCACTTATGTCTTTTAACTTTACCAAGAAACATACACATTTTTGAGTTGCAGCAGTCACATTCCTTTATTTCTATAAGACAGTTCTGAAAAGTTTGAACAAATAAAAGTCTACCTTGTCTGTCTTCTTTCCTTCCTTCCTTCATCTTTCCTTTCTTCCTTCTTTCATTCATTTTAACAATTTTTAACTTACTAATATACTCTGAGGTATATATTATATTTTTCCTATTTAATAACATTGATATCATGACTTACTGTAATTTCCAACAAATGAAAGTGTGCTTTTACAAGAGCCAATTCTTAACGATTTATGGGAGGATTATATAATTAGTGGGTTATTATTTATGTCTCCTCCATCTTTGAGAAACAAACTTTTACTGGCCTTTAATATCACTTCCAGAAGATAGAAAATCAAGATTGTTACTATTAAACTTGATGCTAGATAAGTCAAGGCTTTTGATTTCAGTTTCATTCAGTTCTGTTTGAAACTTCGAATTGTTTGCTTTAAAGAAGATGTGGTTTCCTTTGTTTCATAAGATAGTAGTACTGACTCACATGTAGAATGTTTCTTGGGATCTCAGAGCCATCCCCACTCCCGTTTCTACTTTCTCTTGCGATCAGTGCCAGACATTAACGAAACAGATGATGGAGAGGAGGGATGTTGATTATGCCAGTACTGAGTGGTGCTTAGTTCAAAATATAAGACTTGGTGTTATGTTCCATATTTCTTTCAGTCCATATGAGACATTTTGTGGATCTCTGTTTAAAATTTATCAGTTAAGCATATTGTAGGTAAGTTTTTGTTAAACTTCAGGAAAACTAGTTCTTTTCAACATCTGTTTTTCTTGAAATATATAGGTTCTGCAGCACTCTGTCTGTATTATTATTAGTAGTAGTAATCTTGAATCCATCTTCTGCTACAATTACAGGAAATTTTTAATAGACTTTGTGGTATTTTTAATGAAAATGTTAAAAAATATAGCCTATTCCTTCCTTTAAACACTATGAGTAAAGTGATGTGCTGAGAGGTTTCTGTGATTCCTGGTAGTGGTTAAATAACAACAAAAATCCTTCATTGGCTCTAATCTACATATAGGAGACATCTGTGTTATATAAATGAAATAATATTTGATGATCTAAGGAGTGGAAACTTTTCCTTTAACCATGTGAAGTAAAGCTGGGATATAAAACAGCTGTCTGGGCCTATGTATATCAAGATGCTGCCAGTCTGTTTCTTTTCTGAATTTTCCCTTTCTCCCTTCCCTTATTATCTTTGGATCCTAAAGAATCACTCTCTTACATTTAGACTGGTTTTGTCTGTAGACAAAACCTGGGTTGGTAGGTTTAAATCATCCTAGATAGAGTGAAAAATCTTTGATCTATGACTATGACTTTTTCCAAATGATTTGCTTGCTGGGACAGACACTATCCATGCCCTTTCACTTTGCTATCAGATAGGTGTACACAGAGGACCTGAAAGGCTACCAGATGCACAGTTAAATCATCTTATTAGATAAGTAAAGGGTTCCAACCTTACTTAATTAGATCTTATATTTCTAATAGTTATTTGTTCTGTTGGTTATTTAACCTTGTTGGTTAAATGTTCTACAAATCTAATCTTTCCTTCAAATTAGTCAAAACTTTTTTATAAATTGTATTGAAAATTAATGAAATACAAAGCTGTTTTTTTTTTTTGTTTTTTTTTTTTAATATAAGTTTGTTGGCTGTCACATAGCTTACCTGGATAGATAAGATAAAGGGAGACATACATTACATTTAAAGTCGGTCAGTTGTGTCCGACTCTCTGCGACCCCATGGACTATAAGGTTCATGGAATTCTCCAGGCCAGAATACTGGAGTGGGTAGCCTTTCCTTTCTCCAGGGGGTTTTCCCAACCCAGGTCTTCCGCATTGTGGGCAGATTCTTTACCAGCTGAGCCATTAAGGAAGCCCAAGAATATTGGGGTGGGTAGCTTATTGGGTCTAGGGGATAAGAAGCCCTGAATTTTTACCCTTCCTTGGTTACAAGTTGTGTGAGTGACCTTGATCAAGTCATTTTCTCTACTCATTTTCTCAATTGTTAAATGGGGGGACAGATGAGGAGTTTTTCTGCCTCTTCTAGATAGTCAGAAATCTATAATTTCTTACCCCAACATGATCAGAGTTGTTGTTTATATCTTTAGCAGTTGATTTTAAATCAGAAATCTTTTTGCACACATTGAGAGTTTCAGCGCTTTTCTGATACAACCATCTGAATGTTTTCAATGTGAAAATAATCACAGAAATAAAAGCTTACAAATGGTTATAGACCATATTTTAGACTTTAGGGAAGAATGCAAATTGTAGATTGAAGACAGTTGTGAGGGACATCCCATTAACAAGTTGGAATAAATTCTAAGAGTATGCTAATTATTGCTTCATAAGAGTTGAATCACAGAAATGTGAAAATGAAACAGTCTGTGTATTCTTATATATTTAACAAAACTGTATGTGTTTAAAAGTGTACACAGGGTTGGCAGGTGTGTTTATTTCCTCAGGTTGTTGAATTGTCTTTCAGTGTTTCTGATATTTTCACTAAGATTAGCTAATCTGTAAATATTAGTTCTTGAAGGCAAATAAAGTTCAAGTTCACAATGAACTAAAAGGAATGTTCAGTCTTCTCTTTAGAGAAATGACATTGCTTTAAGCAACCATAACATTACCATATTTATGTTGTGATAAAAGATAGACACAAGCAGGGAAATGGTTTTCAAAACATGAGTCACTAAAGTAAGTTTTATGCTACTTTCTCATGGTTTTCACTTGTTTTCATCAGAAGATCTGACAAGCATAAAAGTGTTAACATCTTTTATTTTACAGATGTTCTTAGTTTTCCCTCAAACTGTAAAAGATGCTATATCAGACTAACATGGTAGGAAATAATTTCAACACCTCCCTTCACTTATGCAATAACTTATTTGTCTGAGCTTGTGGATATTTTTGGAGGGAGGGAAGTGAGACAGGAAAAGACAGCATACTGAGATCTAATTGTTCACATTTTGAGTTATAGATCAATCAGTCTGTCTGCTTTATTATAAATTCACTCTAAGATAGCTTTTCAATGGTGATAGTTGAGTTATTTTTTATGTCTATATTTTATTCTTTGGAAATCCCTTGTTAATGTAGTAGGCATGGCAGGTGACCACCGAGAGAGTTGCTGATGGACACTCTGTGGGTTTGCAAAGTGCAAGCCTAAAAGACTAAGAGATGAGAAATGTATTGCTATTTGTGAATTTATGTTTTATCTCACTTCACTTGAAAATTTATGAGTAGCGTGGCTTAAGGGTGCTGGAGTTGTGTGTTCCAGGGCTTGCCCCTACTGATAACACCCTTGTTGGCGTGAAAGTGCAATGCAAATTATGACAGTTACAACCTTCTGTTTTGTTTAACCTGTCAGTAGATTTCCTGGCTCAGTGCTGAGGGCAATGGTGTGTTCAGCTAGTCCATATTCGCCTAAACTTAAAAGGTCAGGTTTCTACAGGCAAGCCTAGTCAGAGCCTAATTGATGAGGAGGGCAGAGAGACAGAATTTACTGTTCTGTTGGCTAGTTTCATATCGTTAGGTTGTCCTGAAAGCATCAGGCAGTCACAGCCCCTTTCATGTAAGTGCTGACCCTAGACAGGAGCTGACAATCAAAGGAGGCAGCCACAGGAACCAGTGCAAGTAGGCTATTGATTTTTCAGTTAGGTCTAAGTAGTTTGTAGTATGGGTAATGGGTGACAGAGGCAGGTATGTCATTATCAATGAGCTCCAGAACAGTCGCCACAACCCTCTCTCATATTTCCTTCAGCCCTGACAGTATACTTCCAGGGCCGGTCAATAAATCGCCCAACCCTTAACTGACAAGTGACTTGGAGGTTTAGGTTGAGGGGTGGAAGTTACAGAGCTAAACTCCTCTACTTGAACACGTACTAGATCTCAGTACTGGATCTCAGAATTAGTAATTATGTTGTAAGTTTTGGAGATTTTGATTTGTAAAATTCTGTGCAACTCAGTAGGGTTTACTTTTAAGCTTTTGAGAATTCAAAAAGCATTTTTACTTTGTTTAGAAATTAAGAAATGAGCAGATTATTTGTAAAGATAATCTGCAAGCACAATTAGGTTATTCTTGCATGGTTTTGCTTTTAATTTAGACTAGATCCTTACTTATTCATGATAACTCTGAACTTATAAAAGTTTAGGAGTTAGAAATTACCCCTAAAGATCCTTTATAAATCCTGATTTCTTCTGAAATGTTTCTACTGCAGTAGAAAAAAAACTCGAACCCATTTGTAAATGCGATGTATTAGACACTAAGCAGTTACTATTTGACCTTCAAATTTGTTTTATATTACTTTTCACAGTAAAATAGTCAGGAACTGAACATTTAATGATTAAAGTTTGATAAATTATGGTTGTTTCTGAATTTAAAAAGTGAGGCTGATACTTTTTTAAAAAGCCTTTCGTATGGATATTTACACTTAAAGGTAAATACAGTTCATATTCACTTAAACACAAAAGTGTAACAGGTTTTGATTAAAAGTACACATGTTCTAAAAGGGATATAAAATGATATAAGAAATATTTTAAATTTAAGCCAACATCTACTTTGTTACAAAATTTAAGTAATATAAAGAGAAGATATTATTTATAACTAGAAAGTGGGAGTTTGGATTGTACCAGGATCCTTGCAAACTATCACATGCTTACATTTTTTTTTGAAAACTTTAAACAAATTGAAATAAAACAGAAAAGTAAATGTTTTTTAAGACTTCCTTAAATAACGTATCGCTCTGATATCTTGTTTAACACTGTGATATTGTACAGAACTGCAGTTTAAGTCTGTAGTATCATCTAGTCATGGGGTACCATGCGTGGCCACATGAATCACTTTCATTTGTCCAGTGCAACTGAAAATACCACCGCTTGGCCCCGCTCTTTTTTTTTTTTATGTAACCAGCAGGTTAATGCACACTGATAGTACGGATGCTTAAATATTTTCTTGAGTTTGCAGTGACATGTCTGTGTGAATACCCCTGTCCCCTTCTTAAGAAATAAAAAAATACACAATTGAAACATAGTGAAAGATGGTTGCTATTGAAATATGACCATCTTAGTTTTAAAGAAGCTTTCATATTATATGATTACTATTTAGAGGAATTTTATTTAGGTCTCTGGCTTTAGTCCCCCTTTGAGGTTTGGAGATTCTTTAAAGCAAGATTCCTTTTAGAGTCATTGTTTTCTCCCTGTTGTTTGTTACTCATTCTCTCAGCTGTATTTTTCTGCTGGATTAGATAAAATATTTAGTGAGAATCTTGTAACCTCTATATTGTCAGCTATGTTATAGATACAGTGTCTTTTGCTGTATTTGAAATCTTTCCTGAATGCAGAGTTTTATAGGAATGTAAAAAAAAAAAAAAGCTGAAGAAAGGGGGACAAATTAAATTTTCATGAAAGAAAATCCTAATCAGCAGTGACAGTGTAAGAGAAAGATGATTGCCACTTGGTCATTGTGGAGAGGCACTTAGATTTGGTGTCAGTGCTTCTGTTAATGATGACTAATGTCTTTCTTGGAGCAAGTGCATGCTCCAACATACTGCTACAGCCCAGAGAGAGGGCTCAGCAATAGGCACCACTCGGCAAAAGCATTAGGTGTCCTAAAACAAAGGCTTTTTAATGCAATCAGTTTGACAGTCTCTGTTATTAGAAGAATGCAAAGATAATTCTAAGGCATTTGTCAGCACACTTTAAGTTGTTATATGTACAGTACTAAGAGATATTATTTTAACATTAAAATGTAAAGAATCTGAGCAGTGTTAATAAGATATGCTCCCCATTTTGTCACTGATGGGAATGGGCACACGTGCTGCCATTGCACAAAATCACAGTTTTAAAGAGAGAGAAACGTGCAGCAGACTTTTTTTCATACTGCATTGCCGTATGTTGAATGAATGCTTTATAGCTAACAAAAAGAGAATGAATGACTCAAAAGGTCTTTTTAGATCTTTTAATCTTAAATATACTGCTTACGAAAAGAAGATGACATGTGTTATTTCTTCGGTGTTCCCCCAAAGTGTAAGACCTTTCAGAAGGGCATTTGCAATGCTTGTCATATTTTTTCATATACATCTTATTGGCCTGACATGTCTTGAGGACCATGAGAACACAGATGTCATTGCATTCAGACAACGCTAATTACTCTGGGATTTTTGCAGCCTCAGTGCCTGCATGTAACTGTCGGTTATGATTGTTCATGCAGCCTACAGTGGGGACACTTTGCACGTGAAAATAGTGAGACACAAAAATTGTGAGACAGGCCTTTTAGTCTCCTATTGTTCTCCAATAGAACTTGGAAGAAAAAAATTCCTGACACATCAGTTTCATTCAGTGTTTTGCATTTGAACCATGTTTTGGCAACATTTTCCTTTCTAAACTAAGTATGTTACGCTTTAGTGTTCAGTGAAATCTATTATCCATCTGTTTCTTAAGCTTTTGGTACAATCTTCTACATCATTTTGTCTTCAAGCTTCATGGGAAATTTCTTTATGTAGTTTATAGTTTGAGAGAAGCACTAATTGTGATATGAGTCTTTCCGAAATGACATTGAGAAACAATTAATATGTATGATGTGTTCTTCTGATATGTGATTTAATGTTTAATGAGAAGCTGCAGCAAATATGGTTAGTCTCAATGTCGATAAGTCCAGTCGTCTTACGCTTTTAACACAGGTCAGTTCTTTTCTTTGTTTAATTTTCTCTGTAACGTTCTGGATTTCAGTTGATGATTCATGGTGTTTAGGTGCTTTTGAAGTGTCAGAGGTCAAATGGTGGTCAGATCTGGGCCCTTCTTACTAAATGTGAAGACCAAATCCGTGTTTTGATAGAACAGCCTAATCTGTGTTAATCACTGATGGAAAATAAAAAACTCCAGTAATGTAAGTTCAAATGCTGATGAAGCAGAAATTGAAGCAGCTTGATCAAAGATGTATGATGAGATAAAACTGCAGTCTCTGCTGTACAGTTATAGTAATTATGACTAATGAACCGTCCAGTCTGGATGAAATGGCATGCCCACAGGGACTGTGTCCAATCAGTTGTGACTTACACAAGCTGAACAAACCATTGTGATGGGATTCCAAATTCTATATTGTTAGAAGTATACTCTTCATTATTAGTTTAACTTTTGTTAGAGTGATATACAGTGGTTGGAAGTTATTTAGATTTTGTTAAATATAGATTATAATTCTCTTTCTCTTTTCATATACTTATTTAAAACACACATTTGGTGTGACCTCTGGTTTACCTCTCCTCTCCTAAACACATTTAGATCACTAACACCATTCTATGACTTCCTACTTTTTCTTCTGTTGTACTACTTTTGAACACTCCCTCTTTTTTAGAGCTGTTGTTTACTTTTGCCAGGGATTATTGTTCACTAAGTGGATATTGAAGAGATGCTTTTACAATAGTAATAAGACATATGAGACAGCTACTCTGTGTAAGCACTATGGTAAGTGCTTTCTCTATGTTAACTCACAGATCCTCTCTACAACCCTTTGAAGTGCAGATGAAGAGAGTGAGATGCAGAAGGCAGAGTACTTTGCCCAAGGTTACATGCTCTTATAAATGTTGAATTACCTTCTGGAGGTCAGTTATATTCTTCTAGCCCTAATGTATTTCTAAATTATTCTCACTTTCCCTTTTTCCAGCCTGGATTAGTTTTTTGTTCTTACTGGTTTTCTGGCAGCTGACAAAATTGCTAGGGTATTGTAAATCTGAGGGCTCATGTGCAAGTTAGTCTAGCATAGGTTTCCAGGTGCCTAATACGCTTGCCTGGAAAATCCCATGGATGGAGGAGCCTGGTAGGCTGCAGTCCATGGGGTCGCCAAGAGTCGGACACGACTGAGTGACTTCACTTTCACTTTTCACTTTCATGCATTGGAGAAGGAAATGGCAACCCACTCCAGTGTTCTTGCCTGGAGAATCCCAGGGATGGCGGAGTCCAATGGGCTGCCATCTGTGGGGTCGCACAGAGTCGGACACGACTGAAGCGACTTAGCAGCAGCAGCAGCAGTAGCAGCAGCAGCAGCAGCATCTTACATACTACCTTCTAGATAGTGCTTTCCAAGTGGCTCAGACGGTAAAGCGTCTGCCTGCAATGCGGGAGACCTGGATTCGATTCCTGGATCGGGAAGATCCCCTGGAGAAGGAAATGGCAATCCACTCCAGCACTCTTGCCTGGAAAATCCCATGGACGGAGGAGCCTGATAGGCTATAGAGTCAGACACGACTGAGCGACTTCAGTTTCACTTTTAACTTTCTAGATAGTAGGTATTCAGTAACTGTTTGTGAAAAGAAGGAGGCATCAAAGGAAGCATGGGAACTTTTCATTGATTCAGTAATTGAGTGATTCTGTCAAATACCTGCATTAATTCTAGTTCGTTTGACAGATTTTTACTTATATGGATAGAACAAAACAGGCTTTCATTATGTCATTATTCTTCAGCATTTAAAAAACTCGACCTAATCAATTTTGTTTTCCACTGACCCTCAGTCTGAAGTTTTTGTCTTTCCAGGCTGACATCCTTGCATTTATCATGTAATATCCCACAGAGAGCTTTCTTTGAACTCATATTCTAGTTACCATCAATCTCAAACAGTTTATCTTTTCATTTTTGTTGTCTTCTCTATGTCATTATCTATGTATTCTTCTCCCTTTATTACCTTAACTGTGAAAAGTTATTGAAAAGCAGATATCATCTTGTTTATTTGGTGGCATTGCATGACTCCAGACATAGTACATGCTCCAGAAATACCTATAGGTTGGTCAGTAACTTCGGTGCCCTCCTTTTTCTACCAGGTTTCTTTCCATTACCAAGGTCAGATTTTCAATGTGAGACCTCTAGAGGCAATGTTTTAAAACTCTTAGAATTCAATTGAAATGAGATTTACACAAACATATTGAGTGCTTATTCTGTGCCAGGTACTGTACAAAGCATTTTCATTGTCTTAATCCTCTAAGTAAATGTATGAGTTATAACCTATTATTATCCCTATCTGTGTAGTAACCAAGGCACAGAGAAATTAAATAACTGGATTAATTCTAAAGCTAGGAAGTAGCAAAACATGACTTGCGAAGATAATGACAGTTTTTTTAAAAACAGGTTTTTTTGGGTATCCTTCCAATGCCACGCTCTTTCTGTTTTTTAATGCCCTTTCTGCAGTTGTCTATGATGGTTTCTGAACTTCCGCTTTCCTGCAACTTAAGTGATACTTTGCAAACCTCCTTATCCTTACCTTCTCAAGATACTCCAAAGTCCCTTTCTTTCCCACTAATTTTCAGTAGAGGAGAAAGCTTGATAGATACTACTCTGAAATGTGACATGATCAGACAGTGCAGACAGATAGAGACCCCAGGCTTGTGTTTCTGTTTGTTTGTTTTGCTTTCCTTTTTAAATTCATGGAGGACCAAATAGCAGTTGTCATTATCATCATCTTATGCAAGTTTTAAGAGATGGTTGCAGGGTAAACTGTTATGTAGTCTGGTTAGGAAATTTCCAAAGTAATACATACTAAATCATGCTTGAAATGTAAATTTGGTTTTAAAGTGATTGGTAGTTACATCCATGGCTGTTTGTAAAAAGGAAATGGAGTTAATAAAATGCATATTTTGTATTTAGGAAACATTGTGGCTTATAATGAGTCTTTATATAAAATTGAAACCACTGTGTTATCAAACAGGAAGCAGTTTACCAAATATAGTAAGCTCTCAGAAGTAAACTGGCATCAATTTCAATTTCTTTTTGGATTTCAGCTTTTACGTGGAAGTTGATGGCATTCTGTTTTATAAGCACTGTAATACTTTGTGTATTTTTTAAACTCATATCCATATATTTGGCTTGCAGGAATTTAGTTATTCAAGTTCTTCCTTATTCAATAAAGATCAATTCACATTTAACCAAAAAATTTGTCATGGTAATTACTATTTATATTACTGAAAACATTTTAGTCTGAAATCAATATCAATTATTGATCTTCTTTGGACTTTTAAAATTTAAATTACTTTGCAGCTTTTCCTAAATAATTTAATTGGAAATCTTTAATTAGAAGAAAGTCCAATAAGATCCTAAAATAACTTTTTTTTTTGAAATGAGTCTGTTTCTTTAGATGTGTATAAGAGACAGGCATTAGTCATATTAAAGTATTTCAAAAGAAATTTTAAGTGAAAAAATAACACAAAATCATTTCTGCTGTGATTTTACATACATTAAGCTTATGTTATATTCATGAAGAAAGAATTGAAGAAAAGGAGCAAAGAAGAGCATAAAATGGAATAGTTAGAATAATAGTGGTTAACTTTTAAGGGATTTAATTTCCTTCATTACTTTATTAATATTTATTCAGCAAATTTAAATATTTGTATATGTAAATAAATAACTTTGAAAATCTAATTTGTTTTTAAATAACTCAGGTTGTATAGCTTTACCATATTTTATTATCTTTTGTATATTAAAGAATTAAACCAGGCTTCCATTATGTGCTTATACTTTGCCATGGAAATTGTCAGCTGGAATTACCTTGAGAGTTGTCATATAAAAAATATATGTAAAACCGTAATTCATAGGCTGCTACTCTGCAGTGTTGTGTGGGATCAATACGAAACGTAGGTAGGGACTCCCCTGGCGGTCCAGTGGTTAAGACTGTGCTTCCACTCCTTGGGATGCTGGTGTAATCCCTAGCCAGGGAACTAAGATCCCACAAGCCCTGGGGCAGCTCCCCCCTCCCCCCAGAAAACCACACATTCCTGTGTTACTGGCATTCCCTGGTGGCCCAGGGGTTCTGACTGTGGACTTCCACTGCAGGGGGCAGGGCATGTGTTCAGTCCCTGGTCGGCACGTGCTACACAGTGTGGCCAAAAATGTTTTTAAATAATTTGAGAAAAAATAGCCTTTTTCACTCCTGTGATTATATGATGCTAATTGATAAGTTTTATTATTGTTAGATTGCCAAGATCTATGCTTATATACAAATTTGTAATAAGATTGAAAAAGATTACTTCCTAACAAACCCAATTCTGGGCAGCAGGGAAACAGAAATGAATAAGACATAAGACATCTTATTCATAAGAAATGAATAAGACATAAGACATCTTATTCATAAGAAATGAATAAGACATACTTTTGAATATCTCAGAGCTCTCAGTTAATAATATTTGTACTGTTTAGTGTTTGAAGGCTTTAATGTATTGAATGCAGGTAAGTTTTAAGAACATGAATTGCATATTAAATGTCTATTGTTTGCTGTTTCAATACTTCGTGCTTTTTGACTTTGTTTTGTTCTCTCTGCTTCCTATAACTTTCACACTATGAAGTTAAGAGCTTGTTTTCTCACGTGTCTATTAAACAGTTACTGAGAACATACAGGGCAGGAGTGCCTACCTGCAGGTAAAATGAATATGTACTTATATTGACATTTATCACAGCTGCCTATAGCAGTGTGCAAGTATGTGTATAACTATACTATCATTAACTTTGCTTCTTTCCTACTCAAGTTTGCACACAGAGTAAATGTGCTTTGTGTTCAGTAAATTCCCAGAAAAATTCAAGGTTCCGATTCCAAATAGGGGGAGAAATATCCTTGGAAAACAGCCAGTGAATACTCAGCAACAGTGAGAAGAGCTGAGGTGAGCAGACTATTATATGCTGATTGGTAGATTTGCAGACAAGGAAACAAGGCATTGAATAGCTTTGTGCATTTAAGGCCAGGCTTTCTGCAAGAGCCAAGATCTTTCTGAAGTGTATGACGAATACTAACAGGAAAGAATTATAAGGGGGACTGAGTGAGGAGAATAGTAGAGACTGAGGCACAGTCAGTGATGTGGAGAGTGATGAGAGCAAAGTCATTCACAGTAGAGGAAGAACAGTCAGAGACAGATGGTAACGCAACAGTCTCATTGTCAAAAGATCACACGGTGAAGGCATGGCAACCCACTCCAGGGTTCTCGCCTGGAGAATCCAGCGGACAGAGGAGCCTGGCGGGTACCGTCCGTAGGGTTGTAGAGTCGGATTCCATTCAAGCGACTTTGCGCGTGTGTGTAGGTAGATGGATAGTGTGTGCTCCCAATCATGGTGTGTGTGTATGTGTGCTCAATATCTTAGTTGTGTCCAACTCTGTGCAACCCCGTGGACTGTAGTCCGCTTGGCTCCTCTGTCCATGGGATTTCCCAGGCAAGATTACTGGGGTGGGTTGCCATTTCTTCTTCCAGGGAATCTTCTATACCCAGGAAGAAACCCACATCTCTGGTATCTATGACTGTGCCACCTGGGAAACCCATATATGTATTTATTACACATCCCTGGTGGCTCAGATGGTAAAGAATCTGCCTGCAATGCAGGAGACCCAGGTTCCATCCCTGGGTCGGGAAGATCCCCTGGAAAAGGGAATCAGAGGAGTCCATGGGGTCACAGAATCGCACTTGGCTGAGCGACTTATGAAGCTGCTCAATAAAGGAAAAATATATATCTATTAGTTTTGTATTGCTGCTGTAAAAATTACCAAAAAATGTAGTGGCTTGAACAATACATGTCTCCCTGGGCTAAAATAAGGTGTTGGCATTCCTACATTCTTTTCTAGAAGCTCTGGGGGAAGGAATTGTTTCCTTGTCTTTCCACCTTCTAGAGACCTCCCATATGCCTTGGCTCATGGCCCCCTTCTTCCACCTTCAAAGTCAGATACCACTGGTTGAGTGCCTTTTCCATCACATTCCTCTGACCTACTACCCTTCTGCCCCCCTCTTCCACTTTGAAGGACCCCTGTAATTACATTGGATGCACTGGATAATCTAGGTTAATCTTATTTGGGGGTCAGCTTATTATTAACCTAATTCCACCTGCAACCTTAATTCTTTTTTGCCATGTAAAAGACCATATTCCTGGGTTTCAGCTATTAGAATGTTGTCATCTTTAGGAAGGAGTGTAATTCTGCCTACCAGAGTACCATCATGGTTTAGAAAGATTTTCACCTAAAGGAATACAGTGTTATTAAATCTTTCATTATTTAGAAAAATTTCTCATTTAGGACAGTTCTTCACTGGTTCCAGAATAACACAGTTACATCATGTTGAGTAGACTAAAAATATGAAGCTTGTGACAGAATTCTCGGGAAGACTTTTATTATTTGTAATTTGAAGTAGAAGATCCTTCTTTGTAAATTGTATTGTAGTTTTAGGTAACACTTACTATTGGTAACTGGTAATTCTTTTAATTGCTAATGATTTGAATTATGACTGTAGACCTATGTGCTGTTCTCCTAAGTGTCAATTTAGAGTTCTTAATGGTTGAGCTAGGAAAACTCCTTAAAGAAGAGGCCAAAGCTGTGTTTGTGATACTCTGTAAATATATATCATTCAGAGGTAATACTGAAATCATAGTTGGAGGTCAGTCAGTGTTACCCTTTTCCAAAAATATCCTTTATTTCATATGAAAAAGTTACTATTTCTGGAAAATATTCCAAAGCCCATACTTCACTAATGTTGGCTCAAGCTTATGAGATATATGTCCTATGCTTATCTTACACGAGACACAGAACATGTTCTTTTAAAAAACTTACTTGAATATATCTACCTCTAACATTTTGCCCCTTTTTTTTAGCATTTACTCATTCATATTCATTGGAGAAGGAAATGGCAACCCACTCCAATATTCTTGCCTGGAGAATCCCAGGGATGGGGGAGCCCAATGGGCTGCCGTCTATGGGGTCGCACAGACACGACTGAAGCGACTTAGCAGCATTCATATTCTCTTTCCATATATATATATATTTATATTTATATGGGGGTTATAAATATATATGTGTGTATAAATATGTGTGTGCGTGCTAAGTCACTTCAGTCATGTCAGACTCTTTGCGACCCTGTGGACTGCCTGCCAAGCTCCGCTGTCCATGGGATTCTCCAGACAAGAATATTGAAGTGGGTTGCCATGACCTCCTCAAGGGTATAAATGTGTATATGTATATAAATGTACACTTTTTTCCCCTATACCCTTTGTATACAATATGCTCCTTTATTCCCAAATGCTTCAGTGTATAGTTTCTAGGAATAGGCATATTATTTATATAACCACATTAATTATCAAATTTATGCAATTTGGCATTGTTATAATACTTTAATATACCATCCATATTTCACTTTCATCAGTTGACCAAATAATGTTTTTCTTCAGTATAGGATCTAGTCTAGGATTAGGCATTACATTTAATTTCTTTAGTCTCTAATCTGAAACATTTCCACAGCTTTTCTTTGTTTTCTTCTCACATCAACAATTTTGGAGAATAGAGTTCCCCCCTCACTTTTTAAGAAGTATAATAACTTGTTTTAATTTATATACTTTTATAATTTAGGTTCAAGTTATGCATCTAGTTGGAATATTGCATAAGTCCTATGTCTTTCTCAGAATTTCACATGCAGAGGTATACAGTATCGATGTGTTCTTCAATGCTGATTTTAATTTTGAACAGCCTGTCAGGGTGTTGTCCAATATTTCCAGTAAATTTATTATTTTCTCCATTGCAATTAGTAAGCAGTCTGTAGTGAGACCATGAAAATATCCTACTTCTCATCAAAATTTCTTCCCCTTAGTCTCAAAGAATCATGTCATACTAAATGAGAGAGTCTGAGACTTCAGTATGAACTCTGTGTTTAGCTGCTTATAGAAATGGATATATACAGAAATAAGTTACAGATATGTGTCTTTACATGCTGCTGCTGCTGCTAAGTCGCTCCAGTTGTGTCCGACTCTGTGCAACCCCATAGACGGCAGCCCACCATGCTCCCCCGTCCCTGGGATTCTCCAGGCAAGAACACTGGAGTGGGTTGCCATTTCCTTCTTCAATGCAGGAAAGTGAAAAGTGAAAGTGAAGTCGCTCAGTCGTGTCCGACTCTTAGCGACCCCGTGGACTGCAGCCCACCAGGCTCCCCCATCCCTGGGATTTTCCAGGCAAGAGTATTAGAGTGGGGTGCCACTGCCTTCTCCATGTCTTTACATAGGTTAGTGTATATACACATATTTTTTAGCTTTGTCTGCTGAGAGGGTCTAGAAGCAATGATACCCCAGTAGCAATGAGCATTCTCAGTTCCCAGATTTTAGTTTCTAAAGCCAGTCTCCCGTGAAAGGAACCAGGGCTCCTTAGAGCAATGGCTGATTCTCAGGCTAGGGCAAAGACTATGCAAGATGAGCCTGAGCGTATTGTGGTGCCCAGAAGGTAAGGGAGCGCCCACAAAGTAGAATGGGGTTATGTCAGAGGGACTTAGAGCCAAGTGTAAGAATTTCCATGGCCAAAGCTGGAGCAATCTGACCAACAAAACAAATAATAATATAACCCAAAGTGTAAAAATTGAGTCCATATTGATACACCTGAATACCTGAATGAATAGATAGGAAGGAAAAGGGAAATACGCCTTCTGAAGAATTCCAGCTAATTTAGTAGGTACTTGCTTCTAAAGAAAGTACACCATAACTCTGCGCCCTTTGAGTGTGGGCTCTCTTTGGTAACTTGCTTCTGAAAGAGTGTAGTAGGGAATGGAGAGGGTTGAGTTATTGTATGGTGGAGAACTGTCCAACATGTATCTTACCCTGGTGATCAAAGTTAGCATCATTAGTGATAAACCGTGTTGATAGCATGTATCTGAAATGGTGATTTCTGATCTCTAGATTTGAGAACAGTGTCTGGCACAGAGTGGGCTTTCAAAACAATTAATTTTTTTGAAATGAGTGAATGTGTAAATATTTTGCTTAACGCATTGTCTATGATGTAAAGAAAGCTCATTTTTTTCTTGCTGCCCTAGTAAATTTTGTTTTTAAAGTAACAGTGAACATTATTTAGAAGGGTTGCTATTACCTTATGCAGAGTGTTACATTATTTACAAGCCTCACAGGTAGCAGAATTTTAAAGAGTTTAACATATTATGGGAAAATTAGGGTTAGAAGAACTAAGATCAGCAATGAACCTATAAAATCCCTTTTGATTATTGTTATATTTTAAAAATATGTTGAGGTTTTTAAAGGAAATATCAATAGTATTTCATCTGTTGTTCAGTTGCTCAGTCCAGCTCTTTACAACCACAGGGACTGCAGCATGGCACACATCCCTGTCCTTCACCATCTCCTGGAATCTGCTCAAACTCATGTCCTTTGAGTCGGTGATGCCATCCTACCATCTCATCTCTGTCGTCCCCTTGTTCTCCTGCCTTCAATCTTCTGCAGCACCTGGGTCTCTTCCAATGAGTCAGCTCTTCGCATCAGGTGGCCAAAGTATTGTAGCTTCAGCCTTAGCCTCAGAATATTCAGGGTCGTTATCCTTTAGGATTGACTGGTTGGATCTCCTTGCAGTCCAAGGGACTCTCAAGAGTCTTCTCCAGCACCACAGTTCAAAAGCATCAATTCTCCAGCGCTCAGCTTTCTTTATGGTCCAACTCTCACATCCATACATGACTACTGGAAAAGCCATAGCTCTAAGTTGGCAAAGTAGTAGTTTCAAAGTAATGTCTCTGCTTTTAATATACTGTCTAGTTTTGTCATAGCTTTTCTTTCAAAGAGCAAATATCTTTTACTTTCATGGCTGCAGTGATTTTGGAGCCCAATAAAATAAAGTCTGTCACTCTTTCCATTGTTTCCCCATCTATTTGCCGTGAAGTGATGGGACCAAATGCCATGATCTTAGTTTTTTGAAAGTTGAGTTTTAAGCCAGCTTTTTCACTGCCCTCTTTCACCTTCTTCAGGAGGCTCCTTAGCTCCTCTTCACTTTCTGCCATAAGGGTGATGTCATCTGCATATCTGAGGTTATTGATATTTCTCCCTGGAATCTTGATTCCAGCTTATGATTCATCCAGCTTGCCATTTTGCATGGTGTACTCTGCATATAAGTTAAATAAACAGGGTGACAATATACAGCCTTGATGTACTCCTTTCCCAATTTTGTACCAGTCTGTTGTTCCATGTTCAGTTCTAAATGTTGCTTCTTGACCTGCATACAGGTTTCACAAGAGGCATTAAGGTGGTCTAGTAGTCCCATTTCTTTATGAGTTTGCCGATTTGTTGTGATCCACATAGCCAACAGCTTTAGTGTAGTCAATGAAGCAGAAGTAGATTTTTTTCTGGAATTCTCTTGCTTTTTCTATGACCCAACGGATGTTGGCAATTTGATCTCTGATTCCTCTGCCTTTTCTAAATCCAGTTCATTTCATACTTCTTTAGCTATGATTGAATCTGTGTTGTTAATTTCCATTTACCATTCTTCATTTGCTAAAAACACTTTAGGATTTCTCATGTCTGTGGTTTCATTAGATGCTAATAATTTTCTTCTTTTTAGGGAGTAGAAAATAAGCAATATTTGGAGTATATTTTTTGGTCTAATGTTTTAGCAGATTATTAAATTAAATTCTAATTTCTGTCCTAGCTTTTGTAATTCTTGTCTTTCTGATCATATTTCCTAGAGTTTGCTTCCTTGCTCCAGCTCAATGCCAGAAATGCCAAGAAATTTGAACCTTCAAGATTTATTTTATTATTTGAAAAGGGATGTGGGGGAACCTCCCTTTAATCAAACTACCTGTGCTTATTTTTCTTCCTCCATTTTGTTCCCCTCCCTTTTCCCTGTCAAACCCACAGTTTTAGAGTCTTGGTTCTACCGTAATGTCTTCTTAGCAAGATACTTGTCTTCCTCATCCTCTCTCATGCACATCTCTCTCTGCTAAGGCACCAGCTGGATGTCAGTCAGAAGGTCCTGTTTTTCTATTACATGTATCTTGTTATTCATTCCACAAAAATGCTAAATATACAGCCAGTAACAAGTCAGCTAATGGTGAACTTTTGATAATTTCCTGTAAAAATTATATGTGAAGTTGATTGTCAAAGGAACAGACATTTCTTTTAAAATTAGGGCAGCTTACTAGGGGCTTTGGCAAGTGTGTCTGTGTATATATAATTGTAGGGTACACAATTATTAGCATGGAGACAGACATCATGTTCTTAACTTTCTGACTTTATTTCTTTGGATCTTAGTACAAACTACTTTCTGTATCCTGTTTTTTAAACACCAAGCATGATATTAAAAATTTTAAATTTTTTTCTGATGCTTAAAATGTAATTTTGTTAGTTAGTTAAAATGCCACTCTGATATAAAACATATGAGATCCTTACTTACTGTATCAGTTGTTCTGATTCAATATGTTTATCCATGTATATAAACTGTACATATTTAGATATTTGTTTACATATTTATTTTGTTGTAAATATTTTATAATATACCTGAATATCCAATCTTATACAAAGTCTGGATAATCCCATTGTGAGAAGCCAAGATAATGACAGAACCTTTCAGTGAAAGAACTGTTTTCCATGTAAGGTTAATTGCCTCCTTACTGAGCAGCAAATAAAGGCTTGAAGTTTTTATTTGATGCCCTAGAAACAGTAACTTATTATGAATGAACACCCAAATGGAAGATAGCTTTTAACTCATCAAAGTTTTTGGCCAACCATCTAAAAGTAAAACATTACGTGTAGAAACTTAGTTGAAATTGTAAAGAAGCATAAATGCACATGGAATGATTAAATTATATTTTACTCTGATATTTACCTACTGACCACTGAAATTTACATACTAAGTAACCTGTTAGTAAAATGCTGCAGAGGAAAATAGTAGTTGATTTCTTAATTTTCATAAACTTCCAAAATAGTACTTATTACTTTTATATTCTAAATGTATTTTAATAAGTAAGTCACTTTATTGAAGATACTTGTTATAGATTCTAATATTCCTGAATCCTTTTCTTGTTCTTTCCCCATAGTTGCATTTTTTTTTTTTTTTTTTAAATAAGTCAGCAATCCTTCAGAAGATGTTTTGGGGTATCATAAATGGAACAACTAGGTAATCCCTACAATAGAACTCATGTGCTCTTGTTATTTTTAAAATATGATTTATATAAAATACTTTTACCTGTCCAATTAAAGATTATTCTTGAAATACATGATACTTAGTTTTGCCTTGTATGAAATTTTAACATAGGCGTAAACATATTTATGAAGCCTCTACTAATATGCATGACATTTTCCTAGGAACTGAGCTCAATTTGCTAAAAAACAATTCTCTGCTGTAATAAATTAACCCAAACCAATTTGTTTATTTTTTGTTGACTCACTGTGTCTTTCATGGATTGAGAGGGCCTACAAGGGCTGTGATAGCCATGATTCATCTTTATCCTCTGACCTTGCCTTTTAATACCTGCTCCTCAGCCTTCATTCTTAGTGGTCTCAAGAATCAGAACCCCTCCTTGAAATGTGTGCTTTCTTTTCTATCATTCCTCCAAAGAAGGCTTCGTTCAGCTTCAGCAGAGAAATCTGGGGCAGTAGAATGGAAAACTGGTCAATTAAATTTTCACAAAATTTTTAAAGCTATAAAACCAGTTTTCAACTAATACAATACTTTTAAAAATATTAAAGCTGACAGAATTATACTAAATATGATAAAATAATATAAAAATAGAGACTGTGAAAAGAAGTAGACATCAGTATAATCTGAAAAATTCATATATCAAAAATAAAATTTTAGTTCTATTTGTAATAGAACAGTACAGCCCTGTGATCTTGGCTTTGAAAACTGAATAGTTCTTGAAATATTGATGAAAGGAATATAATATCTTAGAATAATATGTTCATTAGGAGAATATAATCATATATTTAATATATTCAAGAACAATATTCTTTATATATTTATTACTGGTAAATAGGTAGTTTTGATAATATAAGCAAGTTAGCAGATTAACTTCTGGAAAGTTGGTCTCCTATCCTGTGGAAAACATTTGCAATACAGTAACACAAAAACTTTCACAGAGCTTACTTTCTTTGGAGCTATGTAACCTTGGGCAATTTAATAGAATTTTTTAAGACTCAGTTTCCTCATGTGTGTAAAATAGGTTAGTAGCATCTACCTTGTAGGGTTGTTGAGAGAATAAAATGAGATAATTAACGTATTATTGTCAGCACAGTGCCAGCCAGACACTTTCAATAAACGTGTATTTGTTAAGTTGTGATAAGGGTTCCAAAATGGAGGGGATTCTTTATGAGTATGTTCTCGAAATTAACTGAATAAAGAAAGTATTTTCAATAGCACTCTTAAATAAGTCACCAACACTAATTTATTTTTATTTCCTTTTCATGAAGACTTGTAGCCTACACAAAGTAAGTGCCAATTTCATTGGGATCTTCATCTCTCCTAGCACTTTCCTTTCACAGTTCCTAATTGTTTTGATAAAGAGTATGTATATTTTTGAGAGATTAAAGTTGGAGGTACATTCTGGATTTCATTTCACTTTAGATGTTATATTTGGCACATTAAATATCTTTGATTCAGTAGGGGAATAACTATTAATAAGTATGAACTGTAGCTCCATTTCACTGTAGAAGACATGCCAGATGGTTGGAAGTGCACTTTAGAAGGGGCAGAGGCAGAAGTACTATAGGCTAAACAAAGGCTATTTGGAGATGGGGTGTGTATGGAAGAAACCAAGAGTATGGCTGGGTAAGGAAGATGACTGCTGATTATTTGTATCCGATCCCCTGCAGAACAAAATGTATTTTTGCTTAGAGACAAACTTGTCTTATAGCAGTGTTTCCAGACATGTATAGGAAGGAATTACATTAAAAAAGAAACTTTTTTTTCTCTCTCTTTTCTCCTTAGACATTTAATGGGGAAAATATGTATGTAGAGTAGGGAGAATATAAAGGTATGTTTACATTTTCCATATGTTTACAGCATTCCACTTGTTCCCTGGCATAGTGGATATAAATTGAAGAAAAAGAAGGTATAGTTTGTTTCTAAAGCTAACACTTAAAAAGCTAAAACTTAAAATGTGAGTTGAAGAAAAAGAAAGTATAAGTTGTTTCTAAAGCTAAAGCTTAAAATGTGAGTGTAAATGTATTGTTAGCCTTAGAATAAAATTTTATTTTCACTTTTGCTTTGCCATTTTTTTAGAAAATTACCTGTTTAAGGAAGCAATTCATTTGTGTTCTGGAGTTGATGAATTTAAGAGAGCCACATTTTAATCCTTGATTCCCTGAGGATTTTCTTTCACAATACCTTTCTCCTTTAAGTCCCTAAAACTACAGTCCTTTTGAGTGAATAGGGGCTATTTTATACACCACCCTGCTCCCAATCCAATTAAAGTTTCCATAATAGATGGATTAGGGAAAGTTTACTTCTTAGCAGAAATAAAGCTTTAGAAAAATGGTGCCCAGATAGCAAGGGGGAATGTGAGGGAAAGCGGAGAAAATTAAGGAGATAATGGTCAGTAATCTTAACTTGTCTGATGTTTGCGCTGTTCAAAATATATCGGACTTTTAAACTAAGGGGGACAATGCTTCAGATTCTTTAACCATTTTGTTGCTGAAGTTTGGCTGTCTCTTCAATTTTCTTCACTTTTGCTTTTGTTATCTGCATCTTGGGCAAATATGTCTAATCCTTTACTTCAAGTGTCTGTGTGTTTTGTCGCATTTTCTTTTCTTTTTTTTCTTCTAAGTGTGAGTGATAGTGTTGGAAGGAGGTTAGGGAATGGAAAAGTTAATCTGGATAACAATCTACTTGCATAATTATATAAAAAAATAACCTAATAACAGTGAGTATACTTCAGATCTCATTTTTAAGTGTGTATTTGTATATTTGTATTTCAGAAATTAAATAATTTGTTTAAAAAATACTTTACAAGTATTCTTTGATAAATTTTGTTTCCGTTAGGCTCTAATAGACCAAATCAATATATTTGAGTATGGTGATTTACTTGGACAAAATCAATAAAATATAAATTCAGAATTGTTTTTGTTGTTGTTTAGAGATAAATATTGCCTGTCTTTTCAAGTCGGTGGAGTTTTTACTTCAACTCTCTCAACCTAAACTTTGGAAGATTTTAGTTGCTTGGGGAAATCTGTTTTGTTTTTTTTTTTTTAATCGATAATCAGCACATATTAGCCAAAACAGAGTTAGCCAGAGAAATACCACCTTTAGAGCAGTTAAGTCAGGTATTTCCAAGTCTATGAAACAATAAGCAGTCATTAAAAAACAAAAAAACCAAAGTATTTACTATGTTATTATTTCTAACTTGGCCCTAGAACTTTCCTTTTTCAAGAATACTGGATTGTGGTAAGGCTAAATGTTTAATGAGTCTCTATGTTAAAGGCTACACTTATCTTCCAATTAACCCCAAGACCACTCTGGCATTTTTGTAAATCCACAGAAGTATTTTGAGTGAGGCCTAAAGGGTAAGCTGCAGGCTGCCTGTGAAAAATGTAAAAAGACTAACCTGCTAACAAACCCTGTGCAATGGGACAAAGAAAGTTTAATCCGTATTATGGTAAATGCAGGCTTAGTGTCCCCAAAGGCCTTTGCAGAGTGGAGCAAAACAAAGAAGGGGCAGCACTAATAAAAATCCAGTGCTTTTATTTTTATACACAAAATTGTTGCAAAAGAAAAACTGATAATAGCATTAAGAAAAGGTTTGAATGGTGGTTTTAAATATGATACTAAACATTGTATTTGTTCACCAATTGAATGCAGTTTGTTGTACATAAAGAAGCTAAAAGTAACATGTGCAGCGTGGCCATGTTAATATTGCTCAAGAAACTTTTAGTTGAATAGTATGATTTTGGAGTTTCATTTCAAAGTCATTAACATCGCAATAGTATTCCTTTTGCAAAGTATATAAATACATCTTGTATATGAAAAATGGGGATTAAAAAGACCTCTTTTCTCAAGCTTTAACTGTAGTCATTGTTTTATGCCTTCAGAACTTTTGGGATACATATGCTATTTATGGTTATATTTGCATCTTATAATGGGTAGGAATTAAAAAAACAGAATTTTTTTCCTTTTCAAATTAACATTTCCTTCAAAGGGGTTATCTCTGAATTTTGGAAAGCCTAAATTTTATAACACTCAAAAATTAAGGCTCTGGGTTATTTTTACTCTAGGTAAGTAACAGAATCATGAATAACTATCCCAAAGTGAGTGTAGAGAATTTGGTTTCATTATTTAATCACATTTAACTGACTCCCTTAATGAAACCTTAAAGTGAGTTCCCTGCCCCGTCCCTTCCCTCTAGAGCATCAAGATGTGTATAAGAGACAGATATATACCTATTAAAGAGCTTAAAAGAGTTTGAGATTATATAGCAGAAAATTTTTATTCATTATCTAAAATAGGGTTAGGTAGTAAATTCTTTAAAAAAAAAAAAGTAAAATATCGTGTAGAATTTTGAAGTGAAATAAAATAATTCAGATGAACTTAATATTATCAGATATTGTGAAGGACAAAAAATTTCAGGAGATGTTCTGAGATTATAGCTGGGAGATCTTAGAATATTTGAACATATTTTGTGACTGCTTTGTAACATTCTTTTGACTATGAACTTTTGTAATTATTTTTAAATAGTATATTTCATTTCATATATAAGCCTCATTTTCTGAAATGAGTAAGCATTCTTTTTAACAATTATAATAATATGTTAATTGAGATATTAATGAAGATGCTAACAATTCCTTTTATTATGAAGTACTTGGCATTTTTTAAGGGCTTTCGCAAGCTTAATTTTGTTAATACCTCGCAACTCTCTGAGGTCTGTGGGACAGGCATTAATATTCCCTATTTTACAGATAAGGAGATTGAGACTTTGTGACCTTAAGCAACTTCATGGCATCATATAGGTAACAAGCTTGTGCAATTCGAACTCAAATCTAGGATACTGACTTGAAATTCCGTACTACTTCCCAAAGTACCAAATTGATGCCATGTCCAAGTATGTCACAGTTTCTTCTTTGCCTCCTCTGTTCCCTCCTCCATCTCCTCCCTCATCCCCTCCCTCTCCCTTTCCTCTCCTTTCCCTTCCAGCTGTTAGAACATTTTATGGGAATTTATAATGATGAAAAGATAATATGATATTTTAAATGGATATTATAATGCATATGAGCTCTGCTTTGACTTGATACATATATATGTATAAACACACATATGCCAGTTTTAGAAATCAAACAATTATTGAGAATCAGGCCCTTATGTTGTAGACCTTGGAAATCCAACAGTGAGTAAGATAGATGCTTTTCTTCTTAGTGATACTCACAGAGCTTATACTCTAACCGAGGGTGATCAGTAAGCAGTTTCAGTATATTACAGTCAGTGTTATGGTTGCGGTGATGTGGATGTATATATCTTGTTGTCTATATTGTGAGGGGGACAGGAGGAAGGAGTTCATGGAAGATTTCATTGAAGAAGTGACATTTAAACTGTGAACTGGAGGATGACCAGGAATCTCCTAGATAAATGAGGAAAGTACATTCAGATTCTGGGAAGTATACCCATTTGATGTGGATGTATATATCTTGTTGTCTATATTGTGAGGGGGACAGGAGGAAGGAGTTCATGGAAGATTTCATTGAAGAAGTGACATTTAAACTGTGAACTGGAGGATGACCAGGAATCTCCTAGATAAATGAGGAAAGTACATTCAGATTCTGGGAAGTATACCCATTTGAGAGAACACTGAGATGGTTGAGATGGAGAAACAGAATCATAGTTGTGGTTGGAGCTTAGGGTGTAGGAGTAGTTGGTTGGAGGTGAAGATGGATGTATAGATCTAAGCTCAGTGAGCAACTGTTGAAAAATTTTAGGCTGGTAACTAACCCAATGAGATTTATTTATTTAAAAGGTTAACTGAAATTGATATTTGTACTTTAAGCTTTTCTTTGATTTACAGAGTTCCTTTTGTATTATCTTTAAAACATAAGAATACATATTAATATATATTAGATATATTTATTGCCCTCTTATTATATAAGTGGTATTTATTGAGATGCTCTTTTAATAAAATACAACACTTCGAAAGATTAGGGCATTTCTGAGCATTTTTAAGTGATGATTGATATGCTTGCTAAATAAGAAATTAATTATTTGTAGTGTTTCTACTGTGAAAATCCTTTCTAGAGAAGCAGTCCCAGAGATGGTGACCATACATGTCTAATTTTCTAGAATTGATCCAATTATTTCTAGAATACAAATATTTCTAGAATTGAAGTGTTTTTTCTTTTGTTGGATGATTTGTCAAATGATATTTCCCCAATTTCTAGTTCAGAAAGCGTTTACCATACATAAAAGTTTCTGTGATCCCCTTGAATTTTTAAAAAGAAAAAAATGATGATTATTTTTATATCTTATGTTTCAAGAAAATATTTGTTAAAACAGATGAGTGGATAAGTGAAGCTACATTTCATTTTGTCTGAACAAAATGAAAAGGAGGGAACATGGCAAATTTCATTCACATAACTGGCAATGGATAGTATCTCTTTTCTAGGTGTGAAATGTTATTCTTAGACATTAAACAAATTCAGAATGTATCCCCTAGTGCAAGCTGTATGCTGGCAACAAGATATAGGAGTTCAATGTGTATACAGAGATAAGAATGACATGTAATTTGTGTTAGAATTTGACTGTTAATTATGTATAAAGCTGGCCTTTTAGAGTCCAAACATTTGGCAGGGTTGTTAATTGGGGAAAAGAGAAGAAGTTTGAATAAAATTACATGTAGAAAAGATAGACATTTACATAATTAGCAAAGTCCTTTCAATTAATAAGTATGTGTCAGTTTTTTGGAGCCTTGGCAGGTTAGTACTTTCATTTGTTTTTGATAAAACCAATGGCAATTTATTTGCATTGTGGTGTTTTTAGTGGCAAGACTCTGTCTAATTTTTGTCCAATTTTTTAATACCACAAGGTATCTTGAACATTCTTAAAGTTTTCTGTGAAACTTTAAAAATTTTATTTTTATATGATTATGACTATGTCAATATCAAGTTTATAGTTAAATGGAATGGAAATTCTGAAAAGATTAGGTAACTTGAAATTATAATTTTTTTGATTCTGCATTTGTCTTTTAAGGACAACCTTAGCTGCTTGTTATAGAAAATAGGAACTGTCTAGGCTTCATTTCCTTATAAATTTTGTCATTACTTTATAAGGATGGGCTTATGTATGATTTGGTCATAATATGCATTTCTAGGGTTTATCACAATATCTGGTGTACAGATAACTACTCAATGGAGATACCTCAAATGAAGGAAAAAGTAATGACAGTAACAGGAAAGAATACTTATAATACATTATGTGCTAGGAGTTATGTATGTTAACTCATTTAATTTGTACAGTTGCAATTATTTTTAGTATTTTACAGTTAAAGAAAGTAAGGTCCTGTGAAATTATGAGTAATTTTCCCCAAAATTGCTAGTCATTTTTCTAGTAATTTTCCCCAAAATTGCTAGTCATTTTGACTCCAGGCAGTCTGATTCTAGAATTCATTCTCGGTTCTGTTGCTTATAGGGCCATCTCAGTGGGGGAATGGGCCTCCTCAGTTGGAGGAAATGTCTGGAAACACCTTTGGAAGGGAGGCAGTGAATACATGTATTAAGATTTATTTCCAAAGTAAAAAGTTGGTTTAAAAGTACTATGGATGGTACAATACCTTTGTAAAATGCAGTGGATTATTCAGACAAAATAATATATGCCTTATTGACTAATTTTGAAAAATGTAAGTAGAAACAACAAAAAAGTTAAACATCTTAAATTCTTACCTTTTGCAAAGTAATTTATCCTGTCCTCAGTGTATATTTTTCTCCTTAGAGATGTTTTTCAAAGAGGAGTAGAGATCTATATTATGAAAAAAGGAATGGTTTGGATAAAAATAGTTTCAGAGACATATTTTAAGAAACCATTTAAGAAGACAAGACTCTGAGAAGATATCATGATTCCCAGCCTAAAAGACATACACACACACAGAGACACACACTCACACTCACTCACTCCACACACACACACACACACACACACTCTCACTCACTCACTCACTCTTTCCTAGCTTTCCTAGAAGGTAATGCTGGCAATTAAATAAAATTTGGGCCAGTAAGATATAGGTGGAAGTTGCTGCCTTGGAGTTCTAGGAAAGCGTTTTACTGGAGGCACTGGAGTTCATTCAGTTTTGCCGTTTGCTCTTGTCCTTTTTCTTTGTATCCCTCCCTAAAACTCAAACGTTGGAGCAAGTCAGGAAAATCAGAAACCTCAAGCTGTGTGTTCTTGAGCCACTGATCCAATAACCAGCTCCCTTTGGATTACCTTTGTTACTTGACAAGAAAGAGAAAGTCCCTAATTTGCTTAAAATAATTTTAGTTAGATTCCATGTGTGTGTTCAGTTGCTGAGTCATTTCTGACTCTCTGCAACCCCACGGACCACAACCTGCCAGACTCTTCTGTCCATGCGGTTTTTCTCAGGCATGAATACTCAGTGGGTTGCCATTTCCTTCTCTGGGGGATCTTCATCTCCTGTATCGACGGGCAGATTCTTTACCACTGAGCCATGGGGGAAGCCCAGATTTTACCTGGTAGCCAAGTGTAACTGTAGTTGACTGAACCACCATTTTGCTAAATTATCATTATGATTTCCCATGTTTTGTATTAGCAGTTGTAAGATTCATACTGAAAATCAGAAAAGTAACTTTATTTACTAGTACATGTATCTGGTTAAAACTTTTTTTGTTTTTAATTAGAAAAAAAGCTAATTGGGTGCTAATGGCTTTACACTGTTGTGTTGGTTTTCTGCTGTACTCGGCTGTATGTATACGTGCATGTGCCCTTTCTGTGTGTCCCTCTCATCCACCCTGCCCCGTCCCTTCCCTCTAGAGCATCACAGAGCATCAAGCTGAGCTCCCTGTTATACACCAGCTTCCCAATAGTTTTCCCTGGTTAAAACTTTTAGAGCAACAGAAAAGCTTTAAATTCGTGTTAGTGCTCTCTCATTTCTAAGCAGAATACTCTGTAAAGTTGATTTTGCTATATAGAGTCCCTCTTCCCAGGTTGTTTGGCTATATCTTCTGTTAGACAATTGCACTAATTTATATAGCTCGTGTACATCACTGAGTTGGATAATAATATTTTAAAAGTAAAAACATTTTTAGGAAAGTATAAGTTGCTACTTTAATAATGAATGTTATAAACATTCTTGTAACTGCTTATTGCTGCCCTACTTTGCAGCTACAAGATTAAGCGAGGCTATTTTGTAAAACCTGACAGCATGCCTGAGAATCTTCTGTTTCATTGCTTTTTAAAATGTGGTTCACATGGGTCAGAATGGTCATCATCAAAAAGTCTACAAACAATAAATGCTGGAGACGGTATGGAGAAAAGGGAGCCCTCATGCCAAATTTGCAGTTTGCGAATGCAAATTGTTAGAGCCACTGTGGAGCACAGTATGGAGATCCTTTAAAAAACTAGGAATAAAACTACCACGTGATTCAACAGGTCCACTAATGGGCATTTACACCTGAGGAAGCCATAACTAAGAAGCACACACGTATCCCATTGTTCATCACAGCATTGTTTGCAATAGCTAGGATGGTGAAGCAACCTAGAGGTCCGTTGACAGATGAGCAGATGAAGAAGTTGTGGTATGCATACACAATGGAATGTTACTTAACCACGAAAAGGAACACTGTTGACTCAGTTTTAATGAGGTGGATGAACCTAGAGTCTATTATATAGAGTGAAGTAAGTCAGAACGAGAAAAAGATACTGTATCTGAACACATGTTTATGGAACTGGAAAGATGGCACGGTGGACCTGTTTGCAGGGCAGCAGTGGACACACAGACACAGAGAGCAGATTTACGGACAGATTTACAGGGGAGGGAGAGGATGGGGCAGACTGAGAGAGCAGCACTGAAACGTGTGTATTACCATATGCAAAATGGACAGCCAGTGCGGATTTGCTGAAGATGTGAGGTGCTCAGGTTCAGGGCTCGCTGACAAACTGGAGGGATGGGGAGGGAGGTGTAAGAGGGAGGGGACATGCGTACACCTGTGACTGATTCATGTTGATGTTTGGCGGAAGCCAACCCAGTATTGTAAAGCAATTATTATCCAATCATAAATAGTTTTAAAAAAGATAAAATTTTTAAAAATTTTAGAATTGTTGTTAAGCATACTAATAACATTATAGTAGATTTTGAGAATACAAAAATAATCCTCACTTTGTGTATTAAAATGTCTGTTAAACCTAGAATATTTGATACTCATTTTCAAGAGAGGAAATATGGAAAAAGGAATAAGCTAGCAATGATTTAAAATATATTTAATGTGCTTCAAATGACATATGGTTTGTCCCAGAGCTGTCTCTTATACACATCTAGATGTGTATAAGAGACAGATACTGAACTGATATTCCAAAGATATTTTTATTTTTTTTCATTTCTGATAAAATATACATCCAGTAGTGATAAAATCATCTTGAATGATCTTCTCAGCAATATCTTCTTTACTTTCTCTTTATGAACTTTTATTTATATATATATAATATATATATATCAGTTTCTGTTTTCCCGATCATTTAGCATGTTGAATGTTATTCAAGCCAAATTAACTTGCAGTTTTCTTATATCAGTTTCTGTTTTCCCGATCATTTAGCATGTTGAATGTTATTCAAGCCAAATTAACTTGCAGTTTTCTTACTTTGGGCTGGAATTGTACCACAGAATTACTGCCACTTACAAGTAACTAGAGCAGATATCTCTTAACAAAACCAGGTTGATGTTGTAAATTTTCTTTCAGATAGGTAAGACTACAGACATTTAGTTCAATTTAGAACTAATGTTGCAGGTTTATTTCAGAATGTTTCCAATTTTCAGAGGTAGGGAATGAGAACTCTGTTTTGGACTGCATAAGGACTGCAGTCTACCACAAAAACTGGCAAATAAAAACCAGAAGTTGCCTTATAAATTAACATTATTAATGTAAAAGAATAATTATGGTTAAAGAATCTGCATGCAGTGTAGGAGGCCAGGATTTGATCCCTGGGTTGGGAAGATCTCCTGGAGGAAGGCATGGCAACCCGCTGTAGAATTCCTGCCTGGAGAATCCCCATGGACAGAGGAGCCTGGCGGGCTATACAGTCCATGGGCTTCCTAAGAAGAGGACACAATTAAGCAACTAAGCACACAACAAACTGCAGATGAAGAGGTTCAGAGATGTTAGTAAGTTACTCATGGTGAGAGCCAGTACATGGTAGAGCCAAAATTTAAACCTAGGCGGTTTGTCCCAGAGCCCATACATTTGAAACATAATCCACTTAATTCTTTTTAATGTTGATGAAGCTTAGTTTTTATTGAAATATAACATACAGAAAAGTGCAGATAATTGTTTCACTTGCTGACTTTTTGCACACAGACACATGAAGCCAACAGCCAGAACAGGAAACAAACATCACCAGCACCAAAAGCCCTTTTTGTGCCCTCTGTCACTACCGTAATTGAAATGCTGGAAGATTTTCAAGTAAATTGGTTATTCAGCTATCTGTCCCAAATAATTTTTTTCATATTTCACTAAAATAATGTAGTTTCCTACATAGACCAAAATAACATACTACCCAACAAGATTAATAATATTTCTTATTGTCTCATACCTAAGCTATATTTGAATGTATCATTCTGTCCCCAAAGTATTCTTTATAACTTGTTTGCCTAAATTAGGACTGTATATTGTATCTGGTTATACAAAGTCTGAAGTCTTTCTTTATTCTACAACACTTCTTTATTCATGACACTTGTTGAGGAGACTAGGGCATTTGTGCTATAGAATGTCCCACCCATTTATCAATTTGCTTTCTTGTAGTTATTATTTAGCTTGTTCTTCTATTCTTTGTAATTCTGTAAACTAGAAGTTAAGTGTAAAGGATTAATTAGATTAAAGTAAATATTTTTGGGGAAAGTATAGCATAGGTCCCATCATGGCATCTGGTCCCATCACTTCATGGCAGATAGATGGGGAAACAGTGTCAGACTTTATTTTTTTGGGCTCCAGAATCACAGCAGATGGTGACTGCAGCCATGAAATTAAAAGACGCTTACTCCTTGGAAGGAAAGTTATGACCAACTTAGCATATTGAAAAGCAGAGATACTACTTTGCCAACAGAGGTCTGTCTAGTCAAGGCTGTGGTTTTTCCAGTAGTCATGTATGGATGTGAGAGTTGGATTGTGAAGAAAGCTAAGCACTGAAGAATTGATGCTTTTGAACTGTGGTGTTGGAGAAGACTCTTGAGAGTCCCTTGGACTGCAAGGAGATCCAACCAGTCCATCCTAAAGGAGAGCAGTACTGATGTTCGTTGGAAGGAGTGATGCTGAAGCTGAAACTCTAATACTTTGGCCACCTCATGCAAAGAGTTGACTCATTGGAAAATACCCTGATGCTGGGAGGGATTGGGGGCAGTAGGAGAAGGGGACGACAGAGGATGAGATGGCTGGATGGCATCACCGACTTGATGGACATGAGCTTGAGTGAACTCCGGGAGTTGGTGATGGACAGGGAGGCCTGGTGCTGTGACTCATGGGGTTGCAAAGAGTCGGACACAACTGAGTGAACTGAACTGAACTGACAGCATAGGTGGGGCTTCCCTGGTGGCTCAGAGGTTAAAGCGTCTGCCTCCAATGCGGGAAACCCTGGTTCGATCCCTGGGTCGGGAAGATCCCCTGGAGAAGGAAATGGTAACCCACTCCAGTATTCTTGCCTGGAGAATTTCATGGATGGAGAAGCCTGGTAGACTACAGTCCACGGGGTCGCAAAGAGGACACGACTATGTGACTTCACTCACTTTAGCATAGGTGAGGGTTTCCGTGGTGGCTCATTGGTAAAGAATCCGCCTGCCTATACAGGACATGCAGGTTCTATCCCTGGGTCAGGAGGATCTCCTGAGGAGGAAAAGGCAACCCACTCCAGCATTATTGCCTGAGAAATCTCACGGACAGAAGATTCTGGCAGGCTACAGTCCATGGGGATTGCAAAAGAGTCAGCCACAACTGAGCGATAAACCACAGCATAGCACAGGTGATGGTACTCACGTTGGAACACATGAGGAAGCACAGTGTCTCCAGACCCACCCTCAGTCTTTTGCCTCTAACTGTACCACCTCTGTGAAACTGTTGGAGTAATATTTGTTCCCTGATAACTCAGTTGGTAAAGAATCTGCCTGCATGCAGGAGACCTGGGTTTGATCCCTGGGTTGGGAAGATTCCCTGGAGAAGGGAAAGGCTACCCAATCCAGTATTCTGGCCTGGAGAATTCCATGGACTACAGTCCATGGGATTGCAAAGAGTCACACACAACTGAGCGACTTTCACTTCACTTTGATATTTATCTTAGGGATAAAAGTATTTTATATTTTAAAGAATGTTAAAAGGTATTTTCCATCTTCAGTTTAGAATAATTTTGTTTTTGAAGTTCTCCAAATTATGGACCAAAGCATTACTCAGCTAACAGTTTTGCTTAAATAATGTTTTTTTTTTTTTAATCATTAAATTGGAAATTAGTATCTACAAAAACAGTCATTAAGATTTGTCCTTCTTCAAATGGTGATATTACATGTATATTTCAATGTAGAAAGAGAACAAACAAGGGAAGAGGAAATTTAGAGAGATGAATTAAGCAGTAAGATAGATAGAAGTTAGGAATATAAAAAAATTAAAACCATTTTAACTATTAAAACATTGAAATATAAAGTGTTAAAATTGTTTTAAAGTGATCATATTTTGCTACTTGCCATTAATTACATGAAACGTTAAGTTTTAAAAAATAGGCTTTCATAAGTTTGTCACAGTTTTATTACACTGATTTTGTCAGCACTGGAACAAAACCTCTGCCACGTAAGTTGGAATTCTCATTAAGCAGCTGATTTGCCTGAATTCTCATTAAATTGATGAACTCATTTGCTTACAGGGATTGGCATCTGATATGGTTCAAGGATGTTTAGAGATTGAAATCAAAACTGTTGAATACATAGTCTTAATTATTGATTCCTTTGTAATTTTCATATGCTAAATAGCAAAAAATTATTAATTCCTCCCTGTCCTTAAAAGGAAAATATACATTTGATATATATAATATGAACTTTGTAGTATGTTGTCAGTTCTTTGTAGGAAATAAGTATTGAATCACTGTAGCCTATTGATATTATAATCTTTAAAAAATTTGTGTTAGTTTACAGAAAACAAGGATTATTCCTGGAGAACATAATGTAACTATGACTTGTAATTTATGCCTAACATGACTGATATCTTAAAAATTGTCCACTAACACAGGCAGTGTGAAATCATGCAAAAAAAAAAAAAAATGAACTTATTTATGCTGCTGCTACTGCTGCTAAGTCGCTTCAGTTGTGTCCGACTTTGTGCGACCCCATAGACAGCAGCCCACCAGGCTCCTCCATCCCTGGGATTCTCCAGGCAAGAACACTGGAGTGGGTTGCCATTTCATTACTTATTTATGGGGAACATTTAATTATGTTCTATAAAGTCTTAAATGTAAACAAAAATAGATACCTGTTCTTAATTCTGTTAATCTGTTTTTAATTCTGGAATACCAAAACATTGAGTAAACAACACCAGGGCTTCCCTGGTGGCTCAGAGGTTAAAGCGTCTGCCTCCAATGCGGGAGACCCGGGTTCGATCCCTGGGTCGGGAAGATCCCCTGGAGAAGGAAATGGCAATCCACTCCAGTATTCTTGCCTGGAGAATCCCATGGATGGAGAAGCCTAGTAGGTTACAGTCCACGGAGTCGCAAAGAGTCGGACACGACTGAGCGATTTCACCTCACCCTCACCTCAAACAATACTATAAAATGTAATAACTTTGTAATTGTCATATATGATTTTTATGTAAATTTTACAGTGAAGCAATTTACTGGATAAAAAGGAACTTTTTTAAAGCAGTAGTGTAAGAAAATAGATTTATAAGTATATTGCAGGTATTTCTTTCATATTAAAGATAAGTTTTATTCTTAGAAAGTGGCATAGCTTCAGGGCTTTTAATTTTTATCTACAGTCAGAGAACATTTTTTCAGGACGATTGGAAGATAATATCCAATGACCCTTTATTATCTGATTAATTTTTCCAGGATTTACTGTAATTTTTAGTCAGTTGTTGAGCATTCACATTCACAAATAGAAGGTGCCCATCCCAAATTAGTGGAAAATCTTTCTCCACAAAAAGATATCTATTTCCCTCTACTAGTTTCAGAACTATTAGAATTCATTTAATAAGGATTTGCTATAATGTATAGAAAAATATATAATTTTAACAGTTTTACTTCTTGAAAAGCACAGAATAATTATATATCTGTCTCTTATACACATCTCTACAGTGATTCAATACTTATTTCCTACAAAGAACTGACAACATACTACAAAGTTCATATTATATATATCAAATGTATATTTTCCTTTTAAGGACAGGGAGGAATTAATAATTTTTTGCTATTTAGCATATGAAAATTACAAAGGAATCAATAATTAAGACTATGTATTCAACAGTTTTGATTTCAATCTCTAAACATCCTTGAACCATATCAGATGCCAATCCCTGTAAGCAAATGAGTTCATCAATTTAATGAGAATTCAGGCAAATCAGCTGCTTAATGAGAATTCCAACTTACGTGGCAGAGGTTTTGTTCCAGTGCTGACAAAATCAGTGTAATAAAACTGTGACAAACTTATGAAAGCCTATTTTTTAAAACTTAACGTTTCATGTAATTAATGGCAAGTAGCAAAATATGATCACTTTAAAACAATTTTAACACTTTATATTTCAATGTTTTAATAGTTAAAATGGTTTTAATTTTTTTATATTCCTAACTTCTATCTATCTTACTGCTTAATTCATCTCTCTAAATTTCCTCTTCCCTTGTTTGTTCTCTTTCTACATTGAAATATACATGTAATATCACCATTTGAAGAAGGACAAATCTTAATGACTGTTTTTGTAGATACTAATTTCCAATTTAATGATTAAAAAAAAAAAAACATTATTTAAGCAAAACTGTTAGCTGAGTAATGCTTTGGTCCATAATTTGGAGAACTTCAAAAACAAAATTATTCTAAACTGAAGATGGAAAATACCTTTTAACATTCTTTAAAATATAAAATACTTTTATCCCTAAGATAAATATCAAAGTGAAGTGAAAGTCGCTCAGTTGTGTGTGACTCTTTGCAATCCCATGGACTGTAGTCCATGGAATTCTCCAGGCCAGAATACTGGATTGGGTAGCCTTTCCCTTCTCCAGGGAATCTTCCCAACCCAGGGATTTGGGGTCCTGGAGCTGTCTCTTATACACATCTAGATGTGTATAAGAGACAGTCTATTCTCTTTCTGCTTAATATGACAGTTATAGACTTCTTCACTAATAGGGCTTGCATTTCAAGATAAGGCTGCATGTAAACAAATTAACTTTTAAAAATAGAGAGCAATTTCATCTGTAATAATGTACCAATTCATAAATTATCAGTGGTATTTTTTTCTTAAAGATAAATGACCCGTCATCCAACACATACTATTAGGTAGTCTAGATGTCTTTGTGTTCTGGGAGATAAGGCTCTTGTATTATTATACCCTAATAAAATGAGTTAATGTTTTAGTATTATCGATAAAAGAGCACTTGGATATATTTAATAACCGAACTGAGAAACACTTAATTTTAGTTGTCTGTAGCAATATAACACAAATTCTCCTGTAAAACAAATTGCACTTTTGGAATATATTTTAATGTGTATTCAACAAAGGAGAAAATGAGGTGATTGAAGTTCAATTTGTAGCATGTTATTAACCATTTCCGCTTGACTAGATGAGTAAAAGGATAATGGATGAGGGTTTTATTATTACCTTTCTACTAAAATGAAGTGGTATAAAAGATAAGGTGATGAGATTAATGAACATAGGGAAAAGGAGTAATCAATCAAGCTCCAAGAAGGAGGTGAGAATGGCACCCTGTAAGATCTGTAAGAGCACTCCTTATAGAATAGTCCCCTTTATCTTTCCTAGTTTTTACTAAACTGTGGAAAACTAACAGTTGTTGCTGGAAGACAGAGCTAAAACTAACAAGATACTGTTTAATCAAACATGAATGAAGTTTTGTACTTAGATTTAAATGGCATACTTAGTGGAGATCTAGCATAGCATCTGAATTTATTACATTGAGAGCTGAAAAGTGTAGCTGTTGAGTCCATGTGCTCTATCTTCCTCTTTGTTGTTTTTTAATTCTGTGTCTTCTTTTAATCAATACAGTGTAAACATAAGCCCTTCTGTTGGACTGTGGTTACAATTAAACATGGAGTTCCACTTACCCAGGTCTCCTTGCCGGTTTATATTTATTATTGATACTTGTTGATAAAGATTTCAGAAAGCCAAAGTAATTTTTTGGAGATTGTTGCTTTCATGACAGCGTTTATTTAGATTGTGCCCACCAATTCATTCAACAAAACTTATTGAATGCCTACAATGTGCCAGGGATGCAAAATGTTGCAAATACAACTAAAGAAATATGGACAATAGACTTTATCATTTAGCTTATAGTCCAGTGAGGGCTTCCCTGGTAGCTCAGATGGTAAAGCGTCTGCCTACAATGTGGGAGACCCGGGTTCGATCCCTGGGTCGGGAAGATCCCCTGGAGAAGGAAATAGCAACCCACTCGAGGACTCTTGCCTGGAAAATCCTATGGACTGAGGAGCCTGGTAGGCCATAGTCCACGGGGTCGCAAAGAGTCGGACACGACTGAGCGACTTCACTTCACTTCCAGTGAGGATAGACATACATATAAATATGTATGTCATTTGGTGATAATTACCAAAAGAGAAAGATAAAAGCATAATGCATCTCTAATGACACGCTGCTTCAGAAGAGACCTGAAGGAAGTGAAGGAACAGTCCAACAGTCTGTGAGGGCTGTCCAAGGAGAGCACATTCCAGGTAGAGAGAACAGGAAGTGCAGAGGCCTAGAGGCAAAAGGACAGTTGCAACAGCAAGGAAGCTTGGTGTTTCTGGGAAGTTAGCAAAGTAGGATTGAGTTGCAGAAAATCTAGACGAGATAAAGGAGGTATAAAATGTAGGCCAAAGTATTTTGTTTGATTATAAGGATAAATTGCTCATCCAGCAGATGTTGAGTACCTGAATCTACTCCCAGCTCTGAGAATTTACAAATGAGGACAAAGTTCTTGCTCTTATGTGGCTTCCATTCAAAAGGCGTTGAAGAAGAGAGAGAATTAGTAAATAAATAAATGAACAGTAACAACAACAACAACAAATGAGCAAGATAATTTCATTTAATACAGTGCTTTGAGGATTTAAAGCTAGATTATACTGGCTTGAGGAAAGGAGATATGGAGATTCAGATTTAACTTACATTGCTGGTCCATTTTCTAACCTTTCTCTTGCATTCAGCTTTCTCCTTATAGTGAGGCCATGTACACAGCTTTTTTGACCATCTCTCTCTCCCTCTGTCATGCTTGCCTCACACTAGCATTATCAGGATTTAGTGAGATGCAATGTATGTAATCATCACACTAAATCCTGATAACGCTAATATAAGGCAAGCATGTAAAGCATCTGCCACAGGGTCTTTCTCTTTTCTGGCTCATCTAAAATCTAAAAGCAAAAAGTGTATCTTGTTTAGTAACTTGTCTTAATTCAGGTTTCCCCAGATTGAAATGCTGAGACAAAGGATCAAATTCAAGTAGTTTTGGAAACTCCGGTGACACCCATAGGAGAATTGGAAAATGATAGAGGAGAAAGGGAGACAGTGCTGGGTACCTGTGAAACCAGCTGCAGAAGGGGTTTCTATGGAAATTTTTGGAAACAGTGCAAAAATCTGTCACAGAATTATCCCTGCTGAGAGTTGAGGGAGCTTTGATATTTATGCACCAACTTCTGAGAAATATTCCAATTAAATTTCCAAGTATAGGCAATACTCCCCTCAGGTACAGGGCCCTCAGGCACGGAGATGTAGATCCTGGTAGTTGGAAGTCTGCAGGAGGATATTTAAGTTCCACCGGATATGAACAGGGCCCTGATAATATCTGTTACAGTCATTAAATCTTTCTCAGGCAAACAGCGTTCCTGGGTAATTTAGTATTTGTCTCTAAAATTCATATTTTCCACATTCCCTTGATGATTCTTTTCCTAGATCACTTTCTTTCTCCTCTTGAAGTGAAGTCACTCAGTCGTGTCCGACTCTTTGCGACCCCATAGGCTCCTCTGTCCATGGGATTTTCTAGACAATAGTACTGGAATGGATTGCCATTTGCTTCTCCAGGGGAATCTTCCCAACCCTGGGCTCGAACCCGGGTCTCCCACAGAGCTTTACTGTCTGGGCCACCAGGGAAGTCTTCCTTAAACTTTTCTGATTCCTTAACACTCTTGTATCTTCGCAGAGAATAGATGTCCTAAAGGGCTAGTAACCTTTATATTCCATGCTTGAGGATGGGCACTTCTCTTAAGTCGTCTTCTGAATTTATATGAGCCGTGAAGAGAATAAATTACGTTACCTAAGATGTATTTCTCCTTATGTCGGAACTACCTACTTGAATATTAATTACTGCTAAAATCAGCTAAGATAGTTTGTTCTGCATTTTGGAATGCAAGGCATTCATTTTTAAAATACTCTAGAAGTAAATTAGGGAAAAACAAAGATAAAGATTGGTGCAAATGGGTGATGACTAAATCTAGGTATTGGGAGTATATGATTTCACTATATTCTTATCCCTGCTTTAGATGTATGTTTGAAATTGTTCATGATAAAAAGTAGAAAAAAATGTACTGATTGTTAGAGCCCTCCTGTCTTAAGCTGAATGCTTACTTTAAATATGAGCTAATAATTAGTGTTTGTTTTACAAACACTAAACATAGATCTCTATAACATCATCACTCCCACTAAGTTAACTATCTTCCTAGACAATACAAAATTCACCTTCTGGACACAGTGTTAATTTAGATTTTAGATCACCAAATAGATTACAGAAGAAGCATGTGTATTACTGTAAAGGTAGAGTGGCTTCCAGATCAGAGAGTCTTAATCTAAACCCTGGTTTTACAGATACATAAGCCTACCTATGTCAATAGCCAACCATGTAGGGCAACTGGACAGTTTTGAAAGCCTAAACAGAGTAATCACGGAAGGAATCATTGGAACTCTCTATCATATATTGTAGGCGTAATGTGTGGTGTTTAGATATGTGATATATGGCAATACGTTCTTTCTATAGAAAAGGCAACCTCCATACTCTTAAGTCTAGGTGATATATGTTTGATCCCACTGTAGACATGGATATGTCAGGCTGTGATAAGCTAAGGAAATTAAAATTTTAATTATTTTGCTCAACTTCTTTCATTTGATGCATACCAGAAAAACAATCTGTAGTTTGACCTCTCCTGTGAATAAGTACAAAAGGAATAGTGTCTTATTAAATGGACTGAAGATCCCAGTTATTTTCCAACTATATTTTGTTTTTATTTTATAACTTTTTGTTTCTTGGAAAGTAAAATGTTACCTACCTCATGTTGCTTATAGACTATTCATTACCTAATAGTAGTGGTTTGCCATATGCCTTGACACATTCTTCTTAAGTCAACTTTACTGCCTTAAAAAAAAAAAATGGATGCATTCTGCTATTTTAAAAAACTCATCAACTTTAAATACTTACGTATAGATTTCCCTTCTGTGGTAATTGAGATTGTGTTTCTCTATCGTCATAGTTGTCTCAAACAATTTCATCCATCTCCTATCCTCCAAATATAGATATATCAAAGTCTTATTAAGTAGAGGTTGAATGTACAATGTGATGGCTGTGTAAATAATGGCCGTTGATGAAAACCATGTGATCATGCTTATCAAATGATCTATAATTTCTATATTTTTGCCTCATGGATCCAGATTAGTCAGAATTAGGTTAAGAAAACATATTTTCCATAATTTAAAAAATTTAGTGAATAGAGACTAACACAACCACTGGAAAACCATTGCTGGTTTTAAGAATGTGACAGTAGGGGAATTGCAGATAAATCACAATTACTAATACCAGTTGTCTTTGGCACCTAAAAGTCACTGCTTCTGCCCTCTGAGGTCCCTGAAAAATAATGGCTTCTCATTTTCTTCTGCCCTCTAAAATTTGTACCGATGCTTTCATTGTGGGCTCTAAACTAAAATTGCTAGCAAGGGATATAGGAAATACAGTTTACAAGTTTTCAGTTTCCTTTGTTATATATAGGATAAGGGGACCCCTCTCAGGGCTCCAGAGTGAGCTCTTGTCCAACATTCAGAAATGAATTGTCAGAGGAGACATACGTGCTGACAAAGCAAAGTCTTTATTGGAAATGGGCACCCAGTGGAGAGCAGCAGATTAAGGGAACCCAGGAGGGCTGCTGCCGTGTGGCTCAGACTCAGGTTTTGTGGCAGTGAGGTTAGTTTCTGCATTACCTTTGGCCAGTTGTCTTGCTTGACCCATGTTTAGTCTGACTTAGGGTCTTCCTGGTGGCACGTGTGCCTCTCTCGGCCCAGACGGATTCCAGGGTGAAGGTATCTGGGAGATTGGAAGGACATGCCGCCTCCTTCCTCCTTTCAGTCCCTCCTGTATGCTCCCTGTTACTTTTTGCCTGCAGCACGGTGTTCTTTATTAGCACCTCCTGTTGTGGGACAACTCAGGCAAGCGGTTATCATCATGCCTGGCCAAGGCAGTGGTTTTGGTCAAAGGTTGCCTAACCTTGCTATTCAGAATAGGGCTTAGAAGAGCACGGATGGTGCCAAGAGTAAACAAGCGGTTTCCAGCACATTTAGTCATCTTCCCTTTGGAGGCCTCCTTGATGGATTGTTTTTAGCTCTGGCTCATAGCTCTCATTTTAGAATTCACGCTTCATTGGATTCTCTTTCCTAGCTCTCATTCTTCCTTTTCCTTGGCTTTTTACACTCTTTTGTTTTGTGAAGGCTCATCCTCTGATAACGTCCCAAGAAGTTCATAGGATGTGGTTTTCTTTTTTTTTTTTCAATATCTGAGATAATCTTTGGGCTTCCTTCATGTTTGACTGACAGTTTGACTGGCTATAGAATTGCAGGTTATCACTTTCCTTCAGAATTTGAAATCTACGTAACTCTTTTACTGCTGTTGTTGAAAATGTGTTAGTTCTTATTACTTTTCTTTTGAATATGATTTTGTTTCTTTTTGGAAAATCCTGGGACCTTTTCTCAGTTCTTTTTTTATTTGCTTTAATGTGAATCTTATTTCATTTATTGATATGGGCACTGGGTAGACACTTTGGATCTTGAGACTTGTGACCTTTGGTCCTGAAATTATTTCCCTTTAATTATTTTTTTTGCTTTTCTGAAATATATCCTGAATTCACCCTTTAATTTTTGTACACATCTTTTTCCTTTTGCCCTCTCTGTTTTTCATCCCCTTCTAATTCTGTCTGATTTTTTTTTTTTTCAACTTTAAGCCTTTCACTGAAGGGTTTTGTTTTTTCCTTAAAATTTTGATTATAAAGAATTCTTTTGTTTTTCTCCTTTTTTAGAGGGAGGGATAACATCTTATACAGTGGAAGTGACAAATAGATTCAAAAGATTAGATTATACAGTGGAAGTGGAAATGACAAGTAGATTCACGGGATTAGATCTGATAGGGTGCCTGAAGAATATGGATGAAGGTTTATGACATTGTACAGGAGGCAGTGATCAAGACCATCCCTGGAAAAAGACATACAAAAATGCAAAATGGTTGTCTAAGGTGGCCTTACAAATAGCTGAGAAAAGAAGATAAGTGAAAGGCAAAGGAGAAAAGGAAAAATACACCCATTTGAACGCAGAGTTACAAAGAATGGCAAGGAGAGATAAGAAAACCTTCCTCAGTGATCAATGCAAAGAAATAGAGCAAAACATTAGAATGGGAAAGACTAGAGATCTCTTCAAGAAAATGAGAGATACCAAGGGAACATTTCATGCAAAGATGGGCACAATAAAGGAAAGAAACGGTATGGACCTAACAGAAGCAGAAGATATTAAGAAGGGGTGGCAAGGATACACAGAAGAATTGTACAAAAAGATTTTCATGATCCAAATAACCACGATGGTGTGATCACTCACCTAGAGCCAGACATCTTGGAATGTGAAGTCAGGTGGGTCTTAGGAAGCATCACTTTGAACAAAGCTAGTATAGGTGCTGGAATTCCAGTTGAGCTATTTTAAATCCTAAAAGATAATGCTGTGAAAGTGCTGCACTCAATATGCCAGCAAATTTGGAAGCCTCAGGAGTGGTCACAGGACTGGAATAGGTCAGTTTTCACTCCCATCCCAAAGAAAGGCAATGCCAAAGAATGCGCAAACTACTGCACAATTACACTCATCTCACACGCTGGCAAAGTGATGCTCAAAATTCTCCAAACCAGGTTTCAACAGTATGTGAAACATGAACTTCCAGATGTACAAGCTGAATTTAAAATAGGCAGAGGAACCAGAGATCAAATCGCCAACATCCATTGGATCATCAAAAAAGAGAGAGAGTTCCAGAAAAAAATCTACTCCTGCTTTATTGACTATGCCAAAGCCTTTGGCTGTGTGGATCACAACAAACTGTGGAAAATTCTGAAAGAGATGAGAATACCAGACCACCTGACCTGCCTCTTGAGAAATCTGTATACAGTACAGGTCAAGAAGCAACAGTTAGAACTGCACATGGAACAACAGACTGGTTCCAAATAGGGAAAGGAGTATGTCAAGCCTGTATACTGTCACCCTGCTTATTTAACTTGTATGCAGAGTACATCATGAGAAATGCTGGACTGGATGAAGCACAAGCTGGAATCAAGATTGCCAGGAGAAATATCAGTAACCTCAGATATGCAGATGACATCACCCTTATAGCAGAAAGTGAAGAAGAACTGAAGAGCCTCTTAGTGAAAGTGAAAGAAGAGAATGAAAAAGTTGGCTTAAAACTCAATATCCAGAAAACTGAGATCATGGCATCTGGTCCCATCACTTCATGGCAAATAGATGGGGAAGCAATGGAAACAGTGACAGATTATTTTGGGGGGCTCCAAAATCACTGCAGATGGTGACTGCAGCCATGAAATTAAAAGACACTTAAAAAAAAAGTTATGACCAACCTAGACAGCATATTAAAAGCAGACATTACTTTGCCACAAAGGTCTAGTCAAAGCTATGGTTTTTCTGGTAGTCATTTATGGGTGTGAGAGTTGGACTATAAAGAAAGCTGAGCATCAAAGAATTGATGCTTTTGAACTGTGTTGTTGGAGAAGACTCGAGAGTCCCTTGGACTGCAAGTAGATCCAACCAGTCCATCCTAAAGGAAATTAGTCCTGAATATTCATTGGGAGGACTGATGCTGAAGCTGAAGCTCCAGTACTTTGGCTACCTGATGCAAAGAGCTGACTCATTTGAAAAGACCCCGATGCTGGGAAAGATTGAAGACAGGAGGAGAAGGGGACTACAGAGGATGAGATGGTTGGATAGCATCACTGACTCAGTGGACATGAGTTTGAGTAAGCTCTGGGAGTTGGTGATGGACAGGGAAACTTGGTGTGCTGTAGTCCATGGGGTCGCAAGGAGTCGGACTCTACTGAGTGACTGAAATGAACTGAATTGAACTGAGAGACTCTTGCCTTTGTTATATGGTTCTAAGGTCTTCTATTAGATCTTGTTTTTTAAGTTTCATTCTGTTCACTGAATTCTCTTTCTGCCTTCTGAATTTCTTTTTTTTGTTGTTTTATTTTGATTTTTGTTCTATTGGAGTCTTTCCTGAAATTACAGGAGATACTTGGCTGTTGACTGCAGTGCCTTGAAACCTAAATAGGAAGCCCTGTATTTATATGCAAGTATGTTTCTTGGGCCTTTTCTATAATATTACCAGCCTGTAATTACTATCCTTTGCATTGACTGTAAACCCAGTCACATATCAGCATCTGAATGGTTTTTCTTTGGAACCATTCAGTTTTTCCAAATAAAAATCCTTTTGGACCTGTCTGAAGGTTATGTGTATGCGGAATGCAAGAAGTATAGGATGCGTAATGAGCCTACTGGTAGTCTGAGAACAAATTGGTAGAAGTATTTTGACTTTCTTTTTTCTGCTTTGTAGCATCCATGCACTGTATTCCTACTTTCCTCTGTGTAGATACTTTCCTAATTTCTCAACAAATTAATCTCATATTTCACAAGGGGGATTAAAATAGGAGAGGAAAAATCTTCAGCCTGTGGGACAGTTACAGGATCCAGCTAACGTCTGTAGACTTACAACCTGTCTTCCTCTTTTTATGAACTTATTTTCTGTGTTCCTTAGTACTTTTGAGGGATGAAAATTTTAAAAGATTTGCAGAATAAATAGGTGAGTTCTTATCAGAATTCTGTTGGTGACTACTTAGATTGGGACTCCATTCTTTTTGCTAAATTAATGACCACTGGTACTTATCTTTATGTCTACTGAAATGTTACTGAAATCTCTCTGCTCTAGTTTTCCTTTTTAAACTCCTTTTGTTGTGGGGTTGATGCCTTTTTATTCCTTTCTACAAAATTTTATTGAGGTGTAGGTTAACAGATATGAAGGCATTTTCCTGCATGTAACTGAAGTGAAAGTATTAGTCGCTCAGTCATGTCTGATATTTTGTGACCCCATGGACTGTAACCCACCAGGCTCCTCTGTCCATGGAATTCTTCAGGCAAGAATACTGGAGTGGGTAGTTATTCCCTTCTCCAGGGGATCTTCTTGACCCAGGAATTGAACCTGGGTCTCCTGCATTGTAGACAGATTCTTTACTGTCTGAGCCACCAGAAAACAGGGGAAACAGTGTCAGACTTTATTTCTTTGGCTCCAAAATCACTGCAGATGGTGACTGCAGCCATGAAATTAAAAGATGCTTACTCATTGGAAGGAAAGTTATGACCAACCTAGATAACATATTGAAAAACAGAGACATTACTTTGCCAACAAAGGTCCATCTAGTCAAGGCTATGGTTTTTTCAGTGGTCATATATGGATGTGAGAGTTGGACTATAAAGAAAGCTGAAAGTGAAAAGTGAAGTCGCTCAGTCGTGTCTGACTCTTTGTGACCCCATGGACTATAGCCCACCGGGCTCTTCTGTCCATGGGATTTTCCAGGCAATAGTATTGGAGTGAATTGCCATTTCCTTCTCCAGGGGATCTTCCCGACCCAGGGATCGAACCTGGGTCTCCTGCATTGTAGATAGACACTTTACCATCTGAGTCACCAGGGGAGTCACCAAAGAAAGGTGACTGCTAAAGAATTGAACTGTGGTGTTGAAGAAGACTCTTGAGAGTCCCTTGGACTGCAAGGAGATCCAGCCAGTCCATCCTAAAGGAGACCAGTCCTGGGTGTTCATTGGAAGGACTGATGCTGAAGCTGAAACTCCAGTACTTTGGCCACCTGATGTGAAGAACCGACTGGTTGGAAAAGACCCTGATGATGGGAATGATTGAAGGCGGGAGGAGAAGGGGACGATAGAGGATGAGATGTTTGGATGGCATCACTGACGTGATGCACATGATGGACGGGAAAGCCTGGTGTGCTGCAGGCCATGGGGTTGCAGGTGTTGGATGCAACTGAGCGACTGAACTGAACTGAAAACTCCTGTTAAAAGTATTTTGCATGTATAAGAAGTGTATTTTTCCCCTAGCAGATATTTACTGATATGGTTCAACTGTTCAGTCATGCATTAAGTTATATCCAGGCCTTTTCTGTTCCTTATTACATACTGTCTTATGTCTCCCCATGATTGTAAGATTATATGTGACAGTCAAGAAAAAGAGAATAAAAATCAAAACAGTTGGAAATAAATGAACTTAACTATCCATTATCTTTGTGACAAATAAGTATTAACTCATTTTTTTTTTTTTTTCTAAAAATACGTTGGTTTCCAAAACCATCTTTATTCATGGTATCCTTAATGTTTCAGTAATTTTTTTTTTTTTTTACAGTGACTCTAGGCCATTGGTTCTCAATCAACAGTGATATTAACCTTCTCTCCCATTTCTTCACCCCCTTGATGAAAAATCTGGCAATGTCTACCTCCATTTTTGATGGTCACAGTTGGAGAACTGCTGTTAAGTATCCAAACAGGGATACTGCTAAACATTCCATAATGCACAAGATACAGCTCCTCACAGCAAAGGACTATCTAGTCTATAGAGAGTCAGTGCTGAAGTCAGAAACCCTACCTTAGGCTAAAAGAAATGCATAGGAGCTGCATTTATTAATAGTTAGATTCAAACATTGTATAAAGTTATGCAGTGGTTCTTTGGAAGAACTAAACCTAAGTTAAACAAAAAATGTTTTTCTTTTATTCTTAAATAATCATGATCATTTCTTAATGGGATATGCTTCTCTTTGATGTTGCCCAGCTTCTAATCTTGAAATATATCTCTATTCTTATGTCCTGATCCACATTGATTTTAACATGACACTTTCTGCTGCTACAAACTCAGTTTTGCAAAAATGTGACATGATTGAAAGAGATGTCTTATGATCTAATATTAAAACTTGATCTCAAGCTAGTAGTTTGTATGACATTTGATGGATAGTTATTATTCCTGTGTTCCTCAAAAAGTATCCTCCAGTGCCCTTGTGAGTTTGCTCCAGTGAGCTGGGATGCATAAGAGCACGTGTGTCTTAGTTCTTTCTACTGAAATTGGCCTGGGAGCAGTGAACGCCCCTGATAGCACTTTCTACTAAAAGGAAAATTCTCTTGTGTTGAGAGATACAAAACTTTTCCTATAAATTGCTAATCAGATGCCATTAGATGCTTGCGTTTCATTTGGGGAAAATGATTGATTCTAGGCTAGGAAATAGAGGAACAAATTAAATGATACCATGAAGAAATAGCAAATTCAAAATATGGGGAAAAGATCAAGTTGCCAACATCCTTTGGATCACAAGAAAAGGAAAAGAATTCCAGAAAAACAGCTACTTCTGCTTCCTTGACTATGCTAAAGCTTTGACTTTGTGGATCGCAACTTACCGTGGAAAATTCTTAAAGAGTTGGGAATATCAGACCACCTTACCTGTCTCTTGAGAAATGTGTATGCAGGACAAGAAGCATCAGTTAGAACCAGACATGAAACAATAGACTGGTTCAAAACTGGGAAAGGAGTACATCAAGGCTATATACTGTTACCCTACTTATTTAACTTCTATGCATAGTAGGTAGGTAGGTGAAGTCGCTCAGTCGTGTCCGACTCTTTGCGACCCGGTGGACTGTAACCTACTAGGCTTCTCTGTCCATGGGGGTACATCATGTGAAATGCTGGGCTGTATGACTCACAAACTGGAATCAAGATTGCCAGGAGAAATATCTATGACCTCAGATATGCAGATGCTACTACTTTAATGGCAGAAAGTAAAGAGGAACTAAAGATCCTCTTGATGAAGGTGAAAGAGGAGAGTGAAAAATCTGGCTTAAAACTCAACATTCAAAAAATGAAGGTAATAGCATCTGGTCCCATCACTTCATGGCAAATAGATGGGGAAACAGTGGAAACAGTGACAGACTTTATTTTTTTGGCTCCAAAATCACTGCAGATGGTGAATGCAGCCATGAAATTAAAAGTCGCTTACTCCTTGGAAGAAAAGCTATGACAAACTAGACAGCGTATTAAAAAGAAGAAACATCACTTTGCCAAGAATGGTTTGCCTAGTCAAAGTTATTTTTCCAGGAGTCATGTACGGTTGTGAGAGGTGGACCATAAATAAGACTGAGCACCAAAGAATTGATACTTTAGAACTGTGGTGCTGGAGAAGACTCTTGAGAGTCCCTTGGACTGCAAGAAGATCAAACCAATCTATCCTAAAGTGATAATCAACCCTGAAAATTCATTGGAAGGACTGATGCCTAAGCTGAAGCTCCAATAGTTTGGCCACCTGACATGAAGAGCTGACTCATTGGAAAAGATCCTGATGCTGGGAAAGATTGAAGGTAGGAGGAGAAGTTGATGACAGAGGATGACATGATTGTATGGCATCACTGAGTCAATGGACATGAACTTCAACAAACTACAGGAGATGGTGGAGGACAGGAAAGCCTGGATTGCTGCAGTCCATTGCAAAGAGATGGACATGACTTAGTGACCGAACAACAACAAATACAGGGAGGGAAGATTCTTATTGAATAAAAATATGAAAAGCATATCAACCAGCTATAATATGTGAACTTCATATCACTGATGTTTGGAAGCAGTTAAAGGGAAAAAGGGGCATTTTTTTAGACAGTCTGGGGACCTTTATATATTGGTAGATGGTGATGAACAGAGAGGCCTGGCGTGCTGCAGTTCATGGGGTCGCAAAGAGTCAGACACAACTGAGCGACTGAACTGAACTGAATGTATATTGTCACCCTGCTTATTTAACGTATATGCAGAGTACATCATGAGAAATGCTGGGCTCTGTGAAGCACAAGCTGGAATCAAGATTGCCAGGAGAAATATCAATAACCTCAGATATGCAGATGATACCACCCTTATGGCAGAAAGTGAAGAGGAACTAAAAAGCCTCTTGATGAAAGTGAAAGGAGAGTGAAAAAGTTGGCCTAAAGCTCAACATTCAGAAAACGAAGATCATGGCATCTGGTCCTATCACTTCATGGGAAATAGATGGAGAAACAGTGGAAACAGTGTCAGACTTTATTTTGGGGGGGCTCCAAAATCACTGCAGATGGTAATTGCAGCCATGAAATTAAAAGACGCTTACTCCTTGGAAGGAAAGTTATGACCAACCTAGACAGCATATTAACAAGCAGAGATATTACTTTGCCAACAATGGTCTGCCTGGTCAAGGCTATGGTTTTTCCAGTGGACATGTATGGATGTGAGAGTTGGACTGTGAAGAAAGCTAAGCACTGAAGAATTGATGCTTTTGAAGTGTGGTGTTGGAGAAGACTCTTGAGTGTCCCTTGGACTGCAAGGAGATCCAACCAGTCCATACTAAAGGAGGTCAATCCTGGGTGTTCTTTGGAAGGAGTGATGCTGAAGCTGAAACTCCAATACCTTGGCCACTTCATGCGAAGAGTTGACTCATTGGAAAAGACTCAGATGTTGGGAGGGATTGGGGGCAGGAGGAGAAGGGCACAACAGAGGATGAGATGGCTGGATGGCATCACGGACTCGACAGACGTGACTTTGAACTCCGGAAGTTGGTGATGGACAGTGAGGCCTGGCGTGCTGCAATTCATGGGGTCGCAAAGAGTCGGACATGACTGAGCGACTGAAGTGAACTGAACTGAAAGAAAAATACTCTCCAAAGAAATAATTTACATAGAAGGGAGAGGACACAAAATTGGCAAACTCCTTGGAATTGTATGACAGATATATAGCCTAAGTCTATTTTTGAGTATGTCTGAAGATGTTCATATTGGAAAGTCTTAAAAGAAGAGCTGAAAGGGAAGAAAGGAAAGACACAGTGTGCTTAGTTGCTCAGTTGTTTCCGACTCTTTACAACCCCATGGACTGTAGCCTATCAGGCTCCTCTGTCCATGGGGATTCTCCAGGCAAGAATGCTGGAGTGGGTTGCCATGCCCTCCTCCAGGGGATCTTCCCAACCCAGGGATTGAACCCAGGTCTCCTACATTGCAGGTGTATACTTTACCATCTGAGCCACCACAGAAGCCCAATAGTACATCCTTATTGAGAGAATTACAGTTTTTCTACAGTTTGTCTGCCTTTACAAGTTTCTTTATGTGTCTCATTAACTAAGACTAAAACAGTATCTGTAAGAGAGGGCATTATGAAGGGAGAGAGACCTCTCTGGTAAGTAGACAGAGAAGAAGAGTGTTGCAAAGGAGGTTGAGTGATCTAACCTGTAAAATCTATCATAGGGCAAGAGAAGAGATGAATTTATGGTCACTTTGCCAGGATTAACCAGAAGAGAGCTATTATATTTCTTATTTTAAATTAGTAAACTGTCATTCTAAATTTGATCAGCCTTCTTTTTTTTCAATTAGGTAAATAATGTAGTGTATATCTAGTCTTCTGATCAGTAATTGTCCTTTCTATACATTTTTAAAAATCATTTTTCTATATTTTGATCTTTGTGTACTTGGTTAATATTAATCTATTCCCAGCAAATGGATCTTGTTTTGCTTCTGAACCTGTAAGTTTAGTGAGTTTAAGTCTGGACCAAGGTAATTCTATCCTGTGAGGAGTTGTCCAGGAGGAGTTGTCCTCTCTTTGACTAATATTTACTTCTTTTTTCTAGTAGCAAGACAAACTGGGAGAGAACAGAACTTTGAAAGGAACACAAAAAAGCTTATTTGAATATGGAAAAGATTTATATCTTAATTGCTTTTCTTGTCTGCAACCTTAGCATAATATAGTTGATACACTTTTCAATTTGACTGAAATAACAGGGATTTAGAAGATGCTCTGATGTAAAAGAAAAGTCATTTGTAGGTATATGTTTAATAAGTAGAGGTTTTTTTAAACTTACAAAATGTCTTTATCATTGTATTACTGAATCTTAAGTGTTTCAAGCCTGGGCTATGATTTTTTAATATAATATTGTAACTATCTAAAGGAATCTACAGTAAAAACTGAAACATCAGCTAAAGTGAACTTGTATTTCCTTGTGTTTGTTGTAGAGATCTGTGGTTAGTTTGAATGATAATCTATGTCAAAGGCAGATCGCCCATTCGTCTAGGACACAGCCCATTTTCACACACACCGTCACTGAGGCTGAGTTATTTGCTATCTCATTGGATATTATAGATTGAACTTGAGTCTGTGATATATTGGTCATCAAAGTAATGAATCTTTGGGACTATGGCAAAAAAGAACATAACTGAAAAACTATTAAACAAAAATGTGTTCTCTTAGGGGGAAAAGGACCCAGCAGACTATTTCAGTTGCTGCCTAGAAACAGTGTATAGTAATATTTTGTTGTTTCTCAAGTATGCAGAATATGAGAAACACTTTTTGATGCTCACTTTGTAGTTTTTTTAATGATGTAAAAACATCAATAGGAAAAAGCTGTATATAGTTTATTTTCAGTAGTGTATACTTTAAACAAAATTTACCCATATTAGAATTGGACCTACGTAATTGGAAAATGTATTAATGAGATCCTGAACTTTGGGAACAAGCATCAAGATATGCATAGGCTATTCTTATAAAATTTTAATTGTCATTATTCTGTATAAAAATTATTATTTCTGTCAAGTTTTGGATTTCAAATCAAAAGAACTCTTTTGAAATTAAAAGAATGGCCTTAGATGAATTAAGAGTTTAGAGTTTTTATGTGATTCAGTCACTGTTCTTGCAAAATAGTACTTTGTGAGCTAGCCTATGAATTGAACTAAATTTATAACGTTGCTTTGATGGGACTAATTGCTAGTTTATGGCCTGTGTTTTGAAATACACTATATTGATAGGTTGAAGGGACTATTGACTTTAAGTACAAAACTTACTCATACTTCATCAGTGAAATGTATAACTGCAACTGTAGAATTCCTTGATAAATATAATATCAAGTTTCAGAAGCAAAGCCCATATTATTGATAAATGTACAAAATGCCAGCTGAGTTTATTTTCCATTGAATAAAGCAGAGTTCTTATGTGCACTGATCTTGGGTTATCCCCTCAAGCTCCAAGGTTTGAGTTAGACTGGGTGTGCCACCCATGTGCATTCCAGCCTTCACACTTATTGAGGTAAAATTGTGTTGAAATAAACATTGGAAGATGTCCATGGATTAATTTCTGCGAAGGGAAATATGGAGTCTAATTGTCTTGCTGAAAAGTAGTGTCAGCAAAAGAAGTTAGTTTGGATGGTTAGTGGTCTTACCGTAAGGCAAAATCAACGTATGCTACTCCTTTCCTGCTCCAAGGATTCTGTTTTACTACTAAGTATAAGCAGCTCATAGGAACCTGATCTGCTCTGTATGTGGGTAAGAAATACTATTCTGTACTTGTCTTAACAGAGTATAAAGAAACCTGAAAAGGATCCATCTGATCCACAAGTAAAGTAACTCTCTGCCAGAATAAAATTTCACCATCTCTAAAGAAAGACAGCAAAATCTAGGCAAAATAATTGTGAGTCCATAATATTCAGTATATTTCACTTTCATCAAGAGGCTTTTTAGTTCCTCCTCACTTTCTGCCATAAGGGTGGCGTCATCTGCATATCTGAGGTTATTGATATTTCTCCTGGCAATCTTGATTCCAGCTTGTGCTTCTTCCAGCCCAGTGTTTCTCCTGATGTACTCTGCATATAAGTTAAGTAAGCAGAGTGACAATATATAGCTTTGATGTATTCCTTTTCCCTATTTGGAACCATCGTGTTGTTCCATGTCTAGTTCTAACTGTTGCTTCCTGACCTGCATACAGATTTCTCAAGAGGTAGGTCAGGTGGTCTGGTATTCCCATCTCTTTCAGAATTTTCCACAGTTTGTTGTGATCCACACAGTCAAAGGCTTTGGCATGTCAATAAAGCAGAAGTAGATGTTTTTCTGGAACTCTCTTGCTTCTTCGATGATCCAGCGGATGTTGGCAATTTGATCTCTGGTTCCTCTGCCTTTTCTAAAACCAGCTTGAACATCAGAGAGTTCACGGTTCACGTATTGCTGAAGTCCAGCTTGGAGAATTTTGAGCATGACTTTACTAGCATGTGAGATGAGTGCAATTGTGTGGCAGTTTGAGCATTCTTTGGCATTGCCTTTCTTTGGAATTGGAATGAGAACTGACCTTTTCCAGTCCTGTGGCCACTGCTGAGTTTTCCAAATTTGCTGGCATATTGAGTGCAGCACTTTCACAGCATCGTCTTTCAGAATTTGAAAAGCTCAACTGGAATTCTATCACCTCCACTAGCTTTGTTCGTAGTGATGCTTCCTAAGGCCCACATGACTTCTCATTCCAGGATGTCTGGCTCTAGGTGAGTGATCACACCATCGTGATTATCTGGGTCGTGAAGATCTTTTTTGTCCCATTCTTCTGTGTATTCTTGCCACCTCTTCTTGATAAATTAGTAACAAAACCCCATAATCCCATAATAATCATGAGAAAACAACAGAAAAAGCCAGATTCTAAACAGTTTACACAATTTCGGGCCAATTCTCTTCAAAATTGTTAAGGTTATGAAGACCAAGGCAAGACTGCAAAACTGTCACAGACCAAAGATGACTGAGGAGAAAACTAAACACAGTGTGGTAACTTTAAATTGGATCCTGGAATAGAAAGGGGACATTCATGAAAAAATTGGTGAAATCATAATAAAATCTATTGTTTAAGTAATGGTAAAAATAAAGAAAGAAAGAAAAAAATCACTTTGGAAAGAAGTGAAAGAAAGAAAAAAAGAAGCCTATTATAAATATATTCACATATTTAATGGAAAATATTAGTGCAAGAAGGAAGCCCGTGGGGCATCTTAGTACAACAGTGAGAAGTATAAACCAGAGCCAAAGGAGAGTTTTAGAACTGAAAATTATAATATTTGGACTGAAAACTAGATGTTCCTAATGTTGTATTTGATACTGTAAGGAAAAAAAAGTGATCAAAGTTAAGCTAAAGTCAAGGCAATAGAAACTCTGCTAATGGAAGCACAGAAAGAAAATAAAACATTCATACAAAGTGAACTGAACATTAGTCAGCTTTGGGACAATGTCAAGTATATGTGATATTAAAAAATACATATATTATGTAAACACTAGTCATAAATCTGAAACTACAGTATTAAAAATGAATAAAATAGATTTCAGGAACATTGTCAGAGATCAATAACATACCATAAGAGGTCCAATTTATCAAGACAATACTAAAGGCCTAAATGTATATATGTCAGTGGTAGACAGAATAAGTGTTCCCCGAACATGTCATATCCTATCCCCTGGAACCTGTGAATATGTACCTTCCATGAGAAAGGGACTTTACAATGCTAAGTTAAGAATCTGGAAGTGGGGAGATTATCCTGGATTATCTGGGTACCCAAAGTAAATACAGGGTTTCTTATAAGAGTAGAGACAGAAAAGATCAAGGAAAGAAATGTGATGAAGTCAGAGAAGAGAGAGACTTAAAGACTACACTGCTGAATGAAGAATGGAGGGAGAAGAGGCTGTTGTCCAAAGGATGCAGGTGGTCTCTAGAAGGTGGAGAGACAGAGGCAGATTTTCCTCACAAGCCTCCAGAAGGAACTCAGCCTGCTGTTACTTGTTTTAGCTTTTTAAGGTCTATTTCAGAATTGTCACCTCCCAGAGTGTAAGACGATGTTGCATGTTTTAAGGCACTGTTTGTTATCATTTGTTATAACAGCCATAGGAAGCTGACATAGCATCAAGTATAGAGATAGTAAAATAGGAAGCAAAAGCTGAAGGAATTAAAGGGAGAACTGAATTCACTGTTTATAGCAGGAGGTTTTAAAAGTTCTCTCTCGTGATTGATAGAACAATAGGTATAAAGTCAGTAACTGTGTAAGAGACTGGAAAAACACCATCAGCCAATTAGTTTTTGAAATTTTCTATGTATCGCATCATGTCATTTGCGAGTAGTGACTGTTTTACTTCTTCCTTTTCAGTTTGGTTCCCTTTTTTCGCTTTTTCTTATCTGATTGCTTTGACTAGGACTTCCAAAATTCCTTTTCTGAGAAAAGGATGCTTGCTTTTGCCACTTAAAAAAAAAAGAAAATGGAAAGAGTAGGCATCCTTTTCTTGTTCCTGATGCTATGGGAAATAGTTTCAAACTTTTCGTCATTGAGTATGATGTTGGCTATGAGTTTGTCATATATGGCCTTTATTATGTTGAAGTATGGTCTCTCTATGCCCACTTTCTGGAGAGGGTGATGATTATATAGATGTGTAAATTTATTAGAACTCATCAAACTGTATATACCTATTATTTGTGAATTTTACCATATGTAAGTAATATCTTAATAGATTGTTAATTACAAAAATAGTGATTGATTTCAGTCCCTGAGGGTTTTCTCTTCTTTTGCTTCTTATATGTGGGGGCTTTGAGCATTGAAGGTTATATTATATGGAATTAGTTTACTTTCATTTATAGCTTATTTTTAATATAAATTATAAATGAAGCAAAATAAACCACAGAAGAAATTTTGCCAAGAAAAGTCTACATTCATATCAACATAAATACATATAAACAAATTATACAATTAATGCTTCCAGTAGAGGTCAAATAGATAGGTATTTAAGGCTGTTGATCCTCAGAAATAAAATATACTCACTGAACCTCAGTAAATTCCTGTTCTACTCTCATTGTTATAACAGATATATAGAGGTTGCAAATATATGGGTAAGAAAATGGTTTGGTGAACTCTTGAGATGATAACTGAAGTCCATGTTAGTCTTCAGTTCCATTTTCTAAATCAAGTCTCCATTCTGATTGTGAAGGACACCATCCTGAACCTTTGGTAATAGAAATCAGGAGTAAAGCATTTAAAATGGAAAGGAATTGTAGTCTTACCTTTAAAGACAATGAGGAGAAAGGAAGGTTAGTCCTGAAGAACTCTAAGAATCTATAGAAAGAATTTTGGAAACTTCAGGAGGAAAAAAAATAGGTTGAACCTTGAAAACTTCTGAAAGAAAGGAGAGAAAAGAAAATCATTCTTGTCCTCCATGACAATATACAAAAACTGATAACATAGTCAACATAAAAAAGTGGGGGCATACCTTTTCTTATTCATATTTTAAGGAATCTTTTTATGCATACCTGCACCACACTTATGGCAGAAAGTGAAGAGGAACTAAAAAGCCTCTTGATGAAAGTGAACGAGGAGAGTGAAAAAGTTGGCTTAAAGCTCAACATTTAGAAAACGAAGATAATGGCATCTGGTCCCATCACTTCGTGGGAAATAGATGGGGAAACAGTGGAAACAGTGTCAGACTTTATTTTGGGGGCCTCCAAAATCACTGCAGATGGTGATTGCAGCCATGAAATTAAAAGACGCTTACTCCTTGGAAGGAAAGTTATGACCAACCTAGATAGCATATTGAAAAGCAGAGATATTACTTTGCCAACAAAGGTCCATCAAGTGAAGGCTATGGTTTTTCCAGTGGTCATGTATGGATTGTGAGAGTTGGACTGTGAAGAAAGCTGAGCGGTGAAGAATTGATGCTTCTGAACTGTGGTGTTGGCGAAGACTCTTGAGAGTCCCTGGGACTGCAAGGAGATCCAACCAGTCCATTCTAAAGGAGATCAGTCCTGGATGTTCTTTGGAAGGAATGATGCTAAAGCTGCAACTCCAGTACTTTGGCCACCTCATGCGAAGAGCTGACCCATTGGAAAAGTCCCTGATGCTGGGAGAGATTGGGGGCAGGAGGAGAAGGGGATGATAGATGGATGGATGATAGAGGATGAGATGGCTGGATGGCATCACCGACTTGATGGACGTGAGCTTGAGTGAACTCCAGAAGTTGGTGATGGACCGGGAGGCCTGGCGTGCTGCGATTCATGGGGTCACAAAGAGTCGGACACGACTGAACGACTGAACTGAAACAGTTATGTATTATAAATATATTCACCTCAGTGGCAGTTTTTGTTGCATGTGCATTTTACTTTTATGCATGCTTCCCCCCTACTTTTCTTGGGTCTCCTCACTCCCATTTCCTTCCCCACAGTTTCTCACTACCCCCCATACCTAACATATTAACAGTCTAGCACATATCCTTTCATATTTTTCTCTATTTTCATACAAATTTTTGTTTGTGAATTTTTTATTCATTTCCAAAAATGAAATCCTATTATTTATGCTTTTTGGTATGTTGTTTTTCTCACTCCACTATATTTTGATGCTAAATATCCAGCAAGTCAAGCTGATACAGGATTAATTCATTGTCTTCAATAACTGAAGAAGAAGATGTATCATAATTTTTCATAATTTTAATGACATACATTGGATTTTGTGGTCTCGCCTACCATTTTTGTTTATATCAGTATGAAAAATGTAGCTATCTTTACTTTTGGTAAATAATGTAAGACTGCTTTCCGAAGGGGTTTTACATTTCATCTTTTCATTAACAACATACACTTTTCTTTGCATTCCTATCAGCAAAGTATGTTATAGCTCCTTTTCACATTTAAGCCTGATAATTGTCTTCCAGAGTGTCAAGAACTATCAGATCTGAAATTTTACATTACTTGCAAGGTAACAGTTTAACTTGCCAAAATATCCTGAATATCGGCAGAAGACACGAGACTCCTGGGTCCGATACAAAGACCTTTATTACAACACGATGAAGAGAATAAGCATCATGTTAATGTCTGTTCCCCTTAGCCCCAGGTTTCTCAAGGTGATGTGGGGAGTTGCTGTGGACTGAATTTTGTCCTTCTTCATTTGTGTATTGAAACCCTAAACCCTCCACCCCAGTTGTGACTGTATCTATATTTAGGAGGTAATTAAGTTTTAACGAGGTCGTGAGGTTGGTTCCCTAGTGTGATAGGACTTAAAAGGAAGAGAGATCTTTCTCTTTACCATGTGAGGATTCTGTGAGAAAGTAGCTATCTACATGCTAGGAAGAGAGCTCTTACCGGGACTAAATCTTCAGGCACCTTGACCTTGGATCTCCCAGGTTCCAGAAGTGTGAGAAATTTATTTCTGAGGTTTAAGCCACCCAGTCTGCGATGCTGTATGATGGCAGTCTGAGCAGACTAAGCCGAGAAACCCAGACATACTGTGTACCCAGTGAGTTTACTTCCCTGTTGACCTGCCTGCATGTTTAGGAACCCGAAATGTTTACTGTGGGTAGTGAAGTCTGGCCTTTGCCCCAAAGGTCATCATTATCTTTATTATACTTGGTAGTAAACAGACTTGCCCTTTGCTCTGAAGCAAGACACTCTCTGTCTCTTCCAGGGCTGTTCTCTGTACAAACATCCTTCGAAAGAATGTCTGATACAAAAGAGCAATTCTGTCTCGCTCTCAACTCCTGCAGAAATGTCAGCATTCAAAACAAAGTTGTCATGATTATGCTCTGACTTGGTTCCTTAGTCTCTTGCTATCTGTAACCCTCTTCTTTATTCTATTATATATTCAATCTACTTTGTCTCTAACATATCTAAGTTTAAATTTACTGTACATATTTAGCACTTAAAAAAAGTGTCTCTCACAAGCTATTTCCTTATTCATTATCTCTGCTTAACAACAGCCTATGAGTTTTGCCTATATCTCATAAGTTACTATCTTCCTCTCAGTGTTTAATGTTTCTTTTAATTTCCATCTATCACATTTTCCCCTTATCTTCTGTAGCAAATTGAGTGTTTTTATTTTTTTTTTTTTTTTTTTTTTAATTTTATTTTTACTTTATTTTACTTTAAAATACTGTATTGGTTTTGCCATACATTGACATGAATCCACCATGGGTGTATACGAGCTCCCAATCCTGAATCCTCCTCCCACCTCCCACCCCATATCATCTCTCTGGATCATCCCTGTGTACCAGCCCCAAGCATCCTGTTTTTAGATGATATAGAAAAATCGGAGAAGGCAATGGCACCCCACTCCAGTACTCTTCCCTGGAAAATCCATGGACAGAGGAGCCTGGTGGGCTGCAGTCCATGGGGTTGCTAAGAGTCGGAGACAACTTCACTTTCCCTTCCAGTTCTCACTTTCATGCATTGGAGAAGGAAATGGCAACCCACTCCAGTGTTCTTGCCTGGAGAATCCCAGGATGGGGGGAATTCTGGTGGGCTGCTGTCTATGGGGTCTCACAGAGTCGGACTCGACTGAAGCAACTTAGCAGCAGTAGTAGCAGCAGCAATGTTACATATGTATTCAGAATTTTTGGAGGGGAAGTGAGGTATTGGAAAGCTTATATTTCTTGTTTAGTTACTGCTAACTCAAGGTAGGGCAATGATACTTTGATAAGATGGGCAATGATACTTTGATAAGATTTTTTTTTTCAATCTCTAGAAAGTGTCCACTTTTTCTTCTTATACTATATTCCTTTTTAAGTGAACCAAATAAATTCTCAATTTCTTAGTATTTAAGAGAGGTTATTTTAACCACCCTCTCTGCAAACAGTGCATTTCACTAACCTTGATTAAGGCCTGACTGAATGCCTTTAATAGGAGCTGAGACACAGAGTTCATTCACTGGTTTTGCCACGTCTAGAGATCTCTTTTCTGTTTGGTTTTGAAACTAATTGCAGAAGCATAGCGTGGGAAATGAGTAGTTTTCAGAAGAAATAGTTAATCTCATCATTTACTCATTAACCTCATCATGTATTCAGTTATATAGTGTACTAGATACTCCAAGTTTATAAGAATAAATAATGGGTACATCTATCTAAGGAGGGTTATTGTCTGATAAGGGATACAAATAAATGGCATTTGTACTAGGCCCATAATAGCAGAGAACAGAGAATGGCTGCATCTGCTTGGGGAGTCAGGAGATTTTGCAAAACCTTGGCTTGACCTTTCACCGTGGAGGAAGCACTAGGCAGCCTCTGAGTGCACAGTGCTAGATGCCTGATGGACTTGGCTGTCCTACTCACTCGTGGCGTGATTTTGACCAATTCATCTAACTTCTCAAAACTGTTTCCTCATTTATAAAATGGTGAAAATTATATATATTTCATAGTGTCCGTTTCAAAAATAATTGAAATAAAGCAATTAGCATAGATCCTGGCCTAGGACAAGCTTTAATTAAATTGTATGGGTTGCTGTTGTCACTATGACTGTCTATACTCCTCTAATACAAGTAGCCTCACCATCTCCTCCACAAATCTCAGTAAGAGTTTGCTTTTCAGATACTACCACACCATAGTATGGGTGAACTATATGTTGTGTGACATGGTTGGAACATGAGATATGTCTGAAAGTACTCCAAATATGATGAGGACTTGCTTTAAAGTAGATTTCAGTGGACATTAAAAGCAGGTGAATGTAAGTGCCAGGAGGATAGAATCTATTGAATTTATTGACCGAGAGATGAGGGATTAGGTTGACTCAGACTTTTGTGATTTCCTTTAGTAAAATAATCTATAATGGATTAACAGTAGCTCTTGAGGTGAATGAAGAATGAATTCATTTCTCGGTATGTTGAATTTGAGAATTTAGAGGACGTTGTTGTGAAGGTACCTAATCTAGTAAGTAGTTCAATATGAGTCCAAAACTATCCTCTCCATGTAGAAGTTCAGTTCAGTTTCTCATTTGTGTCCGACTCTTTGTGACCCCGTGGAGTGCAGCACGCCAGGCCACCCTGTGCATCACCAACTCCTGAAGCTTGCTCAAACTCCTGTCCATCAAATTGGTGATGCCACCCAACCATCTCATCTTCTGTTGTCCCCTTCTCTTCCCACCTTCAATCTTTCCTACCATCAGGGTCTTTTCCAGTGAGTTGGTTTTTTGCATCAGGCAGCCAAAGTATTGGAGTTTCAGCTTCAGCATCAGTCCTTCCAGTGAACACTCAGGACTGATTTCCTTTAGGATGGACTGATTGGATCTCCTTGCAGTCCAAAGGACTCCCAAGAGTCTTCTCCAACACCACAGTTCAAAAGCATCAGTTCTTTGGCACTCAACTTGCTTTATAGTCCAACTCTCATATCCATACATGACTACTGGAAAAAACATAGCTTTGACTAGATGGACATTTGTTGGCAAAGTCATGTCTCTGCTTTTTAGTATGCTGTCTAGGTTGGTCATAGCTTTTTCTTCCAAGGAGCAAGCATTACTTACTCCTTGGAAGGAAAGTTATGACCAGCCTAGACAGCATATTAAAAAGCAGAGATATTACTTTGCCAACAAAGATCCATCTAGTCAAGGCTATGGTTTTTCCAATAGTCATGTATGGATGTGAGAGTTGGACTATAAAGAAAGCTGAGCACTGAAGAATTGATGCTTTTGAACTGTGGTGTTGGAGAAGACTCTTGAGAGTCCATTGGACTGCAAGGATATCCAACCAGTCCATTCTAAGGGAGATCAGTCCTGAGTGTTCACAGGAAGGACTGATGGTGAAGCTGAAACTCCAATACTTTGCCCACCTGATGCGAACAGCTGACTCATTTGAAAAGACCATGATGCTGGGAGGGATTGGGGACAGAAGGAGAAGGGGATGACAGAGGATGAGATGGTTGGATGGCATCACCGACTCGATGGACATGAGTTTGGGTAAACTCCAGAAGTTGGTGTTTGACAAGGAGGCCTGGTGTGTTGCAGTCCATGGGGTCACAAAGAGTTGGACACAACTGAGCCAGTGAACTGAAGTTTGCTGAACACAGTCAAAGGCTTTGGCATAGTCAATAAAGCAGAAATAGATGTTTTTCTGGAAGTCTCTTGCTTTTTTGATGATCCAGTGGATGTTGCCAGTTTGGTCTCTGGTTCCTCTGCCTCTTCTAATTCCACTTGGACATCTGGAAGGTTACAGTTCACGCTTGGAGTTCATGGTTCTGGCTTGGAGAATTTTAAGCATTACTTTGCTAGCGTGTGAGATGAGTGCAATTGTGTGGTAGTTCAAGCATTCTTTGGCATTGCCTTTCTTTGGGATTGGAATAAAAACTGACCTTTTCCAGTCCTGTGGCCACTACTGAGTTTTCCAAATTTGCTAGCATATTGAGAGCAGCACTTTGACAGCATCATCTTTTAGGATTTGAAATAGCTCCACTGGATTTCCGTCACCTCCACTAGCTTTGTCTATAGTGATGCTTCCTAAGGCCCACTTGACTTCACATTACAGGATGTGTGGCTCTAGGTGAGTGATCACACCATCGTGATTATCTTGATCATGAAGATCTTTTTTGTCCAGTTCTTGTGTGTATTCTTGCCACCTCTTCTTAATATCTTCTGCTCCTGTTAGGTCCATACCATTTCTATCCTTTATTGTGCCCACCTTTGCATGAGATATTCCCTTGGTATCTCTTAATTTTGTTGAAGAGATCTCTAGCCTTTCCCATTCTATCGTTTTCCTCTATTTCTTTGCATTGATCACTGAGGAAGGCTTTCTTCTCTTTCCTTGCTATTCTTGGAATTCTGCATTCAAATGGGTATGTCTTTCCTTTTCTCCTTTTCCTTTCACTTCTCTTCTTTTCTTAGCTACTTGTAAGGCCTCCTCAGACAACCATTTTGACTTCTTGCATTTTTTTTTCTTGGGGATGGTCTTGATCCTTGTCTCCTATAAAATGTCATGAACCTCCATCCATAGTTCTTTAGGTAGTCTATCAGATCTAATCCCGTGAATCTATTTGTCACTTCCACTGTTTAATCATATGCGATTTGATTGAGGTTATACTTAAATCATTACCATGTAGAGTTAATCACTTCTAATGCCTTATCAGTCTATTCTCGCACCTCTGTTAAGTTTGGTGTTAGAAGTGGTAGTTATGGATGAAATCCCTCAGTGTAAAATGGGAAGGCTGAGAATTCAGCCAGTCTGGTAAAATCCTAAGAAAGTCAAATTGGAATGCATCACAAAAGGAAGTTGCTGTAGAAACTTGAGAAATATTGGGAATGGTTGGATACATTTAGGGATAATTTGTGAAAGCACAGGAGTGGGAAAACTCTCTTGGTAGTTTGAGTCTACTTATTGTACAGAACATCCTTAATGTCTTAAGACAAATAAATTATATAAACATTTAAGTGAGACTGTCCTGTGGATTTTCTTGTCTCAATGCTTTTGTCTAGTTTTAATATATGAGTAGGGCTGGCCTCATAGAATAAGTTGGCAAGTATTTCCTCCTCCTAATATTCTGGAAGAGTTTGTATAGCATTAGTACTGTTTCTTCTTTAAATATTTGTGGCATTCACCAGTGGAGTCACCTGGCCCTGGAGTTTACTTTATGGGAAGATTTAAACTATTGATTTGGTTTCTCTAATAAGTATAATGCTGTTCATGTTATGTTTCTTCTTGAGGGGGCTTTGGTATTTTGTGTCTTTCAAATAGTCTGTCCATCAGAAAGAACTGTGCAATTGAATGATATAAAGTTATATGTAATGTGCTTAATCGCTCAGTGGTGTCCAAGTCTTTGTGAGCCCATGGACTGTAGCCCACCAGGGCTAGGTAGTGTTCCCTTATTATTCTTTTTATTAGTGTTATTATTGTTCTTGGTATTCTTGTTATTACACTCTGTGTAATCCATAGTGATGCTTTTTCTCTGCTGATATTGATGCTTATATCATTCTTGATTTTCATAATTTGTGTTTTTTTCTCTTTTTTGCCTAAGGAGTCTAATTAGAGACTTACACATTTTATCGATCTTTTAAATGAACCAATCTTTTGTCATTGATTATTTTCTTCTCTCTTTCTTGGTTTTCTGTGTCATTGATTTTTACTTGGATTTTATTTCTTTTCTTTTGCTTACTTTCAGTTTAATTTGCTGTTATTTTTTCCTGACTTTTTAAAGTGGAAGCTGAATTTTTGGTAGGAGACCTTTTCTCTTTCCCACTAATATAGGTGTTTAGTGCTAGAAATTTCCTTTTAAGTACTAATTTAACTGCATTCCATAATTTTTATATGTTCTGGTTTTATTTGTATTCAGTTCAAAATACCTCCTAACTTTTCTCAGACCCATGGGTTACTTAGAAGTGTGTTGTTTCATTTTCATATATTGGGAATGAAAAAAAAAGTATTGATTTCTAATTTAATTCCATTGTTGTCGGAGAATATACCTTTATGGGGCTTTCCTGATGGCTCAGCTAATAAAGAACCTGCTTACCAAGATGTGGGTTCAATCCCTGGGTCAGGAAGATCCCTGGAGAAGGAAATGGTAACTTGCAGTACTCTTGGCTGGAACATTCTGTGAACAGAGGAGCTTTGCAGGATATAGTCCATGGGGTCGCAAAGAGTCAGACATGACTGAGCATATGCACAAACGTTATATGATTTGAATCTACTAAATTTATCACAGCTTGCTTTTTGGTCCATAGTATGCACTGTCTTTGTAAATGTGTAGTCAACTGTTGTTTTATTTATGGTCAGTGGTCTGATTCAAATATTCTATATCTTTACTGATTTTCCATCTACTTTCTTTATCAATTATTGAAAGGGAAGTGTTGAAATCTGTTTGTAATTGAGGATTTATGTATTTCTTGTTTTGGTTCTCTCAGTTTTTCTTCTGTATATTTTAAAGCTCTACTATTGTTCCAGAAACAATTAGGATAATTATGACCTCGTGATGAAACGATCTGGTGTTATGATGACCATTGCAAATGAAATGACCCTCTGAAAGAAAGTGAAAGTGTTAGTTGCTCAGGCATGTCCTACTCTTTGCAACGCTATGGTCTGTCCGTGGAATTCTCCAGACAAGAATACTAGAGTGGATTATTATTCCCTTCTCCGGGGAGTCTTCCCGATCCAGGGATTGAACCCAGGTCTCCTGCATTGCAGGCAGGTTCTTTACTGTCTGAGCTACCAGGGAAGCCCAACCATTGCAAATTAAATGACCCTCTGTTATTCTATTAGTATCCTGTTAGTGGAATTCTTTAGTATTCTCTTATTTTTTAAATTATGATATCTACTTTGTCTGGTTTGATGTACTTTACCAATAATCTTGTCATTTTTGTAATTTCTCCTCTCATTATGGGTTATGTTTTCCTGATTTTTATTCAGGCCTGTTATTTATGAATTAAATACCAGTTGAGAATTTTACCGTGTTGTGTTGTAGATATTTTTGTGTTCTATAAATATGCTAATCTGGCGTTCTAGGACACGACTAAGTACCTTGGAAATAGTTTGATCCATGTGGATGATGCTGTTCAGGTTTGTTAGGCAGGACCAGAGCAGCATTTAGTCTAGTCTAATTTTTCCCCAGTACTAAGTCAAAACCCTTCTGAGCACTGTAACCAGTGCTTGATGTAGTATGAGATTGTTTTTTGCTGTGCTTATGTAAGCTCTGGGTATTATACCCTGTAGTTTGGTGGGATGATTCTTTTACTCGCCTTGAATTGTTTTCTTAAGCTGATCACAGGTCTGAGCTGAAGACTGCAGATCTCAGGAGCAATGCTTTCTCTCGTCTGGTACTCTTCCTTGCCGTTTTAGCCCCTTTGATCTTGTAGTGCTTCAAGCTGTTTTCCCTATCGTAAGAGACCACTATGTTCCTGTCGTATTTCTTCTACCTGCCTGGAGCTGCCAGAGTCTTCTGCGGCAGGGAGTTGGGGCAGTAGTTGGTGTTACCACTCTGTCCTGTCTTTAAGAGTTCATTGTTGTTCATTACTTGGTGTTTGAGCTCTGTCTTGTTTTTTTCACATGTAGTATCTGTTTTAAGTATTATTTATGTACAAGGTAAGTCCAGTCCCTGTTACTCCATCTTGGTCAGAAGTTGAAATATACTGACTGTTCAGTTTGATTTTTGTTAAATGTCGTGTTATAGTTTTCCCTTTGATTTTTCTGTCTGTTCTTGCTTTCTGCTGTGTTTGTGCTCACGTGTTCCCAGAGCCTTAGACTGTATGTGGTTGGTGAGGTTGGGCTGGCTTTCCATCTGTCAGTCAGTGTCCTCCATGTTCCTGGCACCGTATCTGATATGTGAATAGAAAGGTGACTGAGACCAGTGGCCTAGTCTCACAAAGCTGTAGGCGAGCAGGAACTCCAGTGCACGGAGTTACACAATGGAATCCTGTTAACCTCCAAATCTTACTTAAGTAGCATTCATAATGTTCTATGTAATAGGTGTCCTTTAAGAAAATAACTTTCTGAAAGATTGTATCTGAAGCAAAATATGAGCCCAGTATTCAGTTTCATGCTTTAACACGGAAGCAAATAGGAACCTGTACTGCTCATTTATAATTGGCTCCAGCTAAACAAGTTGAGTACTTAAGAGGAATAAATTTAAAAAAAGTAAAGTGGAAAAGTATTTCCCTCAAATTAGGAAGAAAGTGTCCTACTTTCAGCATCAGTGCTAATGTAACATTTTCCTTTTCCTTTTTGTTTCTGTCCTATATTTGAAGAACAGAAACGAATTTATTGAAGCTTTTTCCTTTAATTAGTTAAATAGATTAGTTACCAGAGAAACTTGCAATGACTAAACCATGTTGTATCTGCAACAAAGAGATACGTAGTCTAGCTACAGGCTGTGTGCTCAGTTGCTCAGTTTTGTCCGACTCTTTGCAGCCCTGTAAACAGTAGCCCACTAGACTCCTCTGTCCATAGTATTTTCCAGGCAAGAACAAGGGAGTGGGTTGCCATTTCCTTCTCCTGGGGATCTTCCCGACCTAGGGATTGAACCTACGTCTCCTACATTTCAGGTGGATTCTTCACTGCTGCACCACCTGGGAAGCCCAGCTACAGGCTGCTATTACTCTACTTTGGATATTTCCTTCCTGTATGTAGTGAGGGCCTTTGATACCAATCTGGGTTGCTTGTTTTAAAAGTATACGTTATAGAATATTCCAGCCCATTAAATATTAGGCAGTATTTCATTAGCACTGATTTAAAGTTAACTCTTTGTTCATGACTTTAGAGAGTCAGTGTACAGAGTTAATAGGCAAAAACACTTTGTAACTTGAGTTCACTGACCCTAACAGTCATTCTCACAAGCTTTTAAGAAGTAACTAGGATTCTTTTCAATTTAAATGGAAAAAATAAGGTATCATTTATATTATCATTTCCCCATATCATACCTATAAGGAAAATTAGCTATAAATATTTTAAAGAAAAAGTAATATGTATATTGTTTGCATACAATTTACAAAAGTGATTTTGGAAATAGAAAGGCAAAGTGGTATTAATCCATCTTGGGGAGAAAATAGCTAAATTGCAGACATTTTTTTGGTGTGTGACATTTTTCTGATTTTAAGGATATAGATTAATGGATAAATTAGTGCATGTTTATGTTTAACTTACTTATTAATAAAATGAGTTTTGGTCTAGTGATTGTTTTCTCAAGGCATTTGATCGTGATCATGCCTGTCTCTTATACACATCTAACTTGATAAGGTATACATACCTTAGTTTTTTAGTAACTGTATTTTTTTACTAATATTTTTACCTCTCCAAAATACTTACATTTTTCTTTGTATGTATTCAAGGTAATTTCTATACCTGTATACTGAAATCAAACACTTTCACATCTTATTCATGATAAAATTGACATTGTGGCTTTATTTTTATTATATTTTTATCTTAAGTAACTCCAAATCCATATATCTCTATTTTAATTCAGCTGCATACCTGTTTATTCTTTTTCTCAAAATTTAATGCCTTGCTCTTTCTGCGCTGTGAAGAAGAAAGCAAGATACATTCATGTTGCTTATTATTATTTCTTATTATCCTTCTTTTGTATATTTAGGTTCTTCTTTCATAAAAATCAGATTGGAGATACAGTTTAAATTTTTAAAAATCTAAAAATTAGTTGGATGATGGCTAAATATCTTCTTTGTTCTGCTTATTCATTACTATACTTGGCTCTTGACTTGTTAATATATATATTAAATGTTAGTTCAGTAAGAGGTGGCTTTTATGAAACATTATTTAGAATGCAAATTATCTTTAAGCTGAAGAATATTGAAAATAAAAGAACCAACTGAGTCTGAATTATTTACAGGCCAAGGGCTTAAAGGTTCTCTGCTCCAGCACAAATATTAAATTATGAAATGGGAATTTCAGTTTGCCATAAATCTGTCTGCCATAGCAGCTTAAAATAAAATAGTTTTACCCATCTAAAGCAACATCAATTTGCCAGTCTGTGCTTCATGTATCAAAGAGCGTTCTGTGAAAATATCAATATCATTGGTTAATATAAATGAAATTAATTTTTAAAGCTGGGCTAAAGGTTGACAACTGAAAAATTGCATTACTTTGCAGAAGAGAAATTTCTGTCTTCTAGTGAAATTTCAGGTCATGAGGGCAAGTAATTTTCACAATCTTCAATGGGAGTCAGTGAAATATGAACTTCATTGTCACCTAGCCCCAAAGCGATAAGATAAAATGAGCTGATACATCATTTGCTGTGGTTTTATCATCTCCCTCAGTAATTGGAAGAGAAAACATAAGAGTGTATGTGTTTGTGTGCTCCCTTCTCGCCCCTCCCAGATGCCCCATCGTCCACACCCAGGCTAAAGCCGTTTTACCCCAATCAATACAGAGGTCACACAGCATTTTATTTATATATTTTTAATTTTTCATACTGACTAAACTGCCAAATAGAACATTAGAGTAATGAATATGTTTAATTGAATTTGTCACCCATGAAAATGCTAAGGAGAATACTGCATCATAGTACCAGTAAGCAGGAGGAAATTTACTATATAGATGAAAAATGTAAAATAACTCATAATTAATTTAAAAGGTAATTTTCTTTTATATTCATAATTTTTATACTTTTGTTGTCATTTTTTCCAAGTTTGTGGACAATCTGTGTGTTCATGGATATATATTAAATAACAAAATTGCCACGTTAAAATTTCTACCAGAGTCAAGTATATGGTATTTTTCAATTCAAAGAGACCATTTAGTTTTTTTTAAGAATTTATATTTAAATAATGGTGATGAAGAACATCCTTAAACTAACTGGTATTCAATATTAAAATAAATTTAGTGCTATGCTTTGATATCAAGTTTCAGAGAAAATTATGTGCAGCAAAATCTAAAAACTATGTTAATAATAGAGTGGTACAGCTTTAAAATACTAAAAGAATTTGAAAAAATTTAAAATTTATTGAGGGTAGACTTTAAAAAGAAAGCCTTTTTTCTCTACTTAAATGGAACAAACATGGCTATGTTTTCAGAGACTACTTTAAAATCTATTTTTTGCACATACCTAATATTCAGTAAATAAGGGTATCATGTAGTTGGGCAGTAAGTAATACAGATTTTTTTTTTTAATCCTTCCATGAGGATGAGAAAAGTGGAAGTGTTATTTGGATAAATTGTTTAGCTTTTCAAAATGAATCATTAAAGGTGAAAAATGCTTTCCTTCTAGCCAATTAATGCAACAGGGTGAAGAAATTTTCACATGTATTCATAGTATACTATTTGAAGTGTAGGGGAAAAGGTAGGTTTATTTGGGCAAAATATTTTTTCAGAGTCACAATTTTTAGATAGAATTTTAAAGAAAATGTGTTTGATTTTTTAATGTAAAGAAATAGTATATATGCATTTATATGTGTGAGAGTATATATACATATAAATGATTTTTTTTGTTCCTTTCTACAACCTTTCGTTAATATTTGACCAATATTATTCAAATAAATTATTAAAAATGAAAGTTGAATTCACTAATAATAATACTAGCGATATTGAAACAAGATGGAAAACATTCAAAGAGAGTGCTGAAGGCTGAAGCTTTCAAGCTATTCTAGACTTGGGGTCATAACTGCAGAGCAATGGTAATGATACGGTTTCCATAGTAACCGATTCATTGGAGGGCTAGACCTCTGTCTAGGGTGCTGTCAGTGTAAGTAGAGTTTCAGTGAACAGAAAGTCCCAAAGAAGGGTCTGCTTCTACCTAATCCAGTTTTAATTGAACTCTAGAGACTTTGAAGTGAAGCCTCAGACCAGGAATATACTATTCCAATAAGAAATAAACCCCTTGCTTAGCTAGGTCGCAGCTGCCTCTCAGTACTGACACCTTTTCCTAATGAATACTTTAAAGAAATGTTATTATATCAATTTCAGCTAGTAATTCTCTTAGTTAAGAGATTCTTTGTTTCTATTTTAAATCCCACTATCCTGATGTTAAGTACAGATTTTCATTGGTTGTTCTTTTTTAAGTCGGTCTCATTTTATCTGTAAGATTTTAAATGCTGATAGCTTTGGCAGTTTTTAAATAATTTTCTGTCTGTCTTCCTGTTTCTGTGTCTCTTCAGTTTTAAAACATTACTTTACCTGCTTACGTTTAACTCTGAAAACACACTGTCATGCATTCAGTATAATACCATTTACATCAGGTTTGTAAACATGTAGAACAATTCTGGATATTATTTATAGATGTATACATACTAATTGAATAAAAATTTATATGTTAATGCTAAACCTCAAAACATGGATAGTAATTGGCTCTGATGAAAAAGGAAAATGGAATCAGGAAGGGTTATATATGGGAATTTAAATATTATCTACAATACTTCAAAAATTTTTTAAATCTATACAACAGTGTGGCAAAGTAGTAGTATTTTATAAGTTTCAGGGTGGTTCCATGGAGCTTATGTCATTTTCTGTCGTTTGGAGTAAGTTTGACATTTGGTAATAAAACAAAGTTTAAAGAACCATGCCACTTGCTGTATTTCAAGTATATTTTTTAAATACCTATGCTACTTAAAGGAATGGGATATAAATGGAATATTTTCATTGATTGGAAAACTATTACATTAAAAATATTATAATGTAATTGAGTAATTGAGATATTCTTAGTAATTGAGATATTCTAGAAAATACTAATAATTAAATCTTTAGATTGCATGACCGTGATCATGCAATGATTGACTGTCACCATATTAAGCAACAAGTCTTATTACATAGCTCTATAGATATAAGAGGTAGAATTTTCAGACCAGTGTGTGATATTTTTAGTATATGACAGAGCTTGGAGCCTAAAGCTTTGGTGTTTATTCTTGTTTGATTTTCCTCTTTCACTTTTAACACAAGTACAGGGAAAGAAAATGTAGTTGATTAAAATTTCTGACGAGTTCTAATTTAACAGATGTTTGAACTCTTTTAGAAATGTGACAGTGTATCATATAAGTAATTTAGACTAGACAACCTGGGAGGACGCCAGACTTTGCTACTAGCTTTCCAAGGGACTTCCTACTAAGTATTTAACTTGTTTAAGTCTCCTTTTCTTCAGAAATGGTAGATAGATTGGACCCGAAGTGTTACAGAACATATATTGGATTCTCTATTACTTGATAAGTTAAAAATGGCAAACTCAAACACCACTGGAAACTAGGCAGATCATAGTAAATAAGTGAGTGTGTAGAGACTGTTTGAAAATGGGGAGTGCTTTTCAATGGTGCTGTGTGGTGTATATAGACCTAGGCTTGCAGTGGCCTCCTGACTGGTCCACTTTTTCCCTGAGGAGCCATAGATCTGACTGTTGTTATAAATAGCCCTTTTCTCAAGTGTTTTCAACCAGTCGAAAATTTGGGGAAATATAATATGGCCCAAACAAAATTAATGTAGATCATATATGGAGTTTTGGTTGCCATTCATGCACTCATTTAATCATGTAAAAATTTCTCCTTTGTGTAAGACTTCGTTATAGAAGACGAACATAGAGTACATTCAAAACCTTTGTTCCAGTAGAACTTAGATTCCAGTATTTTAGTGCTGGAGAGAGGCAAAAGAGAAGCGAGGAAATAATGTAATTTCTGGTGGTAATAAATAAGTGTTACGCAAGAAATCTGATGAGTTTGGGATGGGATGAGGTGATAGTGGTGGAAGTGGGGTTAGGTCCTGTGGTTTCTCTAACGAGGTGACATTTGAGCGGATATCTGAATGTGAGGACAAGCCAGCCACGTTAGGATCTGGGAGAACAGTCTGAGCAGAGGAGAAAGCAGATATAAAGGCCCTGATGAAGAATGAGTTGGGCTCATCAGACAATCCCAGATATAAGGCTTTATAAGCAATTATGAAGAACTTCAGCATTTATTGGGATTCCCAGGTGCCGCTAGCAGTATAGAACCTGCCTGCCAGTGCAGGAGATGTAGGAGATGGCAGGTTCAGTCCCTGGGTCGGGAAGGACCCCTGGAGAAGGGAATGGCAGCCCGCTCCAGTATTCTTGCCCGGAGAATCCCATGGACAGAGGAGCCTGGCGGGCTGCAGTCCTAGGGTTGCACAGCGTTGGACACGACTGAAGCGACTGCGCAGCCCTGAGTTTACTGTGCATGTACTGCAGAGCCACTGCAAGGTATAAAGTACACAGGACATACGATCTGATTTATATTTAAAAAGCTATTTTCTCTGACTCCTCTGGTTGTAGTAGATTCTCCAGGTAAGATTAGAAGGAGAGAGACCAGTCAGGAGGCCACTGCAAACTCTGGAGCCTAGGACCTACTGGTTATGGTGAGAGAAAGGGGTACAAGTGACAGTCGGTTAAAAAAAATCTTGAGTATTATCAGTATTTTGTCCTCTTTTCTGTTAGTCTCTCTCGATCCTACTTACATAAGTATTGATTGCATGAAAGAGTTTGAAGGATTTTCTTTCTCACCTGTCTTAAAACTGAAAGTGTAATTAGTTGTTTGGAATTTTGAATTGTTGTTTGGTTTTTCAGAAAACACTGAACTTAGGAGTTGTGCCCATTCTTTCATTTCTAGATGCTGTGGTACCAGAAATAGAATATTTTCTGTAGAAAAATCTAAATACATATTTAGTGAATTAACTAATGTTGCCCTCTTAAAAAAAAAGACAACAGAAACCCTGTATTTTGCATTAAGTGTTATAGATTTTTTATAATTAAGATCTAGAAAATGGAAATATAAAGTGGACAGCATTTATGTAGGATAAATTCTTAACATTCATTATTTTTCCTCTTTATTATCCCATTTTTGTCCTTACAATGCAATATCATATACAAATGTCATTTTATTTGTATTTTTTAATGGTGGTTACTTTTGAGAGATTTATCTTAGTTGTTTAACTTAATTTGCTTTCATGAATTTTCATCAGTGTTTGATAGCACATCCATCTCATTTTATTTATTAATATTCTGTGAAGTACTAGTGTGGAGAAATTCCAAATCTGGTTTTCCTTTAAAACCTTCATAATTAAGCTTTTGAAATGAACTTTTAAAAAAACAAAGCTTGAATAACAAAGCAACAAAGTGGCTTAGTACTAAAGACAGGATTACTTTGAGTTTGCAAAGAATTCTAAGCCATTGCGTCTGTCACATGGGATGACAAGAATTTGTAACAAGTTACTCTGACAACCACCTACTCCATAGAGAGATTATGCTGAGTTCATTCGCAGGTTTGTGTTTAGCTTCAGTGACAAAATGATGCTTAACCTCTTATACAGTTGGTCTTTGTGCTTTCTGAATGAGTGACTGTTGCCTTAACAGTGACCCTATTACTGCGATTTTTTGAAGTTATGAACTTAAAATTGTAATTTTAAAGTATATAAAAAGTATTTCTGGGTATATTATATGAAACTGAATTTGATATGTGATCTATAAGCATGGAGGACATTCTTTTGAGGTCTTTCTTCTTTTTAAAGTTTGTCGAATATTGTATTTCTATAATATGACTCAAAAATCAATCAGTAATGCTATATGTATTTTCTGAAAAGCAATAGATGACATCATTGCCTTAAAAAGCCCCCAAATATATTTATAAAATAGATGTGCTACAGTTTTGTTCTGCTGTTTCATTTAAACATCTTTTTCATGAATTGCAATCTAGCTTTTAGTTACCCTCCAAATTATTTCAGTAACTGTTTATTCATTTCTTAGAAATTATTTTTCTTAATGAGGACTTCTGTGTTTTAATTGGGGGAAAGAACAGAAAGATTCTATTATACTTACTCAGGATTCTCTTTTTCTTTACTAGATCCTGGCATATACAGAAGGGGTGCATGGGAAATGGCTGTTCTCAGAAATACGATCAATCTTTTCTCGTCGTTATCTTTTACAAAATACAGCCCTGGAGATCTTTATGGCAAACAGAGGTGAGATGATGTTGCAGATGTATGTTGTTACAGAGCTAACCTCCATCTCCCTAAGATTTCATTTTGAACATACCATATTGTTTCCATTCTGTATTGTTTCCATTTGGATAGAATTGTGTAGCCTACTCTCTGCATTACTGACCTCTTTTTTGAACTATGTGCATCTTCATAGTTTATACCACTTTGGTTATTCTTAGAATTATCTCCAGTATCTTATTTTTCTGGCCAAATCACAGATTAGTGCAGGACTTTATAAATATGGAGGATAAGTACCCATTTAATCAGTTGTAGAGTTTTGGTATCCTCAGCAGTGCTCTGGTGCTTAAACTCCTTCTGGAAGGTGGCTGCATTTCAAGAGGGGAGAGGGTAATCAAATAATTCATACATTTATTTAATTTTTTTGTCTAATCTATTGCCATTTATAAAGGACCATCAGAAGATGGTACTGAACTGTCCTGGTTGCTTTGTATTACCTCATTCTTGAAAGAACTAAAATTCAATTTGTGGGTTTAGAATTGAGCTTGGTGAAATTCATTAAGATTAGAAAGAGGGACAAGGTGAACTTGAAGGGAAAGCATTGTGGGGTATGAGTGGAGGTTTACAAGTGAGAATAGATAAAATCTTGTGATTTATTGTACATGCTTATTTTATTTAAGTAGATTTTTAAGTTTTTATGTTTTCTCTTTCTATAATCTACAAGTTTTCATTTAAAAATCTGCACATAATGTATATTCCATGCATGCTTTCTTTTTTTAGTGCAATCATGTGTCTTTAGGGAATACAGATTTCTTTAGGAAAAGATGTTTTTTCCTTTCATATTTGGTCTTCTTCTACACATTTACCACTTTTTCTAATGTAAACATTGTTCTTCCAGGTGAATAATTGAGTTAATGTTTTACACTTTAGTTCAGTCTACATTCTTGCTATCCCAAAGGGGTTTTCACCTCATAATATTTATTACTTGCTCATCTTATTTATTTTCCTTCTTTAAAATTTCTTAAGCATCTTTGTTGTGTATCTTTGTGTGTTTTTCTATTGCCTTTTCCCTATGGCCTTGGTCACCTGCCATAATCTGAGTTTTTCCTTTTTTTCCCCTCCTGTAGTCAATGTAATAGTGGATATGTAAAAATGGCTTATGAAAAAGTTTTGTTGGATATATATATGATAGTTCTAAATATATTTTAGGTGTTTAGTACATGATCGTATACTTATTTACCTAAAAAACATTGTAATATCACTGTTTAAAAATTACACTGACATTGATAAAAATTTTTGACCCATAGTATTTTTTCAGTATTTATATATATGATGTACAGTTATGATATCTACAGTTATATATAATGTTCTCAAAGTATGTAATTATTCAAATAGAAATGATTAAAAAACATGTGATTATTGACCATGGAGGAAAAAATTTTCTTCAGGTCACACATTGTTCTGGATTATGTGAACATACCAAGCATAAACAAAAAGCACTGTATTATATGTTTATATAATATATGCATAAACTACAAGAAAATACAAGAATTTTTATAAATTACAAGAGAATATTTTTTAAGTTGTTGATGATTAGAAGTAAAATACAACTGACAATTGGGTAGCTATAGGTTAAGTATATTAGATTGTTAAGTATATAATCTTAAATTTTATATAGAAATTTATAGGTATATTTTTAACTTGCCAGAATTCAACCTTGTAAATTCAGAATTGTAGCTAGATAAAATCTCAACTTCGTGTCACATTAATGCAACAATAGTTATTAGTCCTGACAGTATTTAGAGAAGGAACATTCTATGAGTAGAAAAAATATCATCTCTGGCATATTAATGCTTAAACTTCATATATACTATGATAAAACTAATACTATAAAACTTCTATTGAGTAGATACCTGAACTAAGAGTAAGCATTTTACTGTACCAAGAAATCCATTTTTCAGAAAGGCACTCATATTTCATTCTGACTTTTAAAAATTATTTTTCCTAGTTGCTATAATGTTCAACTTCCCAGACCCTGCAACAGTAAAGAAAGTGGTTAACTATCTACCTCGTGTTGGCATTGGAACCAGTTTTGGATTGCCTCAAACCAGGTACTGTTTTATATGAAAAAAATATGGAAATAATCTGTAATAATACTTTTCTAATTTGTTTTGAAATGCATGGCCTTCTGTTTTATGCTTCATTGTAAATGGTGTTTGTTAGTGTATTTTGAGTCAACTGCACTTCTGTCCGAAGAAGCTCAAAAAAGAGGAACAAATGTAAATGAAACTAATCTGAAAAAAGAAAGCAATAAAATCAGAACATCAGTGAAAAGGGAAACAAAAACAATAAAGAAAAATCAATGCAATGAAAAATTATTTCTCTGAAAAGATTAATAAGAGTAATAAATATCTATATAAGGCTTATGACAAAAGACACAAAATGCCAATATCAGAGAAGGAATGTCACTACAGACCCTATAGATATTTTAAAAATAAGGAAATATTATGAACAAATATAGAAGGCAATGGCACCCCACTCCAGTACTCTTGCCTGGAAAATCCCATGGACGGAGGAGCCTGCTAGGCTGGAGTCCATGGGGTCACTAAGTCGGACACGAGTGAGCAACTTCACTTTCACTTTTCACTATCATGCATTGGAGAAGGAAATGGCAACCCATTCCAGTGTTCTTGCCTGGAGAATCCCAGGGACGGAGGAACCTGGTGGGCTGCCGTCTATGGGGTCGCACAGAGTTGGACATGACTGAAGCGACTTAGCAGCAGCAGCAGCAGACAACTTAGATGAATCGGCAGATTCATGAAAGGTACAAACTGTAAAATCTCACTAATGAAAGTGAATAGCTTTAATAACTTTACTGAGAAAATTGAATTTGTAGCTTAAAACCTTCTAACAGAGAAAATACCTAGCTCAAATGGTTTCACTGGCAAATTCTATCAAATGTTTAATGAAGTAACAGAATTTCTCAGAAACTCTTACAGATAATAGAAAAGAAGGATAAATTTCCCAAGTAATCCTGTAAGCCAGCATTACCTGAATTCCAAATCCGCAAAAAGGCTTTTCCAGAAAGGAAATTAAAGACCATCTTGATTGAAAATGAAGAAGTGAAACTGTCTTTATTAGTATATATACTTAATGTGAAATTACTGAGGAAACTGCAAAAATTTTCAAAAAGGAAAAAAGCTATTAGAACTCATAAATGATTTTGCAACAGACAAACTTTTATTCTTATATAGCAATGAACAATTGGAAACTGAAATTAAAGTATGGCTTAAATAATACGAAACATTAAATAACTATGGGTATATTTGCAAATATATTAAGAATTGTTCACTGAAAACTAGAAACATAGTTTAGGAAAATGAAAGAAACCTAAAAATGGAAAATTGTACTATACCATGTTCATGAACTGGAAGACTCAATGTAAGTAAGATGTTAGTTTTCTCCAAATAGATCTGTAGGTTCAAAGCAAGCCTATCCAAAATTCTAGAAGACTGTTTTGGAGAAATTGACAACCTGATTCTAAAATTTAAGTGGAAATGCAAATATCTAGAATTGCTAAGACAATTTTGAAATAGAAGAAGTTGGAGGACTTTATCTGAATTCAAGACTTAATATAAAACAAAATCCCATGGACGGAGGAGCCTGGTAGGCTGTAGTCCATGGGGTCGCTAAGAGTCGGACACGGCTGAGTGACTTCTCTTTCACTTTTCACTTTCATGCATTGGAGAAGGAAATGGCAACCCACTCGTGTTCTTGCCTGGAGAATCCCAGGGATAGGGGAGCCTGGTGGGCTGCCGTCTATGGGGTCGCACAGAGTCGGACACGACTGAAACGACTTAGCAGCAGCAGCAGTAGAATTTCATATTTTTGTAAAATAGACTTATAAAGCAATGGAATATAATATTGTCCAGAAATAGGCCCATCCATAAATGAGCAATTTTATTTTCAACAAGCATATCAAGATAGATTGATGGGAAAAGATAGTTTTTTCAACAAAAAGAAACAAAAAGACAAACCAAAAAAAAAAAAAAAGGCCCACCTCACCCTTTTTCTCAAAATGTAACATATTAACTAAAAATGTAACATGCTACTGCTGCTAAGTCACTTCAGTCATGTCCGACTCTGTGCGACCCCATAGACAGCAGCTTACCAGGCTCCCCAGTCTCTGGGATTCTCCAGGCAAGAACACTGGAGTGGGTTGCCATTTCCTTCTCCAATAAAAATGTAACATAGGTTAATTCAAATTAACTCAAGTATAAATAACCTAAGCATAAGTGCTAAAGTATAACTTCCTAAAGAAAACAGAGGAGAGAAATCTTTGTGACCTTGTGTTAGGCAGAGACTTCTTAAATAAAATTTTAAGAAACCACTTATTGGCCTTTCATATTAAAAACATTTCATTTTAAAAGATACTCAAGAAAATGAAAAGGTATGTTATAGACTGGGTTGAAATATTGGTACAACTTATATGTGATAAAGGATTTATATAAAGGATGTATAAGAAACTCTTCCATTTAATTATAAGACAAGCATTCTGTTTGAAAAAAATAGAAGATTTGAGTAGATACGTCAGCAAAGACTAGATATAAATAGCAAGCACATGAAAAGATACCAAACATCATTAGTCATCAAGGAAATGATGATACCATTTTGAAACCATAGTAAGATCCCATGGCACACCTATTAGAATGACTTCTTAAAAAATGATAAGAACTAATAAGAATGCAAAGTAACTGGAACTTCACATATTGATGGGAAAGTAAGCAGTTTTGGAGTTTCATCTTAAATTAACCATACCTCCCAGTTCAGTTCAATTCAGTTGCTCAGGGGTGTTCAACTCTTTGCGACCCCATGGACTGCAGCACGCCAGGCTTCCATGTCCATCACCAACTCCTGGAGTTTACTCAAATTCATGTCCATTGAGTCAGTGATGCCATCCAGCCATCTCATCCTGTGTCGTCCCCTTCTCCTCCTGCCCCCAGTCCCTCCCAGCATCAGGATCTTTTCACATGAGTCAGCTCTTCGCATGAGGTGGCCAAAGTATTGGAGTTTCAGCTTCACCATCAGTCCTTCCAATGAACACTCAAGACTGATCTCCGTTTGAATGGACTGGCTGGATCTCCTTGCAGTCCAAGGGACTCTAAAGTGTCTTCTCCAACACCAGAGTTCAAAACCATCAATTGGTGCTCAGCTTTCTTTGTAGTCCGACTCTCACATCCATACATGAATACTGGAAAACCCATAGCCTTGACTAGATGGATCTTTGTTGGCAAAGTAATGTCTTTGCTTTTCAATATGCTGTCTAGGTTGGTCATAGCTTTTCTTCCAAGGAGCAAGCATCTTTTAATTTCATGGCTGCAGTCACCATCTGCAGTGATTTTGGAGCCCAAAAAAATAAAGTCTGTTACTGTTTCCATTGTTCCCCATCTACTTGCCATGAAGTGATGGGACTGAATGCCGTGATCTTAGTTTTCTGAATGTTGAGCTTTAAGCTCTTTCACTTTCATCAAGAGGCTCTTCAGTTCTTCTTCACTTTCTGCCTTAAGGGTGGTGTCATCTGCATATCTGAGGTTATTGATATTTCTCCCAGCAATCTTGATCCCAGCTTGCGCTTCATCCAGCCCAGTGTTTCTCATGATGTACTCTGCATAGAAGTTAAATAAGCAGGGTGACAATATACAACCTTGACCTACTCCTTTACCTATTTGGAACTAGTCTGTTGTTCCATGTCAGTTCTAACTGTTGCTTCCTGACCTGCATACAGATTTCTCAAGAGGCTGGTCAGGTGGTCTAGTATTCCCATCCCCTTTAGAATTTTCCACATTTGTTGTGATCCACAGAGTCAAAGGCTTTGGCATGGTCAATAAAGCAGAAATAGATGTTTTTCTGGAACTCTTTTGCTTTTTTTGATGATCCAGCAGATGTTGGCAATTTGATCTCTGGTTCTTAAAACCAGCTTGAACATCTGAAAGTTCATGGTTCACATATTGTTGAAGCCTGGCTTGGAGAATTTTGAGCATTACTTTGCTAGTGTGTGAGATGAGTGCAATTGTGTGGTAGTTTGAGCATTCTTTGGCATTGCCTTTCTATGAAAACTGACCTTTTCCAGTCCTGTGGCCACTGCTGAGTTTTCCAAATTTGCTGGCATATTGAGTGAGGCACTTTCACAGCATCATCTTTTAGGTTAGATAAAATAGCTAATTAGATGAAATAGCTAAACTGGAACTGCATCACCTCCACTTGTAGTGATGCTTCCTAAGGCCCACTTGACTTCTCATTCCAGGATGTCTGGCTCTAAGTGAGTGATCACACCATCATGAATATCTGGCTCATGAGGGTCTCTTTTGTATAGTTCTTCTGTGTATTCTTGCCACCTCTTCTTAATATCTTTTGCTTCTGTTAGGTCCATATCATCTCTGTCCTTTATCGAGCCCATCTTTGCATGAAATGTTCCCTTGGTATCTCTAATTTTCTTGAAGAGATCTCTAGTCTTTCCCATTGTATTGTTTTCCTCTATTTGTTTGCATTGATCACTGTGGAAGGCTTTCTTATCTCTCCTTGCTATTCTTTGGAACTCTGCTAAAGGAAAGGTATATCTTTCCTTTTCTCCTTTGCTTTTCCCGTCTCTTCTTTTCACAGCTATTTTAAGGCCTCCTCAGATATCCATTTTGCTTTTTAGCATTTCTATTCCTTAGGGATGGTCTTGATCCCTGTCTCCTGTACAGTGTCACAAACCTTCATCCATAGTTCATCAGGCACTCTATCTATCAGATCTAGTCCTGTAAATCTATTTCTTATTCCACTGTGTAATTGTAAGGGATTTGATTTATGTCATATCTGAATCGTCTAGTGGTTTTCCCTACTTTCTTCAAATTAAGTCTGAGTTTGGCAGTAAGGAGTTGATGATCTGAGCGACACTCAGCTCCTGGTCTTATTTTTGCTGGCTGTATAGAGCTTCTCCACCTTTGGCTGCAAAGAATATAATCAGTCTGATTTCAGTGTTGACCATCTGGTAATATCCATGTGTAGAGTCTTCTCTTGTGTTGTTGGAAGAGGGTGTTTGCTATGACCAGTGCGTTCTCTTGGCAAAACTCTCAATTTGCTTTGATTCATGGACCTGACATTCCAGGTTCCTATGCAATATTGTCCTTACAGCTTTGAAACTTGCTTCCATTACCAGTCACATCTACAAGTGGATGTAGTTTTTGCTTTGGCTCTGTCTCTTCATTCTTTCTGGAGTTATTTCTCCGCTGATCTCCAGTAGCATATTGGGCACCTATGACCTGGGGAGTTCATCTTTCAGTATCCTATCTTTTTACCTTTTCATACTGCTCATGGGGTTGTCAAGGTAAGAATACTGAAGTGGTTTGGCATTCCCTTCTCCAGTGGACCACATTTTATCTGAACTCTCCGCTATGACCTGTCTGTCTTGGGTGGCCCTAACATGGTATGGCTTATAGTTTCATTGAGTTAGACAAGGCTGTGATCCAGGTGATTAGATTGGTTAGTTTTCTGTGGTTGTGGTTTTCAGTCTGTCTGCCCACTGATGGAGAAAAATAAGTGGATTAGGGAAGATTCCTGATTGCAAAGACTGACTGAGGGGAAACTGGGTCTTGTTCTTATAGGTGGGGCCATGCTCAATAAATTTTTAATCCTATTTTCTGTTGATGGATGGAGCTGTGTTCCCTGCTATTTCAGTTCAGTTCAGTCGCTCAGTCGTGTCCGACTCTTTGCGACCCCATGAATCGCAGCACGCCAGGCCTCCCTGTCCATCACCAACTCCCGGAGTTCATTCAGACTCGCGTCTATTGAGTCAGTGATGCCATCCAGCCATCTCATCCTCTGTCGTCCCCTTCTTCTCCTGCCCCCAATCCCTCCCAGCATCAAAGTCTTTTCCAATGAGTCAACTCTTCACATGAGCTGGCCAAAGTACTGGACTTTCAGCTTCAGCATCATTCCTTCCAAAGAACACCAGGGCTGATCTCCTTTAGAATGGACTGGTTGGATCTCCTTGCAGTCCAAGGGACTCTCAAGAGTCTTCTCCAACACCACAGTTCAAAAGCATCAATTCTTCGGCGCTCTGCCTTCTTCACAGTCCAACTCTCACATCAATACATGACTACTGGAAAAACCATAGCCTTGACTAGACGGACCTTAGGTGGCAAAGTAATGTATCTGCTTTTAAATATACTATCTAGGTTGCTCTGGGACCAAACTATGATGGAGGTAATTAAGATAATGTGGACCTCCTTCAGAAGACCCCATGCATGAACTCTCACCTGGTAGTATCACTCAAAGGCATTTACCCTAGAGTAATGAAAATATGTGTATTCATACAGTGAAGTGAAGTGAAGTTGCTCAGTCGTGTCCAACTCCTTGCCGATTCCATGGACTGTAGCCTACAGGGCTCCCCTGTCCATGGAATTTTCCAGGCAAGAGTACTGAAATGGGTTGCCGTTTCCTTCTCCAGGGGATCTTCCCCACCCAGGGATTGAACCCGGTTCTCCCACATTGCAGGCAGAGGCTTTATCGTCTGAGCCACCAGGGAGTGACCGAATCACAAATGTTGATACAGCTATGAACAAAAAATTGGGACTAGCCAACATGGTCATCTACTAGTGAATGGACAAATTACAGTATGTTCATCAATACAACAGGATGTACTACTCAGCAATAAAGAGGAACAATCTCCAATATACAGAACAATGCAAATGAATTTTAAAAGTATGATGGTATCAAAAGAAACAGTGTAATCAAAAAATTGGTAGAAGACATAAATAGACATTTCTCCAGAGAAGACACACAGGTGGGCAAGAGGTACATGAAAAGATGTTCATCATCACTTGTTATTAGAGAAATGGAAATCAAAGCTACAGTGAAGTCTCACGTCACACTGGTCAGAATGGCCATCATCAAAAAGTCCCCAAACAGTCAGTGCCAGAGAGGGTGTGGAGAGAAGGGAACACTTCTATACTGTTGGTGGGATTGTAAATTGGCACAGCTTCTATGGAGAACAGTATAGAGATTCCTTAAAACCCTAATTGAACAGCTATCATATGACCCTGCAATCCTACCCCTGGGCAAATATGTAGAGAAAAACATGATATGAAAGCATACGTGCACCCCAGTGTTCATTGCAACCCTGTTCCTGGAAACAACCTAAATATCCATTGGCAGAGGAGTGGATAAAGAAGATGTGGTACATATGTACAAGGAGTATTATTCAGCCATTACAAAGAATGAAATAATGCCATTTTCAGCAACACGGATGGACCTATAGAGTGTCATGCTGAGTAAGTCAGACAGGAAGGATACATTTATTGTATGTCATCCCCTATAAAGTGAAAGTGAAAGTTGCTCAGTCATGTCTGACTCTTTGCAACCCCATGGACTATACAGTCCATGGAATTCTCTAGGCCAGAATACTGGAGTGGGTAGATTTTCCCTTCTCCAGGGTATCTCCCAACCCAGGGATCAAACCGAGGTCTCTCACATTGCAGACAAATTCTTTACCAGCTGATCAACCCAGGGAAGCCCAAGAATACTGGAGTGGGTGGCTGCAGCTGCTGCTAAGTCGTTTCAGTCGTCTCCGACTCTGTGCGACCCCATAGACGGCAGCCCACCAGGCTCCCCCATCCCTGAGGTTCTCCAGGCAAGAACACTGGAATGGGTTGCCATTTCCTTTTCCAGTGCATGAAACTGAAAAATGAAAGTGAAGTCGCTCAGTCGTGTCCGACTCTTAGTGACCCCATGGACTGCAGCCTACCAGGCTCCTCTGTCCGTGGGATTTTCCAGGCAAGAGTACTGGAGTGGGATGCCATTGCCTTCGCCGACTGGAGTGCGTAGCCTATCCCTTTTCTAGCGGATCTTTCAGACCCAGGAGTCGAACCAGTGTCTCCTGCATTGCAGACAGATTCTTTGCCAATTGAACTATCAGGGAAGCCTGACATCCTGTATATGTGGAATCTAAAAAGAAATGATATAAAATAACTTATTTATAAAACACACAGACTTAGAGAATGAACTTAGGATTGCCAAGGGGAAGGATGGGGGAATGGCATAGTTACAGAGTTTGGGGTGGACATGTACACACCGCTATATTTAAGTAGATAACCAACAAAGCCCTATTGCATAGCACATGGAATGTGGCAATGTCATGTGGCAGCCTGGATGGAAGGGGATTTGGGCAAGAATGGATACATTTATATGTATGGCTGAGTCCCTTTTCTGTCCACCTGAAACTGTCATAAAATTGTTAATCAGCTATATCCCAATACAAAATACAGAAGTTTACAATAAAAAGTATGGTGCTAGGTGAAAGAAGCCAAATGTTTGTATAGTGGGATTGTATACTGTATATACAATCTGTGTATAGTGTGATTCCAGTTATATGACATTTTGGAAAAAATGAAACTACTTGGACAAAAATCAGATCAATGGTTTCAAGAGACTAAAATTGAAAAGGGGCTATTAGTTACGAAACAGTGTGAGGAAAGTTTTTGATAACAGGAAAATATTTCCTGTCTTGACTCTTGTGTTACCTGACTGTGTTTGTTTGCCAAAACTCATTGCGTTGAACACCTAAAAAGGATGAATTTTACATAGTGTAAAGAAATCGATAAACTGGAGTTTTATAAACAAATAGTTAAATAGTGTGAAATCAGTTTACAGCATCAGAAACTCTAGAACCATGCTAGTAGGAATGCAAGTTAGTATAGTCACTTGGAAAATTTGGCAGGTTTCTTATTAACACTACTTATGTCCTTTTGGTTCCACTCCTAAGTGATTATAGAGAATAATGAAAATATATGTACACACATTCACTTGTAAGCAAATATTAACAGCAGTGTTATTCATGTAGTCCCAAATTGAAACATTTCTAGTCCATCAGCTGTAAATGGATCAGTAGATTGTAGTGCATCCATGCAATGAAATGCTATACAAAAGTTATTTACAAAACAGCAGTACAGACTCAAAAACATAAAAAGCAAACTTATGGTTACCAAAACAGAAAGGTGATGGGGGGATAAATTTGGAGCCTGAGATGAACAGATTCACACTACTATATATAAAATTAACAAGACAGACTTATTGTGTATCACAGGTAGCTATATTCAGTATCTTATACTAACATATAATGGAAAATAATATGAAAAATATTTACATAGGTGTAACTGACTCACTTTGCTGTATACCTGAAACTAACCCAATATTGTAAATCAACTACACTTCAATTAAAAAAAAAGTATCAGCAATTATCTCAACAGTATAGAATTTAAGGTTTCAATTTGTCTACTTCCAAAATCTTTATTTTTCCAATTCATAAAAATGTAGATGCACTACTTTTATTATCTAATTAAAAGATATAAAGCAAATTTCAAAAGAAATAAAATGGAGTTGACCGCTGACACGTGCAGTAGCGTGGGTGAGTCTCAGAATCATTAGTAAATGAAGCTCAGCGCTGTGTGCCATGGGCGTCATGGCCATCATGGGCTAGGATTCTCCTTACATAAAGTGGCTGAGAAATAATGTGAAATTATATGATTCTATCTATATGAAACTATCGTAGAAACAAAACCGTATACTGACAGAAAGCAGATCATTGGTTACCAAGAGCCAGGAACTAGGATAAAGGACTTAGCTTTTTGGAGTGTTTTATGATGATTGGTTACAGAAACAGGTATATTCAAAAGTTATTAAACCATACACTTAAGTTTGGTTGATGTTACTATGTTTTATCCCAGCAAAGATCAGTGAAAAACAGGCTCTGCATGTTTAAAATACCTAAGTTACAGAAGTGATTATTTTGTAACCATTTTCAAATGTACCATCACTTAATATGTATAATAAATCATTAAACTTTTTATAATTTTGATTAAAATGATTAGACTTTGCTTTATTATGTCATATTTGTTGCAATTTTTTCTGTTGATGTCAATATCAAATCCATATGTTTAGGATTTTGCATACAATATGTTTAATTAAAACTTTTATCTTTAACCTCCAGTAAATCAGAGTTCAAATATTAATTTTGTATATACATGTGGAGTTAATAACTAGCATTTATATTGTTCAAAGTAACTTAATAACTATGTGAAAGGAATGTTAAAATGCCAAAGCATCTCTCACAGTACAGGGAATTGGAAGACTGTCAGGTTATATCTCTCTTTCCTGTGTGCTAGCCAGTTGTCTGTATTTAAAAAGCAGGATCATTACCGATTTTATTTCTTAGTGGTTGTTAATTTTCATCAATACAATTCAGTTAGCTAATTTAAGAACTAGGAAGAGACTTAACACCGGGATTTTTATATTGATTGAAATGCATTAGCAGTAGAAACTTGCAGTTTACTTTTAACATACCTAATTTTGTACTGATTTGGGCTCTTTTTGATTAGTGTTTATTCAGGTTTTCTAGTTAGTATCTTCTTATAAATACAACTGATATAGAATCAACAGATAATAGCCAAATAGGAAAAGGAGTGCGTCAAGGCTGTATATTGTCAC
>SJYT01034147.1:23122-82168 GCA_006410635.1 Cephalophus harveyi | reverse complement strand
TTTTTTTTTTTTTTTAACTTTTTATAATGGAGAATTCCAAGCATATACAGAAGTAGACCAAACAGAATAATAATAAGTAGACAAAACAGGTACATTCTCACGTATCAATCACTGTACTTCAGTAATTATCACCTTGTAGTTCTTCTTGTTTTATTTTTGCTCTCGTTTTCTCTTCCCTTTTCCATATTACTTTGAAGCAAGTTTCAGACATCGTATCATTCCGTTCATAAATATGTCGATATATACTTCTAAAAACTTTTCAGAGCACAACCATAATGCCAGTAGTAAACTTAAAAATATTAACAATACTTTCTTAATATCATCAAATACCCGGTAGGCTTTCAAAATTGTATTTAGTTTGTTTATTCCAGTCAGGATACATACAAGAACCACACATTGCAATTAAGTCTTTTTATTCTGTGGAGTTCTCTTTCATCTCCCCCCACCACCCCTGATTTTTTAGTTGAAGAAGTATATTGTCTTGTAGATTTTCTCATAGTGTGGATTTTGCTTGTTGCATCTGTGTGGCATAATCTACAGGTTTCTTTGTCTCCTATATTCCTTGTAAATTGGTAGTTGATTCCAGAGTTTTATATAATTCAGATTAGGTTTTTTTTAGCAAAACTGCTTCATAGGAAACTTTTGCACTCTTCTGTCAAAGGATGTGTAGTATATAATTTGATATTTTTATAATTTTATTTATTTTGGCTGTGCTGAGTCCTTGTTGCTGTGTGGGCTTTTTCTAGTTGCGGAAAGCGGGGGCTGCTCTTTTTCTGGTTCCTGGACTTCTCGTTGCAGTGGCATCTCTAGCGGAGCACGGGCTCTAGGGCACAAGGGCCTCAGTAGTTGACGCACATGGGCTCGGTAGTTGTGGCTCCCAGGCTCTGGAGCACAGGGAGAATAGTTTTGGTGCTTGGGCTTAGTTGCCCTGTCACAGCATGTGGTATCTTCCTTAACCAGGCATCAAACCTGTGTCTCCTGCATCAGCAGGCAGATTCTTCATCACTGAGCCAGCAGGAAAGCCCCTCTAATTTGCTTTTCTTTTGTCATATTTAATGCCAGAACTCATTAGTTCAGTAGGCATTACAAAATCATGGTATTTAAATTCTATCACTTTTATTTCATGTATTATTTGGAACCATTTTCTAAAGAGATGACATCCCTTCCTCTGTTATTAAGTTTTTCAATGGCACATAACATTGCAAAGACAGGATAAACGTTTCTTTTTATATACCAGTTTTTAAAACAATGAATTGGTTCCCAACACCCTCCAATGAAACCTAATTAAAAAATATTTATCTTTATGAATTTTTACACAAAACTGAAGTGTTTTTGATGTTTCAACCCACTGCAGTTAGTATTTTCATTGATGATCACTTGTTCCTGTTTTGATCACGGGGAGTTTCTTCAGGTTGTTCCTGTATTGTTTTGATACAATCTTAGTAGTCTGAAAACTTCCATGCTCTCTGATATAACAAGGTGCTTTAGTCTTAACCCTCACATTTTCTGGCCCAGTTCTAGTATTTGGTATCATTTATTTATTTAAGGCACCCTAGTGGCAGTCCTTTTACATGGAAATGTATGTGAAACACAGTTTGGTCCATTGTCCTTGTTGCTACGGGTGCATGCTCATCACACAGTCGTGTTCGACTCCGCAACGGTAGCCTGTCAGGCTCCTCTGACCATGGGATTTTGCAGGCAAGCGTACTGGAGTGGGTTGCCATTTCCTATTCCAGGGTTGCTGCTGGATTTGTCTTTGTTTCTAGCCCCTTCAGAAAGACCTAGGAAAGAAAAACTAAGACGAAATACTTCATGAGTTGAAACTGATTCCTCCAATTAAATTTAGGAGCATGAAAATTTAGAAGCAAAAAATATTCCTTTAATGTAAAAGGAACACTGTACCCCTGCTCCCATCTGTTCAGTCAGTCAGAAAGTCCAGTCTTTTTCCTAAAACTCTTAGAAATTTCTACCAATACCTGAAGAATGTTTATATATTCTACAAATCTAACCTGGAGGTTCTTTGCTGCCTTTCCCCTGCCTGTTCCCTGAGCCCCTGTTGCTCCGTTATCCTTCTAGGTCACTCTGGAGTTCTCAGAACATGAGACTTCTTCTTTCTTTGATTATACATAGTCCCGTCCCTTAACTCTTTCAAATCCGTTTTCGGCTTTAGTGAAGTATTTAAGTAAAGCTTTACTGAGTACCCAATCACATCAGAAGTACAGGCTCTGAGCAATTTATAGTCTCAGTCTGAGGATCACTGCCTACTCTCTGCAGATTACCACAAGATAGGCTCTAATTTACTCACCATATCCAGTGTCCTCCACGCGGAATCCAAGGATTTCCCTTTTTTTTGATGTCGGAGGAAGAGTGTTTCCCTCTTTGCTGTCTCGGGTGTACCCTCTTGTCCTGGCTTGATAGCATTAGGAATGTCCAGGAGTAACTTCATCTGTATGCACAGGGTACAATCTGATTCTCCACACAGTCTAGTTGAAGTAGTCACCAGGGGTGTCAGCACAAAGGTCAACATCTTCGTCATGACAAACAGTGGTGTTCAGATCCTAGCCTTTGCCTGTTTGATCAGCACCTCTTCTGCCTCTGCCCCATATCTTTGCTGCAGTCATCTGATCCTATATTGCTTCATGTTCTCTTTCACCTTTTGTGCCTTTGCTGTTGCTTTTCCCATCATCAAAAATTTTGTACTTGCACAGTACTCTCTATATTCTTCTTTTCTAATGCATTATATAATTTATTATAATTTTACATTTTCTTCTCTGTGTTTCCTATTAAGGGAAATCGTTGAATAGAAAGATTTAGTTTTTTAATTTCTATATTTTTGGTGCCTGGTATAGTAGTACTTCAGTTCAGTTCAATCACTCAGTCGTGTCCAACTCTTTGCGACCCCATGAACTGCAGCACGCCAGTTGTCCATCACCAACTCCCGGAGTCTACCCAAACCCATGTCCATCGAGTCGGTGATGCCATCCAACCATCCCATCCTCTGTCATCTCCTTCTCCTCCTGCCCTCAATCTTTCCCAGCATCAGGATCTTTTCAAATGAACTTAGTACTTAGGTATAGTACTTAGAACTAAGAAATTGTTCAGTCTAGTCGCTCAGTTGTGTCTGACTCTTTGCGACCCCATGAACTGCAGCACGCCAGGCCTCCCTGTCCATCACCAACTCCCGGAGTTTACCCAAACTCATGTCCATTGAATTGGTGATGTCATCCAACCATCTAATACTCTGTCATCTCCTTCTCCTCCTGCCCTCAATCTTTCCCAGCATCAAGGTCTTTTCAAATGAGTCAACTCTTCACGTCAGGTAGCCAAAGTATTGGAGTTTCAGCTTCAGCATCAGTCCTTCCAATGAACACCCAGGACTGATCTCCTTTAGGATGGACTGATTGGATCTCCTTGCAGTCCAAGGGACTCTCAAGAGTCTTCTCCAGCACCACAGTTCAAAAGCATCAATTCTTCGGTGCCAGCTTTCTTTATAGACCAACTCTCACATCTATACATGACTACTGGAAAAACAGTAGTCAAAATTCTTCTTGCCACCTCTTCTTAATATCTTCTGCTTCTGTTAGATCCATACCATTTCTGTCCTTTATTGAGCCCATCTTTGCATGAAATGTTCCCTTGGTATCTCCAATTTTCTTGAAGAGATCTCTAGTCTTTCCCATTGTATTGTTTTCCTCTATTTCTTTGCATAGATCACTGAGGAAGGCTTTCTTATCTCTCCTTGTTATTCTTTGGAACTCTGCATTCAGATGCCTATATCTTTCCATTTCTCCTTTGCTTTTTGCTTCTCTTCTTTTCACAGCTATTTGTAAAGCCTCCTCAGACAGCCATTTTGCTTTTTTGCTTTTCTTTTTCTTGGGGATGGTCTTGATCCCTGTCTCCTGTACAATGTCATGAACCTCCATCCATAGTTCATCAGGCACTCTGTCTATCAGATATTGTTCCTTTAATATAATTTTCACTTCCACTGTATAATCATAAGGGATTTGATTTAGGTCATACATGAATGGTCTCATGGTTTCCCCCACTTCCTTCAATTTAAGTCTGAATTTGGCTATAAGGAGCTCATGATATGAGACACAATCATCTCCCAGTCTTGTTTTTGCTGACTGTATAGAGCTTCTCCATCTTTGGCTGCAAAGAATATAATCAGTCTGATTTGGGTGTTGACCATCTGGTAATGTCCATGTGTAGAGTCTTCTCTTGTGTTGTTGGAAGAGGGTGTTTGCTATGACCAGTGCGTTCTCTTGGCAAAACTCTATTAGCCTTTGCCCTGCTTCATTCTGTACTCTAAGGCCAAATGCGCCTATTAACCCAGGTGTTTCCTGACTTCCTGCTTTTGCATTCCAGTCCCCTATAATGAAAAGGATGTCTTTTTTGGGTGTCAATTCTAGAAGGTCTTGTAGGTCTTCATAGAACCATTCAACTTAAGCTTCTTCAGCATTACTGGTTGAGGCAAAGACTTGGATTACCATGATATTGAATGGTTTGCCTTGGAAATGAACAGAAATCATTCTGTCATTTTTGAGATTGCATCCAAGTACTGCATTTTGGACTCTTTTGTTGACCATGATGGCTACTCCATTTCTTCTGAGGGATTCCTGCCCACAGTAGTAGACATAATGGTCATCTGAGTTAAATTCACCCATTCCAGTCCATTTTAGTTCGCTGATTCATAAAATGTCAACGTTTGTTCTTGCCATCCCCTGTTTGACCACTTCCAATTTGCCTGACATTCCAGGTTCCTATGCAATATTGCTCTTTACAGCATCGGACCTTGCTTCTATCACCAGTCACATCCACAGCTGGGTATTGTTTTTGCTTTGGCTCCATCCCTTCATTCTTTCTGGAGTTATTTCTCCACTGACCTCCAGTAGCATATTGGGCATCTACTAACCTGGGGAGTTCCTCTTGCAGTATCCTATCATTTTGCCTTTTCATACTGTTTATGGGATTCTCAAGGCAAGAATACTGAGGTGGTTTGCCATTTCCTTCTCCAGTGGACCACATTTTGGCAGACCTCTCCACCATGACCCATCCATCTTGGGTGGCCCCACATATAATGGGTTAGTTTCATGAGTTAGATAAGACCATAGTCCATGTGATCAGATTGGCTAGTTTTCTGTGATTGTGGTAAGTTTCTGAGATTGTGGTAAGAAATTGTAGAAGTTTGTCTATCTCTTTTTTCACTTTTAAAGGAGAATTTTCATTTTCAAAAGAAAGCCTTATTCGGGATTAGTATGTAGATTATAAAACAAAAACAAAACAATCTGATTCAAAAATTGGTGAGCAGTTTTACTTGGCAGTTCTTCAAAGAAGTTATACTGATAGCCAATGAGCAGATGAAAAGGTGTTCAAACACTACTTGATGTTTAGAAAACGTATATCAAAACCACAATGAGATACCACTTCACACCCGGTAGTGTGGCTTAATTAAAAAATAAATAAACCTAACATAACAAGTATTGGTAAAGATTTGGAGAAATCGGAACCCATGTGCACTGCTGGTGGGAATGTAAACTTGTAAATCTGATGTGGAAAAAAGTATGGCAGTTCCTTCAAAAAAAAAAAAGGAAATGCCTTAAGATCCAGTTAGTCCACTTTTTAAATATAATTTCATTTATTTCTGACTGTGCTGGGTCGTTGTCGCTGTGCGGACTTTTCTGCAGTTGCGGTGAGCGGTGGCTCCCCTCTAGGTGCGGCGTGCAGTTTCTCACGCGCAGTGACTTTTGTTGTGAAGCATGGGCTTCAGTGGTTGTGGCACCTAGCCTCTAGAGCACAGGGTCAGTAGTTTATCGCAGGGGCTTAGTTGCTCCGTAGCATGTGGGGTCCTCCCAGATCAGGGATGGAACCCTCATGTCTTGCATTGGCAGGCAGATTCTTTACCCCTGAGCCACAGGGAAGACCGCAGCTTTTCCAGTTTTGAGTATGTACCCGAGAGAAAAGCTGAGGCTTGAAGATGTATTTGTATACCCATTTTCATATTTTAGGAAGTATTACTTACAGTAACCAAAAGATGGAAGCAGTCCAAGTATCCATTGATGGATAAGTGGATAAACAGAAGGTGGTACACATATACAGTGGAATATTATTCAACCTTTACCAGGGAGGGACCTCTGACACGTGCTGCAGTGTGGATGAACCTTGAAGACATTATGCTAAGTGAAACAAGACATTCACAAAAGGACAACTATTGTATGATTTCACTCATATGAGGCATTAGAAGCGTCAAACTCATAGAGATAGTAGTAGAATGCTGGTTTCCAAGGCCTGAGTGTGTTGTGAGGAATGGAGACTTCTTTAATGAGTGTAGAGTCTCAGTTTTGCAACATGAAACAAGTTCTGGAGATGGAAGGTGGCGATGGTTGCCGTTAAAATAATAAATTTCATGTTAAGAATATTTTACCACAATTTAAGAAAAAAAGAAAAAGGAGGCCAGTAAGAGGAGAAAAAAGAGTTGGTTAGTAAACTAAACACAAAATAGAAGTTTGAAAAAGCACCTGCATGTTTCTGCTTTTGCCTCCCTTTGACCTCCTTGAGAACATGCCCTGGTTAACTAGCTACAGGGTCAGGACTGACACGTGGAGGATGGCTGAGCTGTGCCAGCTGAGGCCAGCCCACCCCAGGCAGCCCTCAGCTGACCACAGACTCAGGCACAGGCTCAGCCAAGAGCAGCCAGATGTGGCCCAGATCAGCAGAAGTTCCCTGGTGCCCCACTGACTGTGAGGAATAATAAACGGAGAAATGTTTTCTTGTTTTTGTTTTTTTTTTTGTGGGGGGGTGGGGAGTTTTTTAAAGAAAATGAAGAAAGGAAAGTCTTACTTACATTTAGGTGCTGTATTTGTTCTAAAGCCCTGTGTATTTCACTGGAACCTGTAGAACTCTCTTGTCTAATAAAAATGAGGACTGTATTTGACTTGTGTCGTGAACCATGCAGTAGGTCAATAGTAAACACTGGACAGCTCTTTAATTCTCAGGCTGTTACATCCCACCATCTCTCCTTTATTTGAATTTTATGTGTGGGAAAGTAAAAATCTCATTTTTCATTAAGTTGTTAAAATATAAAATTTGCTTCACAAAATAAATATATACCCTTTCTCGACATCTAGAAGAACTCCCTTCTTTTCCTTAAGCTCAGTCCTCCAGTTTGAACTTCTGTGTAAGCACATAGCTTAAGAGGCTTTGTGCTTTGGGGAGCTTTTTGTACTCACTGCTCTTTAAGGTGCAGTGAGTAGTTGGTTGGATTGTGGACCAGGAGCATGTTCACATCTGAATGGAGCAGGCTGTAATGGTGATAGGTGGGAGGCTGTTTGGATTTTCCTGCTGAGGTTGTATTTCTCTTCTCTGCTGTCGCTGGACTGAACAAGCTCTCCCACCCCATTGGCGTGTCCTACCACTTCTTTCCAAAGGTCTGTTTATCTTTGTTCTCTATCCCACTAACAGTCTTACATGACGGAAGAAAGCCTTCAAAACAATTTTTTTGAAGTAGGCCCTATGAATTTTTTCATTATGAGAATCCAATGAAATGGTATCAGCAAAATGCAGTTATTACTTGCCAGCTAAACAGAATCTTTTATTAAAATTGAATCTTATTTGTATGTTACAGCTGTTTCTAAGGAACTTGCCAAGTAGTTTTGCTGGATGTGTAAAATGCTGTTTTAACTAATGGCCTTTATAACTTATCTCTGTATGTGATAAATAAGGTATTTTAATGTCCCACTAAAGGACCAATAGTAATTTTGCTGTTTTTATTTTGTTAGATTATAAGTAAGAAGGGGAGCGGAGTTCAGAACCAAAGCAAAAGAGTCATTTTCATTACCATCTATCCATAAATGTCCATATCCACTATACAGGGACATAAAAATATCATTTTTTTGATTTAGTGCCTTTAATTATAGGAGTATCCATTTTTATATTATAAGAGATTTTGTGAAATAATTACTTTTTGTGCTGACAAAGGAATATTTATAAAAAGTGTTTTCAACAAGAGCTGAACAGCACATATTGTATAGCCAACAGTGGTGTGATTAGCAGAGCTGGAAGAAGTGGGGAGCTTTAATACTCAGCCACATAAGTTGCAACTAACATCTCCTCTCCTATAAAGCTGCAGTAAGTCAAATGCTACAAAAGTCTTTCAAGTTCGTGAAAATGGAATTCTACTCATACTAATTGTTTCATTAACTATTGATGGAAATAAGTGAGCTTTTAAGTTAAATAAGCATATATGATATTTGAAAATTGTACTCTGTGTATATAAAATTGTTTATAAATTGTATCTCATTCCTATTGATATTAAGGCCTGCCACAATATTTCCAGTGTGATTCCATTTTTCAAGTATCTGTTTATAGACATATTTTCAGGAGTGTGTCACATACATAAAATGAGCTGTATCTGTAAGAAAAATGATTATAATGGAATTATATGCCTGGAAAAGGAAATTGCAACCCCCTCTAGTATTCTTGCCTGGAAAATCCCATGGACAGAGGAGCCTGGCGGGCTGCAGTTCATGGGGTTGTAAAGTGTCAGACATGCCTGAGTGTGCACACACACACACACACATACACTCACACACACACAAATGTGCGCACACATGCGCACTCTCTCTTTCTCTCTCTGCATTATGAGGAGACACCATAGGCGTGCCTTCTAGTTCTGCATTCAGAGCTGCTTTGAAGGTGTCATCCACTTAGTATGAATAGAATGCTAGATTTCTAATTTAAAAAGTAGATATATAACATATATGCACATATACAACTGAATCACCTTGCTGTGCACTTGAAACATTGTTAGTCAACTATACATCAATAAAATACATATATTAAGACAAAAAATATTAGAATTATATGGAAGTTTTCCCATAGTATACATTTAGCAAATACTGCTGCTGCTGCTGCTAAGTCGCTTCAGTCGTGTCTGACTCTGTGAGACCCCATAGATGGCAGCCCACCAGGCTTTCCTGTCCCTGGGATTCTCCAGGCAAGAACACTGGAGTGGGTTGCCATTTCCTTTTCCAATGCATGAAAGTGAAAAGTGAAAGTGAAGTTGATCAGTTGTGTCCGACTCTTAGCGACCCTATGGACTGTAGCCCACCAGGCTCCTCTGTCTATGGAATTCTCCAGGCAAGAGTACTGGAGTGGGTTGCCATTTCCTTCTCCTTAGCAAATACTACTATTTGTTTAAGTAAACTTGTGAAATCGAAGAAAACATTGTGTGCAAAGCTTAACTTAAATCATAAACAGGTCTTTTCCTCATTCTTAAGTGGAAAATATAGCCTGACTAGCTTTAAGTGAATTGAATTATTTATGCATATTTATGTCCATTAAATGTCCCCAAAGTTTTGATATGAAACAATTTTATTTGGTAATCTTGTCCATGTTTAATCTTGTCCATTTGGTAATCTTGTCCAGGAATTCTCTTTCTGAAGCCAAATTAATGTAATTAACAGCCTTTCTTCTGTATTATTTTTCTAATCATTCTCTTTAGAAAGAAAAGCTTTGAGACGGATAATGTAAAAAAAATGTCCTTTTGAAGGAATTCTATTTTATATATGGTATTTCCTTATAATAATTGCAATGTAATATTGTCAATCTGTTAAGATCAAATCTATTTTATTTTGAAAATGTGAGGAAAATTTATTATTTTCTTCTATTGAGAAACTCCTCATTTAACATAATGCTTTAATCTTTTAAAGTTGAAAAAAAGTAGAAATCAGTTTTGAAGTTGTTGTTTTCCTCCAGTTTCCCTGTTGTTTCATCACCAGTCAAAAATTCTGACTGATGAGAAGACAGATCTAACCATGCATAAACTTTGGAGTGACATTAATCCATATTTTACAAATACACATTGAATTTAGTTTTATATTTTGACAGCCTCCTTGAAAGAGACAAGAATATTTTCTGTCTTTTCCTTATAAGAAGTTATAATCAGGGCCAGGAATATATTTACAAAATGTCATACCATAAAGACAAATTATAATAGCTGTTGTTTCAGTACCAGAGATTTCATGGTGGATTAATAAGATTTTTTTGTGCTGTTATTACTTTTTTTCCTTAGTAGGAGATTGTGTAAGCCAATTTTCTAAGTGAGGAAAATGAAAATAATCAGGTGCAATCATTTCTCTTCTAATTGATGAAGATAGTTATTTTGGAATATTTAATGTATATACCTGGATGAAAGTGAAAGTAGCTCAGTCTTGTCTGACTCTTTGCAACCCCATGGACTATACAGTCTAGGCCAGAATACTGGAGTGGATAGCCTTTCCCTTCTCCAGGGGATCTTCCCAACCCAGGGATCAAACCCAGGTCTCCCTCTTTGCAAGCAGATTCTTTACCAGCTGAGCCACAAGGGAAGCCCAAGAATACCGGAGTAGGTAGCATATCCCTTTTCCAGTGGATCTTGCTGACCCAGGAGTCAAACTGGGGTCTCCTGCACTGCAGGCGGATTCTTTACCAACTGAGCTATCAGAGAAAAGTCCATATACCTGGATGTCTATTCCAAAAAACAAGTATTTTGTTAGATTGAAATGCAGTAGATAGACCAACCAATTTCCAAATGAAATCTTGCAAACGAAAACTCAGCTATAAGAACATCCCACTTTGGAGTATATTACATATGTCAATTCTTTTAATCCTCACAAACACCTTCTAAGATAGGTAGCATTATTACTGTCTTTTACAGGAGCAGAAATTGATACACCATGAGGTTAAACCAGGTGTACAAAGTCACACAGATGGTGGATAGAACCACTGCACAGTTCACAGCTTTGTGTGTGTGTGTGTGTATGTGCTGGGTTATGATTTAAAATGACAGATTTCTTGCTATGAATTTTGGCCCAAAACCTTGGGAAACACTGCAGTATGCTATACTGCTTTCTATGCTTGACATCAGTTGCTGAGTCTGTTTTAATGTTATTTTATCAAGTTGCTTTTCACCTCATATGCTGAAGTGCATGGTAAGGTGCAACCAGCATTCTATTGCTCGAAAAGTGCTTTTCCCAGTTGCTGCTTCCTGGTGTGTGTGTCCCAGGTTATGCCTCCAGCTTTTTAACCAAACCTGTTTTATGGAAAAGATGAATGTTTGGTTAACTCTAGAGAATACCTGATGTTTCCTGAGCATTCATTTTCTTTTTCATTTAATGATTGTTTATTGAGTAATAGTGTGCCAGGGACTCTTAGTTTCTGGAAATTAGATAGTCTTCTAAGTTACTGTTCTACTGAAAAGTAAACTGAAGACTGGTGAGGGGAAAAGCAGGAATGGTCAAACTATAATCAGTAGTTTATAATGGTCGAGCTATAATCTATATTTGTTAGAGGATACATTCTTCAAATGAAGGAAAATGCTGCAAGAGTTCAAGGTAGAGGAATAAGAAAAATCATGCATTTTTAAAACTTAAGAATGTAAGCACAGTGTGAGTTGTTATTTTGCTTAAGAATCAAGAAAAGCAAATTGCTCTACTCTGGATCAAAGTGTTTCTAAAGAGTAAATTATGACATAAATGAAGAGATCTGAACAAGGTTGTCCTAAATTTATTTACTTGCTGATTAGTTGCTGTTGTTCATCCTTGTATTTATTCTGTTTTTTTTTCTCTCTTTGTTTAAAGCACAAGTAGATGATTTCCCCATCCCTGTCTCCTTCATATCTCCTACCATCTGGTTGTGTATTTTTATATGTGAGATGTTTCTCCTAACACACACACATAATATACAGCATTCATCCTGACCTCGAATTGACTACCGGACATTTAACTGTTGTTGATCAGACAGCACTTCTTTATCTCTTTAAATTTTAAGTGCTGTTTCTGACAAAAGCCAGTCCTTTTAGTGGGCTCTGCAACAGATACACTGGGAATCAATATACCATCTAGATGTCACAGAGGGAGAAGAACACTCTTTTGGTGGGGAGGGGAATATTGTTTTAAAATGATGGGCATTATAACTTTTACTTTATTTTTCTATTTTTTGGGCTTCAGTTAAACTAAAGGAATTCAAAGTTAAAACAACTTTATTATATTATAATGGTAAATAGTGGATCCTAAAGCATTTAAATAAAATATGAGTGCAGAGAAAGAAATTAAAATTATCCCACACTTGGCTGTTTTCTATTGGCTAACAAAATATATTAAATATATTTCAAGCTTGGTACCAAATATCCTGTTATATGCCACATGGATCTTAGAGATTTTGGTTTGAATTACATTCCCTGGCCTTGGGGAGTTTATAGTCCAATCAGCAAAAAGAATGATATAGGAAAGTTTAGAATCTTTTTGTAGGATTGTGAAGGAATCCCAAGAAGGTGCTTTTAAAAAACATTTTATATATGTACTCTTCTTTAGTCCCTTCAACCACACTGTAACGAATGTGTTATTATCTTTATTTTACACATAGGAAACCGAGGTGTAGTGAGGTTAAGAAACTCTCCAAGGACATAGATTTCCTAATTGTTAAAGGCTAGGATCTGGCTTCAGATGTGTCCCTATCACTGATCTGGTAGACTTTAGGTATAACTAGAAAGAATACTTTTGATTGAACAGTGGCATTTATGTCTACTTCTTTCCAAAATGGGACTACCTTTCCCTTTATCTCGGCAAAAGACTAGAGGTTTACTTTTTGGAGAAATTGTACCAGACAAGTTTCTGATTGGAGAACAGGAAGAACAGCAGAGGGGGAGTTGAAGAGTAAGGAATGGAAAGCAGGAGGATTAACAGAAGGCTTTAAGTACCGAAGGGTGAAGGCCCCCAGACCCCTTTGCTGTCATGATATCAGCACTCCGACAGCCAGGCTTATACCAGCCCCAAAATGTAAGGCGGAAAATTGTGTTATTCTTTGGACATACTGATTGTCTCAATGAAAAGACCTCAAATGTACTGACATTTTAGGGATCCTACTTGGAGCCTATATGATTTTGCTTCTGTAAAAGTCACATTTCTGTTTACACTCAGTGACTGAAGTCAGCTCTTCTGTGCCTCATTCTTAGAAATGAAGATATGACCAAGTACTAGCAAGCATTTAAAGACAGCCTTCAGTGTGAAGGATGATAGAGACTAAATTGAATAGAACAATAAAAGAAGCCAGAGGAAACAAAGACAATTTAAGAAGGAGAAGCCTTAAAAGCAAAACAGAATAAATACCCTCATAGAGAAAAGCTATTGCATTAATAGAAAAAGAAAACATTACTATAGAATGTTGAGAGTAAGTACAGATGCTTTCTAAAAGGGATATCTAAAATGAAAGGGGGTATAGCTTGGAAAGATAAAATTCAATAACTAGAGTAGGAAAGTTTTGGATTTAAATAGGCTTGTGTCAGCCTGCCTCCATTTATTAGGAAGGACCTGTAGCAGAGTACTTAATCTGAGGGTCCTGAATAGCAGACTGCTTTTTATATAGTATTTGTTACAATACTGAAGAAAATTTTTCATGAGTACACTGACCTTTCAAAACTTGAAATTATTACATGTACAGTGTGATATATTTTGTTTAAAATATGGCTATTCAACACTTTGCCCATAATTTAAAATTAAGTTTAGCAAAATGAGAACATATATAGATGTATATATATACACACATGGCTTCCCTGGTAGCTCAGAGGTTAAAGCGTCTACCTGCAATGCGGGAGACCTGGGTTCGATCCCTGGGTGGGGAAGATTCCCTGGAGAAGGAAATGGCAACCCACTCCAGTATTCTTGCCTGGGAAATCCCGTGGACCCAGGAGCCTGATGGCCTACAGTCCAGGGGGTCACAAAGAATCGGACACGACTGAGCGACTTCACATTCATACACACACATACATACATATGGGGCAATATATTGGTGTGTTTAGAGGATTTGCTGCAGTTTTTTTTAAACTTAGGACAATAATCCATTGGTTTTGCACAATCTATTTTTTACAATTTGCATCTTTAAATTATTAGTACCATGTATGGCAGATCTGTTTTTTTTTTACTAGAAGTTACCTTGTGGAAGTTTTTTTATGACTCTAACAGGGGTTAAGCCTACACTTAGTTTAAGCAACCTTCACTGACATTGTTTTTTTAACATTAGTCAGAAAATGATAAACTGAAGTTACTGAAATGGATTGTGGTTAATATTACTGTCAAGGAGATGAATAATCTTGACATGTACCAGCAACACACTGCCAGTCCAGTAATCCTTCTCAAAGTTAAGTATTTATTCTCAAATCATCGTAAGTTACTGTGGTGTGGAGTGATCATTTATTATTATTTATAAATAAATTATTTTATTTACATAATGTTACCAGTTTTATCCTATCCTACTTCCTGTTTTCTTAGTTTAGTGCTGTGAGTACTAGGGTAGATCCAAGTAAGGAACATATACTTACCATAAACTTGTATAAAAAATTTTTTTTGATTGAAAAAAATTTTATGTTCAATAAGTACTGAAATTGTACTTCTAATTTCAGGCTAGGGCATTTTTTTAAGAGAGTAAATATAGTAAGAAACCATTTTAAAAAGTCTGCATACATTTGTAGCTTTCTTTATATCCTTGTGTTAACTTTTCATTCTTGTATTTCCCTGTGACAGTAAAAACTTAATTTACGTGAATGTGTAATAGTCTGCTTTTTAAAATAAGTAATGTATTAATGGATCTTTTAGTCACATATCCACATTCCTGTCCAAGTCTTTATTCTCCAAATCCACTTATTAGGGTAAACACTCCCCATCCCTGTCTCCTTCATATCTCCTACCATCTGGTTGTGTATTTTTATATGTGAGATGTTTCTCCTAACACACACACATAATATACAGCATTCATCCTGACCTCGAATTGACTACCGGACATTTAACTGTTGTTGATCAGACAGCACTTCTTTATCTCTTTAAATTTTAAGTGCTGTTTCTGACAAAAGCCAGTCCTTTTAGTGGGCTCTGCAACAGATACACTGGGAATCAATATACCATCTAGATGTCACAGAGGGAGAAGAACACTCTTTTGGTGGGGAGGGGAATATTGTTTTAAAATGATGGGCATTATAACTTTTACTTTATTTTTCTATTTTTTGGGCTTCAGTTAAACTAAAGGAATTCAAAGTTAAAACAACTTTATTATATTATAATGGTAAATAGTGGATCCTAAAGCATTTAAATAAAATATGAGTGCAGAGAAAGAAATTAAAATTATCCCACACTTGGCTGTTTTCTATTGGCTAACAAAATATATTAAATATATTTCAAGCTTGGTACCAAATATCCTGTTATATGCCACATGGATCTTAGAGATTTTGGTTTGAATTACATTCCCTGGCCTTGGGGAGTTTATAGTCCAATCAGCAAAAAGAATGATATAGGAAAGTTTAGAATCTTTTTGTAGGATTGTGAAGGAATCCCAAGAAGGTGCTTTTAAAAAACATTTTATATATGTACTCTTCTTTAGTCCCTTCAACCACACTGTAACGAATGTGTTATTATCTTTATTTTACACATAGGAAACCGAGGTGTAGTGAGGTTAAGAAACTCTCCAAGGACATAGATTTCCTAATTGTTAAAGGCTAGGATCTGGCTTCAGATGTGTCCCTATCACTGATCTGGTAGACTTTAGGTATAACTAGAAAGAATACTTTTGATTGAACAGTGGCATTTATGTCTACTTCTTTCCAAAATGGGACTACCTTTCCCTTTATCTCGGCAAAAGACTAGAGGTTTACTTTTTGGAGAAATTGTACCAGACAAGTTTCTGATTGGAGAACAGGAAGAACAGCAGAGGGGGAGTTGAAGAGTAAGGAATGGAAAGCAGGAGGATTAACAGAAGGCTTTAAGTACCGAAGGGTGAAGGCCCCCAGACCCCTTTGCTGTCATGATATCAGCACTCCGACAGCCAGGCTTATACCAGCCCCAAAATGTAAGGCGGAAAATTGTGTTATTCTTTGGACATACTGATTGTCTCAATGAAAAGACCTCAAATGTACTGACATTTTAGGGATCCTACTTGGAGCCTATATGATTTTGCTTCTGTAAAAGTCACATTTCTGTTTACACTCAGTGACTGAAGTCAGCTCTTCTGTGCCTCATTCTTAGAAATGAAGATATGACCAAGTACTAGCAAGCATTTAAAGACAGCCTTCAGTGTGAAGGATGGTAGAGACTAAATTGAATAGAACAATAAAAGAAGCCAGAGGAAACAAAGACAATTTAAGAAGGAGAAGCCTTAAAAGCAAAACAGAATAAATACCCTCATAGAGAAAAGCTATTGCATTAATAGAAAAAGAAAACATTACTATAGAATGTTGAGAGTAAGTACAGATGCTTTCTAAAAGGGATATCTAAAATGAAAGGGGGTATAGCTTGGAAAGATAAAATTCAATAAGTAGAGTAGGAAAGTTTTGGATTTAAATAGGCTTGTGTCAGCCTGCCTCCATTTATTAGGAAGGACCTGTAGCAGAGTACTTAATCTGAGGGTCCTGAATAGCAGACTGCTTTTTATATAGTATTTGTTACAATACTGAAGAAAATTTTTCATGAGTACACTGACCTTTCAAAACTTGAAATTATTACATGTACAGTGTGATATATTTTGTTTAAAATATGGCTATTCAACACTTTGCCCATAATTTAAAATTAAGTTTAGCAAAATGAGAACATATATAGATGTATATATATACACACATGGCTTCCCTGGTAGCTCAGAGGTTAAAGCGTCTACCTGCAATGTGGGAGACCTGGGTTCGATCCCTGGGTGGGGAAGATTCCCTGGAGAAGGAAATGGCAACCCACTCCAGTATTCTTGCCTGGGAAATCCCATGGACCCAGGAGCCTGATGGCCTACAGTCCAGGGGGTCACAAAGAATCGGACACGACTGAGCGACTTCACATTCATACACACACATACATACATATGGGGCAATATATTGGTGTGTTTAGAGGATTTGCTGCAGTTTTTTTTAAACTTAGGACAATAATCCATTGGTTTTGCACAATCTATTTTTTACAATTTGCATCTTTAAATTATTAGTACCATGTATGGCAGATCTGTTTTTTTTTTACTAGAAGTTACCTTGTGGAAGTTTTTTTATGACTCTAACAGGGGTTAAGCCTACACTTAGTTTAAGCAACCTTCACTGACATTGTTTTTTTAACATTAGTCAGAAAATGATAAACTGAAGTTACTGAAATGGATTGTGGTTAATATTACTGTCAAGGAGATGAATAATCTTGACATGTACCAGCAACACACTGCCAGTCCAGTAATCCTTCTCAAAGTTAAGTATTTATTCTCAAATCATCGTAAGTTACTGTGGTGTGGAGTGATCATTTATTATTATTTATAAATAAATTATTTTATTTACATAATGTTACCAGTTTTATCCTATCCTACTTCCTGTTTTCTTAGTTTAGTGCTGTGAGTACTAGGGTAGATCCAAGTAAGGAACATATACTTACCATAAACTTGTATAAAAAATTTTTTTTGATTGAAAAAAATTTTATGTTCAATAAGTACTGAAATTGTACTTCTAATTTCAGGCTAGGGCATTTTTTTTAAGAGAGTAAATATAGTAAGAAACCATTTTAAAAAGTCTGCATACATTTGTAGCTTTCTTTATATCCTTGTGTTAACTTTTCATTCTTGTATTTCCCTGTGACAGTAAAAACTTAATTTACGTGAATGTGTAATAGTCTGCTTTTTAAAATAAGTAATGTATTAATGGATCTTTTAGTCACATATCCACATTCCTGTCCAAGTCTTTATTCTCCAAATCCACTTATTAGGGTAAACACATTTATTCAACATAAACACTTATTTATAATACCCTGATTATATTAAATGTGTTTAGTCAAATAATTAATTATTAAGCATGTTTTGGGCACCATTCACAGGATTATTGCCAAGAGACTGGTAAATTCACATATATATGTATATATTAATATTTGAGAGAATGTCCTACTGAAAAAGTTAAAATCTTCTGATTTTCATTACATGCTTTTTATTACCTGACGATGGTTTGACTTTTCTAAGAACAAATTGTGTCAAACATAATTATTATTACCCTCTGGTATTGTTGCAGCTGGTGCTACTTATTTTTGTCTATATCATGAAAAACCTAGACAGCATATTGAAAAGCAGAGACATTACTTTGCCGATAAAAGTCTGTGTAGTCAAAGCTATGGTTTTTCCAGAAGTCATGTACAAATGTGGAAGTTGGACCATAAAGAAGGCTGAGTGCCAAAGAATAAATGCTTTCAAACTGTGGTTCTGGAGAAGACTCTTGAGAGTCCCTTGGACAGTAAGGAGATCAAACCAATCAATCCTAAAGGATATCAACCTTGAATATTCATTATAAGGACTGAGGCTGAAGCTGAAGCTCCAATACTTTGGCTACCTGATGCCAACTTATTGGAAAAGACCATGATGCTTGGAAAGATTAAAGGCAGGAAGAGAAGGGAGTGTAGACAGCATATTGAAAAGCAGAGACATTACTTTGCCGATAAAAGTCTGTGTAGTCAAAGCTATGGTTTTTCCAGAAGTCATGTACAAATGTGGAAGTTGGACCATAAAGAAGGCTGAGTGCCAAAGAATAAATGCTTTCAAACTGTGGTTCTGGAGAAGACTCTTGAGAGTCCCTTGGACAGTAAGGAGATCAAACCAATCAATCCTAAAGGATATCAACCTTGAATATTCATTATAAGGACTGAGGCTGAAGCTGAAGCTCCAATACTTTGGCTACCTGATGCCAACTTATTGGAAAAGACCATGATGCTTGGAAAGATTAAAGGCAGGAAGAGAAGGGAGTGGCAGAGGTTGAAATGGTTGGACGGCATCACTGATTCAATAGACCTGAGTTTGAGCAAACTCTGGGAGATGGTGAAGGACAGGGAAGCCCAGCGTGCTGTAGTCCATAGGGTCGCAAAGAGTCGGACATGACTAAGCGACTGAACAACAGCAACATCATGTATTATAGTTGTGAAATAATAGTTGAGGTTCATTTTTTTTTTTTACAAATGGAAGTCCAGTTCTTCCAATACCACTTGTTGAAAAGACTGTCTTTTCTCATGGATTATCTGGGAACCTCTATTGAGATTAAATTGGATGTATATGTATAGGTCTATTTCTAGAATTTATTCTGGTCAATAAGCATAATCTATCCTTATATCAATAGCACACTGTCTTGTTTACTGTATGTAGTTTTATAGTTAGTCATAATATCAGGTCATGTGAATCCAGCTATTTCTTCTTTCTTAAAATTGTTTTGGCTACTGTAGGTTTTCTGGAATCAGCTTGTCAATTCTGCTATTTTAGTTGGGCTTGCATTTAATTGGTAGGCCATTTAACCAAAAATTATAGCGATACTGAATCTTTCAATCCACAAATATGATCTATCCTCCATTCATTTAGGTCTTCTTTAATTTTTATCTGAGGTTTCATGGCTTTTAGTGTTGTATGCTAAAATTTTCAATTTATCCTTAAAATTTTCTTTTTTTTTTCAATTTCAAACTTTTCAAAGTTTATAGGAACACAGTTGAATTTTTTAGATTGACCTTGTGTTTTGCAACTTTTGTTTGACTCAACTATTCATACTAGTAGCTTTTTTGTAGACTTTTGGGGACTTCCTACATCTCCACACGAATACTCACTGCATTATATAATGTTGACCATAAGTGCTGAGAGGGCCTTTTCTTTTATCTTATGGGAAAAGCATTTACTCTTTCATCATTAAGTATAATAATAGCTATAGGTTTCATATGTTTCTATTGTGTTTTTTGGTGTTGTTTTCAGCTTTGTTTCCCATACTATTTTTCTTTCTACTTGATTTGGATTCAATTTTAATTTCTCTTCTTTTTATTTTTTTAGTATCTTAAAGTGGAAGATTTAAACTATTCCTTTCCGACTTCTTTTTCTTTCTAATACAAGCGTTTAATGTTACAAATTTTCCTCAGAACACTGATTTTTGTAAGGTCCAACAAATTTTTATATATTGTTTTCATTTTTATTCCATTCAATGTATTTTCTAATTTTCCTTATGACCCGTAGATTCTTGGGTTTCTCATTGACCCATAGATTCTTTAGAAGAGTGTTGTTTCCTTTCCACAGGTTTAAAGGTTTGTCATGTCTTTCTCTTGTTGCTTCCTAGTTTAATTCCATTATGATTGGAAAACAATACTTTTTTGTGACTTCTTTTAAGTTAGTTGAAATTTGGTGTATGGCTTAGAACATGGTCTACATTGGGAATATCCTTACTAACTTTATTTTTACTGGAGGACACTTGATTTACAGTGTTGTGTCAGTTTTGGGGTATAGCACAGTGAATTAGTTATACATATACATATACCCTCTCTTGTTTAGATTCTCTTCCTGTATACGCCATTACAGAGTGCTGAGCAGAGCTTCCTGTGCTGCACAGTACGTCCTTATTAGTTATCTGTTTTATGTGTATGGTGGGTATGCTGCTGCTGCTAAGTCGCCTCAGTCGTGTCCGACTCTGTGCGACCCCATAGATGGCAGCCCATCCCTGGGATTCTCCAGGCAAGAACACTGGAGTGGGTTGCTATTTCCTTCTCCAATGCATGAAAGTGAAAAGTGAAAGTGAAGTCGCTCAGTCATGTCTGACTCTTAGCAACCCCACGGACTGCAGCCTAGTAGTGGGTATACATCAGTCCAAATCTCCCAATATATCCCTCTCCCCCTTTTCCCCCTGGTAACATGTTTGTTTTCTCCATCTGTGACTCTATCTCTGTTTTCTAATTAAGTTCATTTATACCCCTTTTTTTAATTAAAAAAAGATACTCCACATAAAAGCAATATCATATGATACTTGTCTTTCTGTGTCTGACTTACTTTACTCAGTATGACAGTCTCTAGGTCCTTTCATGTCGGTGCATTATTTCACTCTTTTTTATGACTGAGTAATATTCCTTACTAATTTTTTATCTACTTATTCTGTTGATTACTGAGTGAGAAATGTTGAAGTCTCCAACTATAACTTTGGTTTGTCTGTGTCTTTTTCACTTCTTTCATTTTTTGTTATATGTATTTTCAGCATTTGTTTTTGGGTACATGTTATGAGTTGAATTATGTCTCCCCAAAAGTTATGTTGAAACCTCACCCCTAGCACCTGTGGACATGACCTTATTTGTAAATAGGGTCTTTGCAAGTGTAATGAAGTTAAGATCATTGAAGTGGGCCTAATTTCAGTATGACTGGTGTTTTCATAAGAAGATGAAAATATTATGGTAAAACAAATGGCAAAGGAGAGAACAGCTTGCAGTGATGGAAATAGAAATTGGGAGTTATGTTGCTGCAAGGGAAAGAGTACCTGAGGCCACAAGAAGCTGGACGAGACCAAGAGGGATCCTCCGTTAGAAGCTTCAAAGAGAACGTGGCTCTGCCAATACCTTATTTGAACGTTGAACCTCCAGAACTATGAGACAATGAATTTCTATTAGTTTAAGTCACCCAGTTCGTGGTACTTTATCATAGGAGCCCTAGGAAACTAAGTGCATACGCATTTCAGATTGCTATGCTTTCTTCGTAAACTGTTATTATCTTCATGTCATATCTCCCATCGGAGAAGGCAATGGCACCCCACTCCAGTACTCTTGGCTGGGAAATCCCATGGACAGAGGGGCCTGGTGGGCTGCAGTCCACGGAGTCACGAAGTGTCGGACACGACTGAGCGACTTCACTTTCACTTTTCCCTTTCATGCCTTGGAGAAGGAGATGGCAACCCGCTCCAGTGTTCTTGCCTGGAGAATCCCAGGGATGGAGGAGCCTGGTGGGCTGCCGTCTATGGGGTCGCACAGAGTCGGACACGACAGAAGCGACTTAGCAGCAGCAGCAGCAGTATCTCCCATCACATCTATAATAGTCATGTCCTGAAGTCTACCTTTTCTGATATTTATATAGACTGACAGTAGTTTTTTTATTATTATTATTACTTATAGTATCTTTTTCTATCATTTTTAAAAACCTGTCTATGACTTTATTTTTTTTTAATTCCTTTTTTGTGGGCAACATATAATAGTCTTGCTTTTATAGCCATTCTAATAACTTCTACATTTTAGTTGGGGTGTTGAAACCATTTACATTTAATGTAAATTTTTGTGTAGTCAGTTTAAATGTATTTTCCTTCCACCTGTTTTTTATCCCTTATATCAGTTCTTTCTGTCTTATCTACTTTTATCTGTTTTCTTTCAGATTGAGTTGTTTTATGATTCCAGTTTATCTTCACTGTGGCTTGTTATTTATACCTTTAAAAAATTTAGTGGTTTCTTTGTGGTTTGAAATATGCATCTTTAACTTGTGATTTCTTCCAGAGGGAATTAATTATTCCATGTATAGCTAAAGTATGGGCTTCCCTGGTGGCTCAGAGGTTAAAGTGTCTGCCTCCAATGTGGGAGACCCGGGTTCGATCCCTGGGTTGGGAAGATCCCCTGGAGAAGGAAATGGCAATCCACTCCAGTATTCTTGCCTGGAGAATCCCATGGACAGAGAGACCTAGTAGGTTACAGTCCACGGGGTCGCAAAGAGTCGGACACGACTGAGCGACTTCACCTCATAGCTAAAGTATAGGTTTGTCTGTGGCAAGAAGTGAGTTCAGGAGCCTCTTGTCACCATTTTGGACCAGATTTTAATGGTCCTAGTTGTTTCTTTAAGTGTATATATGAGTCTATCTGTGAATAAATAAATTTTGTTATAACAGCATTGAGCCTCTTGGATGTTTGTCATTTTCATAATTACTTTTTTTTTAGTTGACCTTGGATTGTTAAGATTTTGGGGGGCTTCTTCCAGGTATTTAGCTCAACACGGGCATGGATTATCAGATTATTTTAATTGATTTATGTGCCTTTCTCAAACAGATAAATAACTATACTGAAAATCACTTAATATGAACTATAGCTGAATAATATAGAACTGTGAAGATGGTGCTATTAAATCTACCAGTGTGAGCCTTTGAAATTATTTAGATTCAGTTAAGTACAATAAGTAAAATGGAATACTTTCTTTTTCCCAGGATATGTTTATTAAATTGAAATCATATAGTGGGTATATGTTTAATGTTACTTGGAAGAGAGCTTGTTTTCAAGGGATTAAAAACTCCTCTGGTACGTAAAAACAAAAGAGTGCTTATTTGTTAACTTTAAAAGCCATAGTAGTTTGCCAATAAAACTTTTTCTCAGCAATATTAAATTAAATGTAGAGTGTGTGAAGATAAGTGCCAAGCCATTTCAGCCATATATAGCATATGACGAAATAACCTGAAAACTAATGTTGAGTTGAAATGCTTATCAGTCTGTTTGTTATATTCGTCTTTTAGATAAAAGGGCTGCTACAACTGACACACAATAGTGGCTCCACCCCCGAATGGAGGCAACATTGCTTAAATGATACAGGCTGTTCTTTTATTTTCTTCTCCTTGTAGGTGGGAAAGGGAGGCAGGTGGCAGAGATGCACAGAATTCATTGGCTTCTTTAAAAAGTTTTAGCAACACAAGGAATTAAAGGCTTTCATTTGGGTTCGTAGATATGGATATATAAATACAAAAAAATTAAGAGAAAAGTAAAAACACAACATTCTAAAGCAACCATACCCCAATAAAGTTAATTTAAAAAAAAAGGAAAGTAAAGCAATAAACTTTGATGACAATGCTTATTTTTATGTGTTCATTTTTTTTTTTTAAAGCAATTTTGCCAAGTGTCTTTTTGGTATCACTAACACAAAATATTCATCCCTCTCCCCCATTTGTGAAACCTTCTGCTAAATATCCACTGTATTATGTGTATGCATGCTCAGTTGCTCAATCGTGTCCCACTCTTTGTGACTCCACAGACTGTAGCCCACCAGGCTCCTCTGTTAATGGGACTTCTCAGGCAAGAATACTGGAGTGGTTGTCATCTCCTACTCCTGGGGATCTTCCCGACTTAGGGATCGAACCCAGGTCTCTTGCCTCTCCTCCACTGGCAGGCAAATTCTTTACCACTGAGCCACCTGTGAAGCCCAAGCACATACATTGTATAAGTAAGAGTAAAGTACAAATAACATTTATTTTTTTCAAAAGAGCATTTAATCTAAAAGCCCCATGAAAGGATTCCAACAGTGCTATAGATTCAGCACCAACACTTTCATTAATCCACGTAACTCAAATTATTCTAGGATTTAATAGTCAGTCTAGTTAGAATTGGCTCTGAATCTTGCCTCAGCTATTGATAGTCATTTAACTTCTTCCCAAACTTGTTATTTTCATCTGTAAATTGGGATTGCTAATGGTTTTGTATATTAAGGCATTGTTATAAATATAGTAAGATAATATATCTAGGACTCTTAGATTCTTCACTTATATCCAATAAACAGTTGCATTGTCATCAGATAGCCCCTTTAGTCTGTTTATCAGTTATTTTGTATAATCTTCTCAAAACAAGTCATTATTCTCTAACCAGGAATGACCATCTTTTACGATGTCACATTTCCTAGTAGTCCATCCTCTTTCATCCTCTTGAATTTGAATTATTTTTGTTTAATTTGTTCATGAATATCGATTACCTTATACATAATTAACATTTGTTTATTTAACCTGACATTTCTGTAACATATTGGATTCATATGATATTGAGTTCAACCATTTTGTTATCTTTTCCTTATACATAATTAACAATATTGTTTTTATTTAACCTGACATTTCTATGACATATTGGATTCGTATGATACTGAGTTCAACCATGTTGTTATCTTTTCCTGCTGTCACTTTGTAATTGCTCTTTTTCGGTATCTACAGGCCTGTCCTACTTCCACAATAAATTAATACATAACCTCTTGCTTGTAAAGTCGTAAAAGTAAAGTTGCTCAGTCGTGTCCGACTCTTTTGCAACCCCATGGACTGTAGCCTACCAGGCTCCTCTGTCCATGAGATTTTCCAGGCAATAGTGTTAGAGTGGATTGCCATTTCCTTCTCCAGGGGATCTTCCCGAGCCAGGAATCGAACCCTGGTCTCCCACATTGTAGACAGACGCTTAACCGCCTGAGCCACCAGGGAAGTCCATGTTGCCACTAAACAGTGGCAAAGTCCTGCCTGATTCTTGGTGACCCTACGGACTAGCCCACTAGGCTCCTCTGTCCTTTGGGTTCTGCAGGCAGGAACTTTGGAGTGGGTTGCCTTGCCTGCCTCCAGGGGATCTTCCGGATGCAGGGATTGACCCTGCCTTTTTAATCTCCTGTATTGGCAGGCAGGTTGTTTACCATCAGTGCCACCGTGGAAGCCTTGTGTCTCCTAGATTTCTGTTAATTTTGAGCTCGGTTATTCAGGGTACTTATTATCTTCATTATTAAAATAGGGATGCCTAGCTCACATGTACTGTGAGAATGCACAATAATGTTTTATAAACTACAAAATGTAGCCTGGGGATTATTAATTAGATAACTTCAGGTGCGATTTCCTAAAAATTTTAAAAAGAAAGCAAAAATTTAGAATGTATGAACATTACACTCTTTTTACAACTAACTTTTACTAGTAATCAGATGAAAGAGTCTGTATTGGGTGGTTGTAAGGGTCTTTGAATCCAATACTCTTTGTTTTTAATGTAGTACTAGATGATTGTAACTTGCTTGACATTTCATATGCTTTTCACAGTAAAATTTAGAGGCCCTTTGGATTTTTGAAAGATAATTCTGTTTTATATCATGTTCTTGAAGTAGGGTAATGCAGTTTTGGGGTTTCTGTGTACTATTAGGCTTCTGACTGATAATGTACAGTATTGCTATTCCATTAAATGATTGTGATGCTTAATTACATTCTCTCCTAATAGACAACACTAATTTCATTAGGCTTTTTTAATCATTTTTTCCTTAAATATTCTTGATCAAATAAACTGAAAATAGCAATAGTTATTATTACAAATAACATACTGTATGCCAAACACTGAACTGGGTACTTTATATGCAGTAATTTTGGATCTCTAATAATTAGCAAAATTACTTCTCAGAAATGGTAACGAAATTGTTTTGTCATGATATGCTTAAAAACCTGATTTAGAAAGTTTTGCTTCACATTTATTATTCTGAAAGGTATCAGATAAGAAAAATAGAATACTTATGAATCTACCACAGTTGTCAGTTTTGCTATTTGTGAAATTAATAATATATCCTATGGCTAGTGGAATTTGTTTTGTTTTGCTATTTATACGTTTTCAAGAGTTCTGGTGTTCTTTTTTTCTTTCATTTGCCTTTTCATATTTTAATCCAAGTTCTTATTTGCATTTTTTAAATGTAAATACTTAATGTTGGTATTCCTGAACCTCTAAATCATTCTGTTTTATTTTAACCACTTTTTCAACTTGTTGTGATTAAGGTTCTGTTATTATTTTGTAGATTTAAAAAATAACCCAAACAAGGACTCTGAATCAACCTAGAGTGTGGGATGGGGAGGGAGATGGGAGGGAGGTTCAAAAGGGAGGGGATATATGTATATCTGTGGCTGATTCATGTTGAGGTTTGACAGAAAGCAAAAAAATTCTGTAAAGCAATTATTCTTCAATTAAAAAATAAATTAATTTAAAATATATATATACTTATATAGTTCTATTTGTTAGCTTTTTGTAGTGTTTAAAATTATTTTTTATATCCTAGGGCTATTTATATTTACCTGGTTATGAATTTGAGTTATACCTCTCTAATCAATACTTATTTTTTATTGATTTTTTCCAAGAAGTTATGACCATTTCAAATGACCAGTATTTTTGTTCTTCCTTTAATCGATTTGCTGATTTTGAAAAATAATCTGGTCAAGCTTTTACAGTTAAATTGTACAGAGAGCTTTTTGTAGGCTGATAATACTAGGTATCTTCCAGAATTGCCCTCCATTTGTTACTCTTAACATACTGTATAAGTAAGAGGAGCCATCAGCATTTACTTTTAGTTCTTTTGCAGAGATGAATAAACATCTTGAAATGCTGATTTAGACAGTGTTTTAAAAATGCTCTGATGCACTTTGGTGTATGACTGACTCTTTCTTAGTTAAATGTTTCGCAGCATTATAACATAGTTGGATCCAGCTCATCTTTTAAAGCAGTTGTCAGAAAAATATGGGCCAGCATGGTAGAATGTATTAGCTCAATACATTGTCTCCATTTTATTATGAAGCTGCTGAGGAAGCTGTGATATACAGCACTGTCATTACAGATCTATTGTTAGGACGGTTCCACAGTCTTCTTTGCACTGCCATTAATTTATAGCAGTAAACAATATGTAGCCTTCCAACTGCAGCAAAGCAGAATCTTTTAATGAGGTGGATGTTATTACCACAATAAATCAGTGCTTTCGCGTAATGTATAATTCAATGTGTGTATTCCCACTGTAACTTCTCTGAGTAAGCTGATAGTGTATCATTGTCATTGCACAGCTCCACTGGTCTTATTTTTTTTTAACCTTCTTTTATTTGGGGACTTCTTTTTTATATGTTTGCAAATAAACGTGGTATGTCTTGATAGCTGTCCTGTAGCAGGCTTCAGAAACCAACTGTAACAATAACAGCCAGAATCAATACTGTGGGTTCTACCTATATGGATCTCTGCACAGTGCCATTTTTTTTTCAAATGCTAGTGAAATCAATCCTAATTGGTTTTAGCATTATATTCAAGAAACGTGATTCTATAACTATTGATTTTGGGGGTGTACTCATTTGGAGAGTAATAAAAATAGAAGCAGATAAAGTGAATACTTAATATGCTGCAGAATCATACAAACAGAGCATTGGTTTTATTTTTAATTCACATAATTTGTCTTCCAGTGATTTTATTTCTTCTTTCTTTCCTTTTGCATGGCTCAGTCTTCAGGGACAACAATGAAAATACATTTAAAGGCATTCCAAATTGGTTCTGTAACAAAGATTTCTTGGAGTCGGTTCCATTTTTAACTGGCATAAATTTAGTAAATCAGACTTAATTCTTTTGTACAGAAACTAATGCTTTAAAAATGCCTTTTTAAATTGGTATACTGTGATACTGATTTAAAATAATAATCACCTAAAGGTTTTTAAAATTTTGCTTGTAAAGTAAAAAAATGGCTTAAAATAAAATGTCAATTAAAACTGTCCTATTGAAAGAGAATGANTGGCAGATTTGCAGGACGTAAGGTGACTCTGCCGAATTGCTATAGAAGTGTCTGCCTGCTCCCTCACCTGTTCTGTGTTTCTCTGAGCAGGGCCACACTGGCATCCAGGTCAGCGGAACAGACATGATGAGGACTGGGGATATATAGATATATTTTTCCCGTGGCTCATTCTTCCAAACACAGCTCACGGTGCACTTGTGGGCCTGTGTCCACATGAGTGGTTGCCTCTCGGAGACTGAGACCACATTGTCAGTGACACTGAATGATTAAAGCGAAGTTGCTAAATATTTTACTCGTATATTTACCACTGGATTGTTTGAATCTGGTTCAATCATTGTAGTTTAAAACGAAAACTTTTCTTCTCAAATAATAGATGTGTATAAGAGACAGGTTAAAATGTTGCTTAAAATTACTTTTTAACATGAAAAGCAGTTTTAAAACTCATTTAACTTTGTTTCATTTTCAATAGAATATTTCTGAATACATGTATTTTAAAACCAGTATTTTAAATTTCAGCTTAATATTTCTCTCATAAATGGTCAGATATTTTCTTTCTCATATAAATGAGGAGTTGCTAATTGATAGATTTTTATTAAAGAAAGTAATCTTGCATATTTTTTGGTGTATTGGTATTTATATTTTACATAAAGAATAGAGACTTCTGGAGATTAGATTATTTTGTGAGAATGAACTGTTTCTTATTCTGTAAGGCCTTAACCCCTTTGTGAATCTGGAAGTCTCTTTGTATCTTCCTGAAGAAGATGTACATGTGCATGATCACACACAATTTTGCGTTTTGCCTTCTGTTCAGTGGAGTTCATGTATTCCCTGAATTACAACAGCAACCATAATGATTCCAGCTAACACTTCTTAAGCTCTTATCTTAGGCCAGTCAATATTCTGAGGGCTTATAGGCTATTGTTTTATTCAGACTTTACCCCAGTGCTAAAAGATTACCTTAAAAATAATAATATTCATTGAATATTGTCAGGCATGGTTGTCCCTCTATGTACTTAGTCTATTTTATTTTCCAAAACAACCTTCTTACTGAGTACCGTTATTATTCCAGTAAGCGCAGACTCTTCATTGCTTGGCCATACTGCTTTGGGGACCTTGGCTGTAATGTATTGTTTTCCAGTACAAGCTCATATTCTGTCTGATATCCTATTTGTATTACATATTAAAAAAATTTTTCATACAGACATGTTTTTATGTTCTGAATTCTGGTTTTAGTAGAAAATCCTAGATTTTCATTTAATCTCTTTTTCATGCAGTCCCTTTCTTACACTTCTCCTCACCCCCTACTTCCTCAAATTTTGTTCCATCTTCTCAGCATCTATGATATGTTAATTCCTTAGCTTCAAGATTCTGTTTCTGGTTGTTGCTTCTGATGAATTAAGTAGGATTTTAGAGGTGCTTTCCAAAGTATCATATAGCTAATACTCACTTCATGTAATTATCTTCGTGAAAATGCTTGTTCTGGGCTGATTAAAGACTTTTATTCAAATGAAACCAACTTACTGAGAAATGACAGGTTTCTCCCTTCACTTACATGTATATATTTAATGTGAATTGAAAGTTAAATTTATGTTGCCATCCACTCTGTGACTGTAACACTGCTTTAAATAGTATGTATTTTTAATTCACTTTCACACTTGCTAATAGAATAATATTTGAAAAGATAAAGAAATAAAGGACAATTGCATTTATGTGGGTTTTTTTTTTTCTCCTCCCTATTGGCAGCCAATAGGAGCTTTGAATCCAAAAAGAGCAGCATTCTTTGCAGAGCGTTATGAGTCCTGGGAAGATGATCAAGTTCCAAAGTTCCACTATGGTACTCATTACTCAACGGCAAGTTTTGTTCTTGCATGGCTGCTAAGAATAGTAAGTTCAATTTGAATAATAAACCATGGATAAGTAAATTCAATATTGTGGAGAATATGCATTGATTGAAAAATCATCAGCATTGTTTTTGAAGGGTGAAATTTTTTTCAGTGATTGAAGTTCTAATTATATAAATATCCCTGTATCCCATTTGGTCTGTATTGTACAACATGTTCCTGTAGAATGGCCATAAAAATGTATCACCTGGAATTGCATGAATTTTTCCCTTAAATTTGCCTCTTCAAATGGTTGATAACTTGAATTCAGACTCTGAATTGCAATTGCAACATATATGTTATTTTCAAATGTAGTCTATTAAAATAAAAACTAAGATTCCCTTAACACAAACATATATTCATGTATCTCGAAAACTTCAGTTGCCCCAGGTGGAATAAGTGTGTTTGTAAGTTACACCAAGACCTGCTGTGTATTGATAACATATTGGTTAAGCCAGAAGTGTTTCTGTAAAATTGGAAGGTGATTCATCTAACAAGAAAGTAATTTCTTTGGGAAAGCATTAGCAGCACATCATTAATTTAAGCTTGTTAGAAGGGTACAGGCAGACATAAATCCTAGAGGTAATTTATAGTGCTTAGCTAATTTCGAGCAATTATCCACTAATATGTGTTTAAGTGTTCTTTAACTATGAGGAGGCTTTTAAATCTTCCAAACATTTTTCTTTCTTAATCATAAATTAAATATTGAGCCAAAACAATAGGAAAATTATATATTGGACTATTTCTTTGTACTGTGAAGAAAAATACAGTCTTAGTTTATGTCTGAATGTTATTAATAAATTGTTCTTGGAAAGGAAAGGAGTCTGAAAAATATTGAAAATACCAAATTTTGGAAATACTTCATACTTCTGAAACAATTTGAGAACCTTAATGTAATAGTTTAGGTATAATTCTCAGTCTATGCCTAGGACATAATTCTAGCTAATGTCTATTTATCATAACGTATTTAAATATAAAGATTTATAAAACCACATTTTTATACATGAGGAAGCATATGTATATGGAGTTTTAAAATTGCTTATTTTTTTAGGAACCCTTCACAACTTATTTCCTAAATTTACAAGGAGGGAAATTTGATCATGCAGATCGAACTTTTTCCTCAATTTCCAGAGCTTGGCGAAATAGTCAGCGTGATACGTCGGATATTAAGGTACAAAAATGTTTCATTTTATAGTTGTTATTTCCAGTGTGTTTCTTGCTGAATGAATTTCTCTATTGCAGTACAGCCTTATTTACTAAAGATGAGCCTCAAAGGATGAGACCTTAGTTAAATGGTCCAGAACTACTGTAAACGATTTCTCTCTATCTCCTGTCTGTTTTTGTCTGTCTGAATGTCTCCTCTTTCTCTCTAATTGTGGAACAGTTGTTTTCCTTCCTTCTTGGAATCTTTTTTAAAGGAAGAATACCGTAGTAGGTATGTAAGGCAGCATGCTCAGTGGAATTCCAAAATCAATGAATAAAATTAATACAGTCAGAAAAATACTGTGAGAAAGATCTCAGACTCTTAACGTATTTCATTTGACTTCAGCAGTTTCCTGTCTCTGTTCTTAAGGTAATCATATTTTACCTGCTGCTGGTTCTAAATGCACACCTGACTCTGCTTGGCATAGAATTGCATTTAATTGTTATATACAGGAAAGGAGTTCCTCTATCTATATGTATGTTCAGTACTATAAAAAGATCAAAAACTCGGCATAGTTGCTAATATAACTCTTATTTTTGCTTCTAACCTCAGAAGTACTGTATTTTATTTTCGTGACATAGTATTCTTTCTGGAAAGATACTGTGTAGATGCAGTTGAGTAAAATGAGATTTGTCTCTAGTTGCGAAGTTCCTTATGGTGTCATAAAGAACTGTGACTTTTATATAAATAATTATATGTATAATTATATGATAAGTAATATGAGAAATATCTGGGTTTAAAGAAGAAAAGCTGCATTACTTACATTTATGTTACTATAGAGTACTTTTAAAAATTTCATTAAAGAGATAATTTCATCTTACTTTTAGGTGTGTTGCATTACAGTCTATAAAAATGTGTTCACATGCTGTATCTTACCGTAGAATATAACATTTGTTTATATCCAAGGTATTTTATTGAAGAAGATTCGTCATATGCAGAAATAATCCTGTCTGATTGACAAATCAGGGCTGGAAAGTGGAAGGAGTCATAAATGTCACTTAGGTTCATTGTTTCAGAGTGGGAACAGGAGATTAAATGGAGATTATTGGTGACACTTTTCTAGAAGCTCAGCATTTAGTACCAAAATATATCTTAAAATAACCTGTGCTAAAAGTTAATAGTAGAATAGAAGTCTGGTGGAATCCTAAGACAGCATTTATGTTTCAAGTTTTTATTTTGAAGTTTATGCCCCGGTTGTGATACGGCACCGAATGAGACAGAGGTGCCTTCAGGAAACTTTTGCGCTAAAGGGAGGGCTGACGATAAGAGCATTCCAGCCATTCAGTGTAATAAAGGCTCTGTGCTTCATGGAGACGAGATCGGAAGTGAGGAGAAGGGAGAGGAAAGCGGAAATCCACGGCTGTGAGGAGGTGCCTCGTAAGCTGTGGTAAAGAGGTTGGACTTTATCCCGGGGGTAGCAGGGGAATGCTGGAAAGCCTCAAGCAGAAGGGCTGTGGTGGTCTGAGTGATCACTGTGATTGGTGTTTGAACATGTATTACACCATGAGCAAGAGTGGAAGCAGTAAGTAAGCTGTTAAAGTAATGGGGTGAGAGGCCGTGGAGGCTTAAGTCACGGCAATGTTACTAGAGAAATGTGGGTGAATTTGAGACATATTTAAAAGGTGAGAACTGTTAGGATTTGGTGACTGATTTTGTCTGCTACGATGAGAGAGAAATTAAGTTTGATTTGGACATATATGTAGAGAATTTAGTTTGGGAGTAGTTCCCTAACTACTAGCTTCCTACCTTCAGTCAGAAAACTTTCCATGACAGGTGAATTCAACTCCCCCCAAACACATTTAGTTAAGCCAATATGTATTGATAATTTCATCATATAAAAATCTGTGTGATAGTACAGAGCATTTAGGATTAAAAGGATAAAATAAATGGTTCTTTATGTCACATATCTCCAGGTAAGAACAACAGATATATATAAAACTATGTTTTAATACAAGGTAGACAGTTATAAGTACTATAATAAGATATAAACAAAATGGGATTAATTCTTCCTGGAAGAAGTGGGCTGTGATGACTTCATAGGGTAAGTGGTATTCAAGTTGTATCTTAAAGGTTGTGAGAGAGTCTTCCATCTCCCAGATTTACATCTCTCGCATGCACCTTTCTCCTGATACCTGACATGCTCCTCAGCATCACCCTCTCATGTATAACACGTTCAGAACCAAATTCCTGATCTTCATTCCCTTAAACCTGCTCTTCTCAGCCTTCCCCTTCTTAGTAAATGGTTTCCTGGTTGTGAGTAAAAGCTGAAGTCCTTACAGTGTAAGACACTACAGTGGCTACCCGTCCCCTCCAAAACCCTGTTACACCTTGACCACTTCGTACCATTTGCCCCCTTGCCCACTCTATTTTAGCCAAATAGGCCCTCCTAGCTATTCCTCACAAACTCCACCTCAGAGCATTTGCTTTTCGTTTCACCTGAAAACCTCCTGCAGATAGCCTTATGGATGCATTTCTTCAGCCATTTCAAGTGTTTGCTCAGGTATCACCTTCTTAGGAAAGCCTTCTCTGTCCTCTTTATTTAAAAGTATGTCCCTCATCCCGTGCAGCTTAACTCATTTCTCGGTGCTGTGTTTCTTGAGTCCGACATTGCATGTCCTTACTGTTTTCCTTACTTATTCATATCTTATCCTACTGGAATACTAGCTCCATAAGAGCAGGAATTTGGACTGTTTGCTCATTGGTTTATCTCTAGTGCTTAAAACCATGCCTGGAATATAGTAGGCCCTAAATTAAAGATTTATTAAATTAATGCTTTGATAAAGAGTATTCTGAGCAAGGAAATGACACAAACAAAATTCAGAGAAAATACTTGGCACATTGGGGGATGCTTGTTTGTCTGCTGATTAGTCTTATGTCCCTAGTATGTAGGAACCATAGAAAGGGAAAAACACTGAAAGGCAATTGTGGTCTGATATGAAGGCCCTCAGTAATATGAAGGTACTTTTCAGTTCTCAGTCCATGTGATCTCTGGCAAGCTACTCAACTCTGCCGCTGGAGTGCAAGACTGTATGTATACAGACTTTGTTCCTATAACATTTCATTTATTAAACAGGTTGCAGTTTCTTGACCCCTGGGCTATATTTTCCTATCCCCTGCTTTAGCCTATGAAGATTCATTTACGATTTTGCACTAATTGGCTCTATTATAAAAAGAAAGTGCTTTGGCAGCAGTATGGAAAGTAGATCCATGGAATGGGATAAACGGATGAGAATTTAGAGGTGGGAGAGATATTAAAGGCTATGACAGTTAAAGGTAAAGACAATAAGAGCCTCAACTTGTTGAAGAGTTAAGGAGATGAATTCAGGGGATGAGTTAAAAGTAATTCACCAGGGTTTGGCACCTAGTTGACTGTTAAGGGATGGGAAGGGATAAAGATGATTCTTTCAACTGGGTGCCTAGATAAATAATTATTCTATGAATTATATTGAAGCTGGTGCATAGATCAAATGTGTGAATTCAGTTTTTGACACGTAGATATATTTTTTGGAATAACCAGAACACTATCACCCAGTTCAGACTAGTGTCACAGGCCTGTAGGAGAAGAAGAAATATTATGCTTATCTAGAACTCCTCAAAACAATTGTCTAGTTTCTTGATCTCCACTTAGCTCCTGCCATCTTCCAAGCCCACTCGAATCAAGCTTTCTTCTCCACCACGTTACCAACATCAGTCTTGTCAGAATCGTTGATGAGCAGCCTTGTCATTCTTCAGTTGCTCAGTTGTGTCTGACTCTTTGTGACCCCTTGGACTACAGCACTCCAGGCTTTCCTGTCCTTCACCATCTCCCAGAGTTTGCAACTTATGTCCATTCAGTCGGTGATGCCATCCAACCATCTCATCCTCTGTCGTCCCCTTTTCCTCCTACCTTCAATCTTTCCCAGCATCAGAGTCTTTTCCAGTGAGTCAGCTCTTTGCATCAGGTGGCCCAAGTATTGAAGCTTCAGCTTTATCAGTTCTTCCAATGAATATTCAGGGTTCATTTCCTTTAGGATTGCCTGGCTTGATCCTTGCTGTCCAAGGGACTCTCAAGAGTCTTCTCCAACACCACAGTTTGAAGGCATCAGTGCTTTGGTGCTCTGTCTTCTTTATTGTTCAGCTTTCACATCCATACATGACTACTAGAAAAACCATAGCTTTGACTATACAGACCTTTGTCAGCAAAGTAATGTGTCCGCTTTTTAATACTCTGTCTAGGTTTGTCATAACTTTTGTTCCAAGATGTGTATAAGAGACAGATATATCATATTCCTCAAGAATCATTAATGGATAACTAGATAATTATCAATGGATAATTAGATAGCAATTAATCAGAATAGTTAACAGATTTAATAATTGTTTCTACTTCTCATCTCAAAGCTATGTCATTACTGAGCTCTTTGAGACATAATAAGAGATACAGACATATGAAAACATTGATAAGACTGACTTTCTGTTATCAAACTGAAGACTTAACGAAAAATTTTTCTAAATTTCTAAATTCCCTCATTTTTTTTTAACATCTCATGACCAAATTATAGCCTCATACTTAAGTTTGGTAATAGAAATGTAAACAAGAATGAAATCATAAATTTGAATTCTACTCCATAACAGAGGTAGTGGATATTTTCAAATTTCTCCCTCTCTGTTTTAGACATTCCTACTTAATGCTTTTTTGGAAAGGAGATATGTGATTGATATTTGTAGTTTCATTGTCTCTTTTTCCTAAATCTTGGCCTTTTTCTCTGATGTTTCTTTAATTACTGCATGTCTGGTTCCATTTTTTTCAAAGATTTTCTTTACAATACCTCACTTGTAATAAAAACTAAATCCACACAAAACAGCTATAGCATTAAAAAACAAGTCCCCCCAAACCATATGAACTTTACCCTTCTCTTTTCTTATTTTTCTCCTTACTCTTGTTTCTTCTCAAATAATGACTCAAATCCATTTTGTTTCTGTTTGAATGTCCCAGCAGACTTTGATAAAAACAGCCCCAATTACTAGAAAACTACTAGAATTTCAGTTCTTGCTATTGTGCTACTTGACTTTTAGCTTCCTAACCTAGTTATATAGGACATCTAAATGAAGTAGAGTACAAGGTTAAGGGAAAAATTGTGTTGCTTTTTTTTCTAAGATTTTTTTTTTAATGTGTACCATTTATTTTTTCAAGTATTTGCTGAATTTGTTATCATATTGCTTCTGTTTTATATTGTGGTTTTTCAGCCATGGAGCATATGGGATCTTAACTCCCCAACCAGGGATCAAACCCACATCCCCTGCTTTGGGAGGCAAAGTCTTAACTACTGGACCACCAGGGGAATCCTGGAAAAAGTTTTTTAAAAAGTAGAATTAAAAATTCCAAATGTCAAGTTGATGGGAGCCTGGTTAGAAATACTGTTTTATTTTTAACTACCATGTCCTTATGTTCAGATGCACAGGAATTTTCTTCAGGGCTACCTTGGGTGAAACCCAAGGGTGAAACTTGCCCTTCTAACCAATATGTGTATTTTCCTGATTTTCTTTTCTTTTTTTTTTAATCATAAAATATCTGTGAGGTAGATATGACATTGATAAATTACTCCATTTTCTATATTGATAACCAGGTAATTTGGACCCTACAACTTAGTATACTTCCAAATGTAATACTTTGTAAAGTATACAATGTATGGTTCAGTTCAGTTCAGTCGCTCAGTTGTGTCTGACTCTTTGCGACCCCATGAATTGCAGCACGCCAGGCCTCCCTGTCCATCACCAACTCCCGGAGTTCACTCAAACTCAAGTCCATCGAGTCGGTGATGCCATCCAGCCATCTCATCCTCTGTCGTCCCCTTCTCCTCCTGCCCCCAATCCCTCCCAGCATCAGAGTCTTTTCCAATGAGTCAACTCTTCGCATGAGGTGGCCAAAGTACTGGAGTTTCAGCTTTAGCATCATTGCTTCCAAAGAACACCCAGGGCTGATCTCCTTCAGAATGGACGGGTTGGATCTCCTTGCAGTCCAATGGACTCTCAGGTAGTTTTACTGAAAAATAAAGGCTACTCCTAAGAAATAAAGATTCAAATACTCCTTTTTATTTCAGAGAAGAAAGAGACATTATTAGATTTTACTAAAGCAGTCTTTCATTTTTAGCATGTTTTATCATTTTAAAATTGGGGATATCTTTTGTATTTCTATGCATCATCGGTGGATCCATTTCACATCTGACCCTCAATAATACTTTTTATTCTATTTGGATAAAAAGTTTGGAAGTGTTGATCAGTTCTCTAGGCTTACCACACTGTCCAATAGAAATGTAATGTCAATCATAATTATGATCACATATATAATTTTAGATTTTCTTGTAGTCACATGTTAAAAAGTCAACAGGACCATGTGAAATTGATTTTAAGAATATATTCAACGTGACACACCCAAAATATTTTTATTTCCACATGTAATCAATATAAAATTATTAATTAGATATTTTGCATTCTTTTTTTTTTTATACTACGTCTTCTTTGAGATCTGGTGTGTGTTTTATATTCACAACAGGTCTGTCCTTGGACTAACCATATTTCAAGTGTTTTATGGCCACTATAGTTAGTGGCTTCTCCATTGGGCAGTGCAAACTTAGGGCATTGTTTCAGCATCACACTGAGAGATAGCTTTCTGCATGTAGAAGGAAGATTTCCTTCATCGTCTTTGAGCAATGATGTTTCTGATGGTGTACTCCATCTAAATATGAACTGACAGGTAGTAGCATTAGTAGCTAGTCTTGAGGGCTGAAATAGAAAGTGCTAAAATTGGTTTGGAAAATCATCTCTGGCATAAATAATAATTTAAAATCTCCCAGCAAGAGCTTGTGTTTCAAGTCTTAAAAAAACAAGTTTAGAGACTGAGGTACAAAATAGATTACTGTCTTCAGCCTGAACCATTATGACCAGATTTTGTGGAGCAACTAAGACTCATAAAGCTTGCATGAATTTCATAAGGCAATCACATCTAAACATTTAGGCAGAAAGCTAAGCTTTTCTGGGTAGTTCATTGCCACTGATTTCCCTCCCTCTCTCCAGGCAGCATGCTCATTTCAGGCACTTTTAGTGTCAATAGATTTAATGTAGTGATTAAATACCATCTTACTTGCTGCAGTTTGAAATCTTTTTCTTCTCTCCTATAGAAATGATTGACAAATCAGGGCTGGAAAGTGGAAGGAGTCATAAATGTCACTTAGGTTCATTGTTTCAGAGTGGGAACAGGAGATTAAATGGAGATTATTGGTGACACTTTTCTAGAAGCTCAGCATTTAGTACCAAAATATATCTTAAAATAACCTGTGCTAAAAGTTAATAGTAGAATAGAAGTCTGGTGGAATCCTAAGACAGCATTTATGTTTCAAGTTTTTATTTTGAAGTTTATGCCCCGGTTGTGATACGGCACCGAATGAGACAGAGGTGCCTTCAGGAAACTTTTGCGCTAAAGGGAGGGCTGACGATAAGAGCATTCCAGCCATTCAGTGTAATAAAGGCTCTGTGCTTCATGGAGACGAGATCGGAAGTGAGGAGAAGGGAGAGGAAAGCGGAAATCCACGGCTGTGAGGAGGTGCCTCGTAAGCTGTGGTAAAGAGGTTGGACTTTATCCCGGGGGTAGCAGGGGAATGCTGGAAAGCCTCAAGCAGAAGGGCTGTGGTGGTCTGAGTGATCACTGTGATTGGTGTTTGAACATGTATTACACCATGAGCAAGAGTGGAAGCAGTAAGTAAGCTGTTAAAGTAATGGGGTGAGAGGCCGTGGAGGCTTAAGTCACGGCAATGTTACTAGAGAAATGTGGGTGAATTTGAGACATATTTAAAAGGTGAGAACTGTTAGGATTTGGTGACTGATTTTGTCTGCTACGATGAGAGAGAAATTAAGTTTGACTTGGACATATATGTAGAGAATTTAGTTTGGGAGTAGTTCCCTAACTACTAGCTTCCTACCTTCAGTCAGAAAACTTTCCATGACAGGTGAATTCAACTCCCCCCAAACACATTTAGTTAAGCCAATATGTATTGATAATTTCATCATATAAAAATCTGTGTGATAGTACAGAGCATTTAGGATTAAAAGGATAAAATAAATGGTTCTTTATGTCACATATCTCCAGGTAAGAACAACAGATATATATAAAACTATGTTTTAATACAAGGTAGACAGTTATAAGTACTATAATAAGATATAAACAAAATGGGATTAATTCTTCCTGGAAGAAGTGGGCTGTGATGACTTCATAGGGTAAGTGGTATTCAAGTTGTATCTTAAAGGTTGTGAGAGAATCTTCCATCTCCCAGATTTACATCTCTCGCATGCACCTTTCTCCTGATACCTGACATGCTCCTCAGCATCACCCTCTCATGTATAACACGTTCAGAACCAAATTCCTGATCTTCATTCCCTTAAACCTGCTCTTCTCAGCCTTCCCCTTCTTAGTAAATGGTTTCCTGGTTGTGAGTAAAAGCTGAAGTCCTTACAGTGTAAGACACTACAGTGGCTACCCGTCCCCTCCAAAACCCTGTTACACCTTGACCACTTCGTACCATTTGCCCCCTTGCCCACTCTATTTTAGCCAAATAGGCCCTCCTAGCTATTCCTCACAAACTCCACCTCAGAGCATTTGCTTTTCGTTTCACCTGAAAACCTCCTGCAGATAGCCTTATGGATGCATTTCTTCAGCCATTTCAAGTGTTTGCTCAGGTATCACCTTCTTAGGAAAGCCTTCTCTGTCCTCTTTATTTAAAAGTATGTCCCTCATCCCGTGCAGCTTAACTCATTTCTCGGTGCTGTGTTTCTTGAGTCCGACATTGCATGTCCTTACTGTTTTCCTTACTTACTCATATCTTATCCTACTGGAATACTAGCTCCATAAGAGCAGGAATTTGGACTGTTTGCTCATTGGTTTATCTCTAGTGCTTAAAACCATGCCTGGAATATAGTAGGCCCTAAATTAAAGATTTATTAAATTAATGCTTTGATAAAGAGTATTCTGAGCAAGGAAATGACACAAACAAAATTCAGAGAAAATACTTGGCACATTGGGGGATGCTTGTTTGTCTGCTGATTAGTCTTATGTCCCTAGTATGTAGGAACCATAGAAAGGGAAAAACACTGAAAGGCAATTGTGGTCTGATATGAAGGCCCTCAGTAATATGAAGGTACTTTTCAGTTCTCAGTCCATGTGATCTCTGGCAAGCTACTCAACTCTGCCGCTGGAGTGCAAGACTGTATGTATACAGACTTTGTTCCTATAACATTTCATTTATTAAACAGGTTGCAGTTTCTTGACCCCTGGGCTATTTTTTCCTATCCCCTGCTTTAGCCTATGAAGATTCATTTACGATTTTGCACTAATTGGCTCTATTATAAAAAGAAAGTGCTTTGGCAGCAGTATGGAAAGTAGATCCATGGAATGGGATAAACGAATGAGAATTTAGAGGTGGGAGAGATATTAAAGGCTATGACAGTTAAAGGTAAAGACAATAAGAGCCTCAACTTGTTGAAGAGTTAAGGAGATGAATTCAGGGGATGAGTTAAAAGTAATTCACCAGGGTTTGGCACCTAGTTGACTGTTAAGGGATGGGAAGGGATAAAGATGATTCTTTCAACTGGGTGCCTAGATAAATAATTATTCTATGAATTATATTGAAGCTGGTGCATAGATCAAATGTGTGAATTCAGTTTTTGACACGTAGATATATTTTTTGGAATAACCAGAACACTATCACCCAGTTCAGACTAGTGTCACAGGCCTGTAGGAGAAGAAGAAATATTATGCTTATCTAGAACTCCTCAAAACAATTGTCTAGTTTCTTGATCTCCACTTAGCTCCTGCCATCTTCCAAGCCCACTCGAATCAAGCTTTCTTCTCCACCACGTTACCAACATCAGTCTTGTCAGAATCGTTGATGAGCAGCCTTGTCATTCTTCAGTTGCTCAGTTGTGTCTGACTCTTTGTGACCCCTTGGACTACAGCACTCCAGGCTTTCCTGTCCTTCACCATCTCCCAGAGTTTGCAACTTATGTCCATTCAGTCGGTGATGCCATCCAACCATCTCATCCTCTGTCGTCCCCTTTTCCTCCTACCTTCAATCTTTCCCAGCATCAGAGTCTTTTCCAGTGAGTCAGCTCTTTGCATCAGGTGGCCCAAGTATTGAAGCTTCAGCTTTATCAGTTCTTCCAATGAATATTCAGGGTTCATTTCCTTTAGGATTGCCTGGCTTGATCCTTGCTGTCCAAGGGACTCTCAAGAGTCTTCTCCAACACCACAATTTGAAGGCATCAGTGCTTTGGTGCTCTGTCTTCTTTATTGTTCAGCTTTCACATCCATACATGACTACTAGAAAAACCATAGCTTTGACTATACAGACCTTTGTCAGCAAAGTAATGTGTCCGCTTTTTAATACTCTGTCTAGGTTTGTCATAACTTTTGTTCCAAGGAGCCAGTTTCTTTTAATTTCATGGTTGCAGTCACTGCCCTGTGATTTTGGAGCCCAAGAAGATAAAGTCTGTGCTGTTTCCATTGTTTCACCATCAATGGAAGTGATGGAACTGGATGCCATGATCTTCATTTTTTGAATGTTGAGTTTTAAGCCAGCTTTTTCACTCTTCTCTTTCACCTTCATCAAGAGGCTCTTTAGTTCTTCTTTTGCTTTCTGCCATTTGGGTGGTGTCATCTGCATCTCTGAGGTTATTGATATTCTCCCAGCAATCTTTCAGTTCAGTTCAGTCGCTCAGTCGTGTCTGACTCTTCGCGACCCCATGAATCACAGCACGCCAGGCCTCCCTGTCCATCACCAACTCCTGGAGTTCACTCAGACTCACGTCCATCGAGTCAGTGATGCCATCCAGCCATCTCATCAGATTTTCAGTTCTTATGGTACTTGATCTGTCAGCATTATTGACACAACTAATTGATTCATTTTCCTTGTAACATTTCTTCTGCTTGGTGAAGGAGCCTTCTCTTGACTATCTTCTTTTCTCCATCTCCTTTACTGGATTATCTTGTTTTCACACTGTAAATTACTGGAGTACCTTTTGTCTTGTCTTTAGATCTCTTTTGTGTCCACATTTGCTCCCTGGGTGATCACACCTCACCTCTCAGCTCTCCCTTGAATTCTAGAGCTGTGTATCTAGTTCCCTTTGAGCTATGTGTATGTTTACAGATGTTTTAAACTGAACATGTCCAATATCAAACTCTGTACTCTTCTCTCCACCCTGAAGAAAAAGTCCCATTTAATACCCACATTTGCTATCCCAGTGAAAGATAGCACTGTTTACCCAGTTTGCTCAGCCCTTTAGAAACCTTGGAATCTTTGTTCCTCCCCGACACACACACACCTCATTACTCATCTAATCAACCTGCAGAATGTGTCTAGAACCTGACCTGTATCACAACGTCCATCACTAGGACCCTCACGCAAGTGGCTATATAAATTCTCACTTCACCTGCTCCCCATGTGGGATTTTCTCTGTGCAACAGCGAGAATAACCTTTTTGTTTTTATAAGTCAGATCACATCCTGTGCTCACATCCATCCAGTGATCGCTTATCTAGCTTAGACCACAATTCAGGTTCTTACGTAGCCCTGTGTTGTTCAGTGGCTTCATTGATGACTCATGTCTTTTTACCCTGCTGTAGCCTCACTTGCCTTTGTTGTGATTCCTCTTCAAAAATGCCAAGCCTACTCCTTTTTTTAAAATATAAATTTATTTAATTGGAGGCTAATTACTTTACAATATTGTATTGATTTTGCCATACATCTACATGAGTCCACCACGTGTGTACACGTCTTCCCTGTCCTGAACCCTCCCCCCTCACCTCCTTTCCCCTAAGCCTACTCCTGTTTTGGTGGCTTTGCATGTAATGTTCTCTCTGCCACAACCACTTTTCCCATTTATTTGTTTATTTTTCATTCAAGTCTCTACTCAAATGTCACCTCCTCAGAGTGGACTTGCCTGAACGCTCTCTCTAAAATAACCCTGCCCAACCACCATCATTTTCTATCCCTTTATCTTGCCTTTTTTTTTTTAATATAATGCTTGCCACCATTTAACATGATACATACATTAGTTTGTTTATTTCGTGTCTCCATAGCTAGAGCTCTGTGAAGGTGGGGACTTTCTGTTTTGTTCACTTGGTAACCTCAGCATTTAGAACAATGCCTTGCATTTAGTTAGAAATCAATAAATATTGGTTGAATGAATGAATGAGTAGATATAAATATATCAGGAAAAGAGGTGTCAGTGAAAAAGCCTGGAATAGATAGGTCATTTGAGGAGAAAATGGAGAGTGTCTGGCCATTTCCACCAGAAGGGCACAGCAAAATCCAATGGGTAAGTACTTTGCTGGGGCTCCCAACATCTCATATTTTAGGATGGGCTTATCTCTGCACAGGAGAACTGGTAGCTGAATATCATCTGCTGACCAAGAGTTGTTAATACTCCAGTTTCCTACAGTTTTACAATTAAGACACACCGAGTTTTTACTCACATAGCTTTACAAATGAAGTCCATAATGGCATCCTGCTACTGATTGTATCTCGGATATTTAATTTAAAAATCTATCTTATAACTTTTTGTGTATCATTAAAGATGAATGCAAAATTTTGTTGTTATGAAATCAGTAAGATCAGTACAGCATATTCCATACTTAAAATTAAATAGAATGTGATTAAATCCTAGGAGTTTACTAAATAGTATTTTAAAAATAAATGGCCATCAGTAATATTATACAGAATTGGTTTTAGCTTTAATAACCCTTAAAGGTATTAAATGTAAATCTGTTCATTGGAAGTAATAAGACAAAGTAGAGATGATCAGAAAATAGTTTTGTGTGAGTGCTATGAGATTTGTTAAACATGAGACCTTTGACTTGCCCTCCACTACTTCAGAAACCCCAGGGGCTGTGATCTGAAGATAAGTTAGGGTTTTTTTTTTCTCCTCTATCAGCATGTCTTCTACCATAATACATTCCACAGATGCTGATAGCATCAGCGTTAGAACTATTTATAAGAAAATGTTCAGCTACAGACTGAAGTGACTTAGCAGCAGCAGCAGCAGTTGCTGGATATGTATTTCTTGAAGTATTTGTTAAGAGAAAAAGCTTAAGTTAGGATGACTTGATAGTTTTATTTTCTTCATCTATTCTTCCTATTTTCAAACAAACTTTTAAATAATTCAGAATTTTAATAATGCTAAAAGACAGTAAAATTAAAATCTTGCCCTTTTCTGTACATCCTTTACACATTGCTGGCACACGTATCTCCCTACCTCCTCCCCTTCCTCCTTCCCTCCCTCCCTCTTCCTCTTGTTGTCTCTTCATTCTGCCCCTTTCTTCTCCCTCTCTCTGTCTCCCCTCTCTTTTTTCTTCTTTCTCTCTCCCCTTCTCCCTCTCTTTCTTCCTTCTCTCTGTTTTTTTGGCAGTCTCTTTCTTTTAGTCTCTCTCTGTTTCACATCCACATTAGAGTGAGCTCAAACTGTGTTACTTCTCTTGTAACAATGTAGAACACTCACACTCTAACTGAACTGTATTTGTGTTCATCCTTGTTTTTGTACATAACCTATAGATTTGTTGATTTAACCACATCTTTTTAACCCTTTTCTTTTTAATGCATCAGTAAGTTAAGTGATATACCTATGTACTGATATTTTTTTAGTATCGAACTTTGTACTCTTGTGTCTACAGTGAACCATTTTTTTGTTGTTCATGTTATTCTTTGACAAAAAGAACTTGAGAAACTGAATATTTTTCTTCTTATGCTATTTACATACAGGGCAGAAAAAATTTTTTTAAAGCACTTAGAAAATGTTCCTATCTTCCTAAATTATAAAAATGTACACAGGTCAGCTGTAGTTTGTTTCTTGAATTAGTGATCTTATATTTTTGTTCAGTGGAAAAATATAAATTGTTCATTAATATATTTTAGATATCATGTTATTCTTTGACAAAAAGAACTTGAGAAACTGAATATTTTTCTTCTTATGCTATTTACATACAGGGCAGAAAAAATTTTTTTAAAGCACTTAGAAAATGTTCCTATCTTCCTAAATTATAAAAATGTACACAGGTCAGCTGTAGTTTGTTTCTTGAATTAGTGATCTTATATTTTTGTTCAGTGGAAAAATATAAATTGTTCATTAATATATTTTAGATACTGGTGTTAACTGTTCTTCCCCATACTTAAAGCAATATGTATGTATTTTATAACTTGCTCCAGAAAAGATTTACTGTGGACATTCTATTTCCATCTTCTGGCAGTCACTGCTTACCTATTATTTTCATCATTAATGTCCATTCTCTCTCCCCAAATTATACTGTCCTTGAAGATAGGCGTCTGAAACAGCAAAAGATACAGCAAAGATGTCCAGTCCAAAGCTGCAGGTGAAAAAATGTGTTTGAAAGCAGGAAAGTGCTATAAAGTATTGAGATCATTCTATTTCCATCTTCTGGCAGTCACTGCTTACCTATTATTTTCATCATTAATGTCCATTCTCTCTCCCCAAATTATACTGTCCTTGAAGATAGGCGTCTGAAACAGCAAAAGATACAGCAAAGATGTCCAGTCCAAAGCTGCAGGTGAAAAAATGTGTTTGAAAGCAGGAAAGTGCTATAAAGTATTGAGAGTATTCATCATAAAATGAGGCATGTGAAGCTATGCTGTCATTATTAGTAAAAATAAATAAATCTGTTTTAAATGTGATGGCTATTTAGTAGGAACTGTTTTCTCAAATACTTAAGTAAATATTGTTAAATTGCCCTTAGGATTATGTTAAATGCTTTTAAGAATGTCTGTCATCATTGAGTTACCTGTTGGCAGGTCAAGTCTCTAATTTAGGATTGTTATTGGGGCACATTAATGATGATAATAATAATAGTAAGATCTTTTGTGCTTGTAGAATTCTATATTATCTCATATTAGCCTCACAATAACCCTGTGCTTTAGAAGTGACACTTGAGGTAACTAAGTAAAAAAAAAAATTTTACTTTAGTTGTGAAGTAGCATCTTTGTTCTTATTTCAGTTTTGATTACCTTATTTCTCTGGATTAAAAGACTATTATTTGTCATGGTTGCCTGGGTATTATTGAAGTGATGGTTTTAATTCAATGGATACAATTGGTGGCTATTAGAAGGTGAATCGTACAGCCTTGCTGCAGAGGCCATTCATATCAGTGCGGATCGTACCTTAGTAAAGAAAACCAAACATATGTGTGGTCACAACCAATCCTTGTCATTATGCCATGAAAGCCTGGGGATTTGTGATCAAAGCAATGGGCTTATCCTTAACTGTGGTATAACCTCTGGTTGAACCTTTCAAACTTTTATTTTAAGAGATGATACACTGCATTTTGACCATGTTACTTACCTCTAAGACCTATCCACCTAATTAAGTGATAGAGATTAAAATTATTGTCAGCAAGTCAAAAGAAAATGTGAATTGTAAATACCTCTGTCTTCTGTCAGTGTTGTTTACTTATCATTTTCCACTGATGTTTTAAAGAATTGCTGAACATGTGTTTTTTATCCAGAGCTGAATGTTCTGTTCTGATGAATATAAAACATACTTCACTTTGTAAATGTACGTTAGAAGTATTAGAGAGACATAATCTTTGACTCTGTCACTAAATTTCATCTGTCAAAGGAGATAATTCTGAACTGTAATATTTAGTGTTATTTCAAGGCATGGTTCTTAGAAAGATGCTTTTAGGATTTAGATGGAATTCTGCATGTAACTTGAATGTCATTATCATCCATAGTAAAATTTAGGCAGTATATATACTTACTTGTTTCTTTGATTAGATGTTGGTGTACCTCAGTTGAGTTCAGCTGTTTATTTCCTATTATGAGGATATTCAACTTTTATCATCTGATTTACTTTTGCAGATCTCCTTATAGTGAGATTATAATATGTTTTCAGTATATATACTTACTTTTTTACTTAATTGTCTTTAATTGATGATGTCCTTTATACTATATTAGATACTTCATAATCTTTCTCTTCAGTTTTAATTTACTGGAAACGTGTCCCTTTTAAAATTATCTCCTGTTCCATGTATATAGTCCTCTCCAAACCAACTGAATAGTTCTTCATTGATCATTGAAAACAAGTGATATATGCATGTTTCAATCTCTGTACCTCTTCTTAAGATATTCTGCTTGTCAGAACTATTCTTGTCTTTCCCCTCTGCTATTTATCTTTAATTGTAACTACCATTCTTCAACAGGTTTTTACTGAATATCTAAATGTGCCACTTACTCTGTCTAGGCTTTGAAGGTATAGCAAGACACATAAAGTCCTTAATCTCCTGGAGCTGTCAATTAGAGGGAGCAATATAGTTTGATGAGTGTTATGTTCTGAAAGTACGGTATATTATGTTCTTCTCCCCAGAACTTTCTCTGACAACCCCAACTTCTAGACATCCTTTTTTCTTTTGAATTTCTAGAAGGCTGTTTGTGTTTATAACCAGCTTACTCCCAATTAATATATCCTTTCACTGTTTAGGAATGTACATCTGTGATCTGTAGAGGGGAAGTAACACTTATGTCTCCATATCCCAGATCCTAACACACTTCTTTGTAGAGTAAAAATGAAGTGAATTTCTTTGTGATTGTGATTGCTATATAACACTTCATGTCTATCTAATGCTTATATCAAAGAATATCAAAGAATCAAGTAACAGGAACTTTAAAAAAATTTTACTCTGCTCATAGTGAGTTCTATCATTTTGTTTCCTAGAAATAACTGTGAGTGAATATATTGGTACCTTTTTATTATTTAAATACAGTTGACTCTTGAACAACATAGGTTTGAATTGCATGCGTCTACTTATCTCTGGATTTTTTTCAATAGTAAATAGTATAGTACTACCCTGTCCAGGATTGGTTGAATCCATGGATTCAGAACCACCTATGCAGAATACAGAGGAACTGCAGATTCGAAGTGCCAATTTTTGACTGGGTGGAGGGTTGTTGTTGTTGTTCAGTTGCTAAGTCATGTCCCGCTCTTTGCGACCCCATGAACTACTAAGCACGCCAGACTTCCGTGTCCTTCACTGTCTCCCTGAGTTTGCTCAGATTCATGTATATTGAGTCAGTGGTGCCATCCAACCATCTCATCTTCTGTCGCCCCCTTCTCCTCTTGCTCTCAGTCTTTGCCAGCATCAGGGTCTTTTCTGTGAGCCAGCTCTTCACATCAGGTGAACAAAGAATACTGGAACTTCAGCACCAGACCTTCCAGTGAATATTCAGGGTTGATTTCCTTGAGGTTGGATCTCTTTGCCGTCTAAAGGATTCTCAAGAGTCTTCTCCAACACCACAGTTCAAAAGCACCAATTTTTCAGCACTTAGCCTTCTTTATGGTCCAACTCTCACATCCATACATGACTACTGGAAAAACTGTAGCTTTTACTATATGGACTTTTGTCGGCAGGGTAATGTCTCTGCTTTATAATACACTGTCTAGGTTTATCATAGCTATTCCAAGGAGCAAGCATCTTTTAATTTCGTGGCTGCAGTCATCATCTGCATTGATTTTGGAGCCCAACAAAATGAAATCTGACACTGTTTCCACATTTTCCCCGTCTATTTGCCATGAAGTGATAGGACTGGATGCCATGATCTTCGTTTTTTGAATGTTGAGTTTTAAGCCAGCTTTTTCACTCTCCTATTTCACCTTCGTCATGAATCTCTTTAGTTCCTCTTTACTTTCTGCCACTTTAATACCACGGTCATTAAAGTGGTATCATCTGCATATCTGAGGTGGTTGATATTTCTCCCAGCTTGTGATTCATCCACCCCGGCATTTCACATGATGTACTCTGCATATAAGTTAAATGTGTTTTCCAAGGATCAACTGTATAAATTTAAGTCCGGAACCACTAACTCAAGTATATAAGAAATGTCCTCATTTGAATTCAGATCTTCATATCTGGCTAGTAGTCCAGAACCACTAACTCAAGTATACAAGAAATGTCCTCATTTGAATTAAGATCTTCATATCTGGCTAGTAGGAAATTTATTCACAGTCATTAGATGCTTAGGACAAAGGCCTCCTTTCCCAAGGCTTGAATGAGATACAGGCTTATGTGGTACCTAAAAAAATTGGCTTTTACATCTTCAGTTCATCTTTTTCACTGGTAATATATCCTCATTGTCTAGGATGTATGGTCTTTTGGAAGCTGGCAGCTCTGCTGGTTATCCAAGCTTGAGTTAACTGTTTGCTGATGCCAGAAGCCCTGGTGCCAATTGACTAGCTTAGCTAAGTGCACCAGCATGGAGCATGTGTGCAGGTGGGCAGATTGTTCTCTGTGTAAGGGGGCTTGACTGAAGGAAAGAAGAGAAGCCCAAATCTACCTATACTACACTCACCAAACTGAGTTCTCTTGTGACTGAATTAGCCCTGAAAGATTGCCTTTTTCCTAATTCATATAGAGCACCATATGGACAAGCTGCAATCCTGATCACTACTTACCATCCCCTAGGTTCCAGACTAGCCTCTCTATCCCCTCCCCTTCTCTTCTGGCTCACAGAACACTGACTACCAATTTTGAGAAACTTGGTGCCCTAATTCTGGGGAAAATCTCTCTTCTCCTTGATTTCTGTCTTTTAAAAGATACTCACCCTTGACACTGGAGAAGGCAATGGCACCCCACTCCAGTACTCTTGCCTGGCAAATCCCATGGACGGAGGAGCCTGGTAGGCTGGTCCATGGGGTCGCTGGGGGTCGCTGAGGGTCGGACACAACTGAGCGACTTCACTTTCACTTTTCACTTTCATGCATGGAAGAAGGAAATGGCAACCCAGTCCAGTGTTCTTGCCTGGAGAATCCCAGGGACGGGGGAGCCTGGTGGGCTGCCGTCTCTGGGGTTGCACAGAGTCGAACACGACTGAAGTGACGCAGCAGCAGCAGCATCCTTGACACTACTTCTCCTGGGCATTTTACATAGTCTCCTGTTTGCTTAGACTTTCACAAAAGACAGAAAAGGAAAGGATGTTTTCAGGAGGGCTCTTCTCTGGACCCTGCAAATATTCTGGAAATGCCTGACAACTGACTTGAAATTGGAAGGATGTATGGAGTGGGAGATTGAGGAGTAAAAAATAAAGAAGCATAACACAGAATTCCCATCCCAATAAATTTCAAGTGAAATATTAAGCCTAATTTTTATTTGACTTATATTTTTGTTTTTTGTTTAATCATTTGTTTTGTACTGGGGTATAGGCAGTTAACAAACACTGTTGTGAAAGTTTCAGGTGAACAGCGAAAGGACTTAGCCGTACATATGCATGTATCCATTCCCCCTTAGAGCTCCCTCCCATCCAGCCTGCCGCATAACAGTGAACAGAGTTCCATTAATTTTTAATTGATAAAGTTTACAGTTTTAATTTTGAGCATCTTTATACCATCCTTTATACAAAGTGTATAAGGTATCTATCTTTAGTAGGAAAGCACAAATAAAATCTATGGTAATTATGGAAATTGATAAGTCTTTACCTCCCTCCCAGCATTATAGAAATGATACAACTGAAAGTTTAACTGAAAGTGGTCCAGTCATATCTTGTATTAAAAATTTCTTGTTTTATATGTAATTTTGCTCTTGAGATAAATTAACTGAATTTACATTTAGGGTAAGGGCTTCCCTGGTGGTTCAGATGGTAAAGAATCTACTTGCAATACAGGTAAGACAGGTTTGATCCCTGGGTCAGGAAGGTCCTCTGGAGAAGGCAATGGCAACCCACTCCAGTATTCTTGCTTGGAGAATTTCATGGACAGAGGAGCCTGGTAGGCTACATAATGAACTAATATGTTTAAATAAAATGGGCTAGGAACAAAATATATTTCTGTTAATTGAATTTAGAACTTGTAAAAGAACCAATGAAGAGCATTTATGTTTTGAGCAAATATATTTTTGTCAGTTTATTTAACTAAATAAAATGAGAGATGTAGAAGATAGGAAAAAACATTAAAAAATCATAAGAACTTTGGTACTACATAAGAAGAATTAAACATTTTATTTATAAGAAATTTGCTATGAAAGATCATTTGTCCCCTTTCTTCTTTCTAGATATGGTCTCAAGAAAGAGTATATTTTTTGTATATTTTTACTGTGTAATATGTATCTCTGATTTATGATAACAGGTGACTGATCGCCCAAATAAAAACTTGGGAGAAACCTAGCATCTAAAATTCAGCCATTATAATTGTTTTGACTCCTAGGAGAATTACTACAGAGAAGCATAGTGTGTATAACAGGCAGAAGAAGGATGACATCCTCTGTGAGAGTGTTAGGGTGAGGGTAGGGGTACACAAGTATTACAGCATACTTTAGCAAATTGATAGTTATAAAGCGACATATCCACATATGGTAAAAAAAATGGCCGTGGAATAAGTAGTATCCAACTCTTTTGTGACCGCATGGACTGTAGCCTGCCAGACCCCTCTGTCCTTGCAATTTCCCAGGCAAATCACTGGAGTGGGTTGCCATTTCCTTCTCCAGGGGATCTTCCTGACCCAGGGATCGAACACAACATCTCTTGCCTTCACAGGCAAGTTCTTTACCACTGAGCCACCATCAAAGCGTGTGTGTGTATGTGCGCATGAGTGCTTGCGTGGGTGTGTGTGTATGTAACTTTTTTTCAGGAGAACTAATTTTCTTATCATGGAAAAATGGAAAGTTTTTGTTTATTATTTTAAAAAAGTGCTTAGAATATATGTTAAAAACATCTTTAAAATGTTTAACACTGTATACTATGTAAGTAAAGTCTATGCTTATTTGATGATTAAGTACAGAGGCTTTAATTACATAGAGTTAAATGTCAATCTAAATGTGTCTCTAATTTCCAAATTTATCATAAATCAGCTGTATAACCATGGGCGAATTGTAAGTTCTTTGAGCCTTAGTTGATTCTTTAAATTGCAATGATACCTTACCTTGTAAAATTGTTATGAAGATTAAATGTGATAAGTTGTGAAGTTTAAATGTGATGTTTATTAAGAGTTTATTTTAGTACTTGACTCATCTCATGCAGTAAATGTTATTTAGCTCAAACAAATTGAATATAGCTTTTTGTTGCATAAAATAGCACATATATGTCTTTTGTTAGGCTTACATGCATCATTTGGAGAAGAGAATCTTAAAATTTTGGTATAATCACTGTATCATTTTATTTATGATTAAACTTTTAATAGGACTCTTCCTTTTAAAAAAATTTTGTTAAGTTTAAATGTTTTTCAAGTTAGTGATCATGTGGTTGTCAGACATTTGGAGGACAGGGTCATTTCTACCCTGCTTAGTTAATTATTGTGATTGTAAACAAAGGATGTACAATTCAAAGTCAAGCAGCATTTCACATGGATGATGGAGGTGATAATAGCTTAATTCCTGCTGAATTTTTTTCTTTGCTCTAGTGCATTCATACTGACCTTGTCCAAAATCTGATGACCTCCCTATTTTACTTAACCATTTGGAAAGCCAGGCTGCCATAGCTGGCCCTGAGGGGGTAGCTGAAAGACCACTGAGTCACTGACCCATGTCAAGACTGGATTTCAAGTCTGATCTGTAGGACCTCTGAAATAATTATACATGGGGCTTATTGTACTCAAAAACCTAACTGGTTGCATTTTTGTGCTTATTAAGTATCTTGTTAAAGTGTATTTTAAATGTCCTTGTTTAAGTCGTATTTAATTTACTATTTCTCATGCAGGTCATTTTCTAGACTAATTATAAATTTTATCTTTTATCAGAGTTAGTACCTTCAAACTAAACTTGAATGTTTTGAAATGTGAGCAAAATATATTATTACACCCTGGATAACTTCACTGAATATCTTCCTGGTTCACGATGGACCAAAGCTTTTTAATGTTTATAAAGAACTTGGTTTTTTATGGCAAAAATTCCATATACCTAAACAAAAAATCTAATTTAAGCTGTTGTTAATATTGTGGCATGTTAATCTCTGTTTATATGTTTTCTAACCTCAAATATTACTCAAATGTTGGTATTTTAAGGGTTTTGAGGTTATAAGAATTGTCATAAGGAAAGCATATGACTACCCAGTAAGGTGTTTTTTAAGATTTGATTGGATGTGATCAGTCAGCCTTGATAGAACTTTGTGATAGAACTAGGATATGAAAACAGAAAAAAATTTCCTATGTTTATTTTGTTTTTCTGCATAATAGGAAATGTTTGGCTTTTTATAAATACCTTCAATTTTCTACAGTTTATAATATGACTTTGTCTTTTATTTTTATATAGGAGTTGATCCCTGAATTTTATTATCTATCTGAGATGTTTGTCAACTTCAATAATTATAATCTTGGAGTAATGGATGATGGGACAGTAGTGTCAGATGTTGAACTTCCTCCTTGGGCCAAAACCTCAGAAGAATTTGTTCGCATAAACAGATTGGTAAGTTGGAATCATCTACTCTGTCTGTCATGAAACTTTTCTCAAAGTGTATTCCATGTGTTGGTATAATCATTAACCCTTACTCTTCTGAACAAAACTGTAGTTGATAGGGATAACTGAAAGTGACATGATAGTTCATAAATCTCTGTATATACTTTATAAAATCTTATTGAGTTGAAAGGGATAATGGTTTCTTGTATGCAGGATTTAGGCTACTTTTGCCTGGCAAATCCCATGGACGGAAGAGCCTGGTAGGCTGCAGTCCATGGGGTCGCTAGGAGTCGGACACGACTGAGTAACTTCACTTTCACTTTTCACTTTCATGCATTGAAGAAGGAAATGGCAACCCACTCCAGTGTTCTTGCCTGGAGAATCCCAGGGACGGGGGAGCCTGGTGGGCTGCTGTCTATGGGGTTGCACAGACTCGGGCACTACTAATGTGACTTAGCAGCAGCAGGCTACCTTTATATGAATGTGATGATTCAAGATTATAAGTGAAAGTTACAAGTGAATTTCTTAGAGAATGCTATGTTTTTTCAAACACGAGTTTCTTGTACCATTCAAAGTACATAATTCTGTGTTCCAGGTTAGAAGGCCATTGATCATTTTGATAATAGAAAAAGATTTTCAAAATTTAACCTGTATCTATCTTTTAAAGGAAATTTCATGTAATGTTTAGAATAGGAAAACTTTAAAATTTAAAACTGTGCTTATAAAACACTCTTAAGAATCCTCCAGTGGACTCTTTAATGTCCCCTGTTTTATGGGTTCTAGATTATTCTATGAAAAACGAATATGATTTTTTCCTTTTTGCCCTTAACATTCATAAATGCTGGGAATTAGGAAGCCTTATTCTCAGTTTTTTTTAAAGTAGTATCTTTATCATACTTCATACTAAAAATTGAATGTGAATTTCATTGTGTTTTTAATTTATACCAAAACAAACATTTTTTTTTTTTTTTTTGATACCACTAAGATGGGTGGCACTGAGAATGGGCATCAGAGGGTAGACGCTGAAACCACAATCACAGAAAACTAACCAATCTGATCACATGGACCACAGCCCTGTCTAACTCAATGGAACAATGAGCCATGCCATGCAGGCCCACCCAACATGGATGGGTCATGGTGGAGAGTTCTGACAAAATGTGGTCCACTGGAGAAGGAAATGGCAAACCACTTCAGTATTCTTGCCTTGAGAACCCCATGAACAGTATGAAAAGGCAAAAAGATAGGACACTGAAAGAGGAACTCCCCAGGTCAGTAGGTGCCCAATATGCTCCTGGAGATCAGTGGAGAAATAAAACCAGAAAGAATGAAGAGATGGAGCCAATGCAAAAACTACACCCAGTTGTGGGTGTGACTGGTGATGGAAGAAGCAATGTCTGATACTGTAAAGAGCAATACTGCATAGGAACCTGGAATGTTACGTCCATGAATCAAGCAAATTGGAAATGGTCAAACAGGAGACAGCAAGAGTGAATGTTGACATTCTAGGAACCAGCGAACTAAAATAGACTGGAATGGGTGAATTTAACTCAGATTGCTATTATATCTACTACAGTGGGCAAGAATCCCTTAAAGAAATGGAGTAGCCCTCATAGTCAACGAAAGAGTCTGAAATGAAGTACTTGGATGCAGTCTCAAAAACGACAGAATGATCTCTGTTATTTCCAAGGCGAACCATTCAATATCACGGTAATCCAAGTCTATGCCCCAACCAGTAACGCTGAAGAAGCTGAAGTTGAATGGTTCTATGAAGACCTACAAGACCTTTTAGAACTAAGAGCCCCAAAAGATGTCCTTTTCATTATAGGGGACTGAAATGCAAAAGTAGGAAGTCAAGAAACACCTGGAGTAATAGGCAAATTTGGCCTAGGAATACAGAAAGAAGCAGGGCAAAGGCTAACAGAGTTTTGCCAAGAGAACACACTGGTCATAGCAAACACCTGCTTTCAACAACACAACAGAAGACTCTACACATGGGCATCACCAGGCAGTCAATACTGAAACCAGATTGATAATATTCTTTGCAGCCAAAGATGGAGAAGCTCAATACAGTCAGCAAAAACAAGACCAGGAGCTGACTGTGACTCAGATCATGAACTCCTTATTGCCAAATTCAAACTTAAATTGAAGAAAGTGGAGAAAGCCACTAGACCATTCAGGTATGACCTAAATCAAATCCCTTACGATTATACAGTGGAAGTGAGAAATAGATTTAAGGGACTAGATCTAATAGACAGAATGCCTGAAGAAAAATGGATGGAGGTTCGTGACATTGTACAGGAGACAGGGATCAAGACCATCCCCAAGGAAAAGAAATGCAAAAAGCAAAATGGCTGTCTCAGGAGGCCTTATAAATAGCTGTGAAAAGAAGAGAAGCAAAAAGCAAAGGAAAAAGGAAAGATATACCCATTTGAATGCAGAGTTCCAAAGAATAGCAAGAAGAGATAAGAAAGCCTTCCTTAGTGATCACTGAAAAGAAATAGAGGAAAAAAATACAATGGGAAAGACTAGAGATCTCTTCAAGAAAATGAGAGATACCAAAGGAAGATTTCATGCAAACATGGGTTCAATATAGGACAGAAACGGTGTGGACCTAACAGAAGCAGAAGATAGTAAGAAGAGATCCAAGAATACAGAGGAGAACTGTACAAAAAAGGTCTTCACGACCCAGATAATCACATGGTGTGATCACTTATCTAGAGCCAGACATCCTGGAATGTGAAGTCAAGTGGGCCTTAGAAAGCATCACTACGAACAAAGCTAGTGGAGGTGATGGAATTTAAAGCTCCACATTCAGAAAACGAAGATCATGCATCTGGTCCCATCACTTCATGGGAAATAGATGGGGAAACTGGAAACAGTGGCTGACTTTATTTTGGCAGGCTCCAAAATCACTGCAGATGGTGATTGCAGCCATGAATTTAAAAGGCCCTTACTCCCTGGAAGGAAAGTAATTACCAACGTAGACAGCATATTAAAGAGCAGAGATATTACTTTGCCAACAAAGGTCAGTCTAGTCAAAGATATGGTTTTTCCATTAGTCTTATAAGGATGTGAGAGTTGGACTGTGAAGAAAGCTGAGCACTGAACAATTTTGCTTTTGAACTGTGGTGTTGGAGAAGACTCTTGAGAGTCCCTTGGACTGCAAGGAGATCCACCAGTCCATTCTAAAGGAGATCAGTCCTGAGTGTTCATTGAAAAGACTGATGTCTAAGCTGAAACTCTGATACTTTGGCCACCTCATGTGAAGAGCTGACTCATTTGAAATGACCCTGATGCTGGGAGAGATTGAGGGCAGGAGGAGAAGGGGACAACAGAGGATGAGATGGTTTGATGGCATCACCAACTCAATGGACATGGGTTTGGGTAAACTGTGGGAGTTGGTGATGGACTGAGAGGCCTGGCGTGCTGTGGTCCGCAAAGAGTTGGACACGACTGAGCAACTGAAGTGAACTGAACTGAAAACAAAAATCATTTCAGTTTTGTTTTCTTGATGCCTTCTCTTACTTTATCTACCAACAATTACATTTTAACCCTATATTCTAGATCCTATTTGTAATCTTGCTTTTATTGATATTTCACATTTTATATATACTGGAAGCAATGCAGAAGGAGTGTAAAGAACATAGGCTTTGATATTGGACTAGTTTTCCTAATCCTGGATCACATTGCTGGTTACGAGACATTAGGCAGTTTAACCTTTCTGAACCTTGGTTTCCTCACTGAAGTTTGAAAATTATTTGTATAAAACTACAATTATGTATGTAAACTACTGTGAGTTTTCTCTGGCTTATAGGAAACATTCAGAAAAAAGCACCTAACATTATTCTGTCACAGTTAAGGTACCTGTTGCATTTTGCTTTACCTCACACATTTTTCAAGATTTTCAAGTTACTATAATTAAAATGGAAGCCCAAGACAAAGCTTAGTTCTGAAAGATGTGGAAGGAATGTTAAACTTTTAAATGTGGCAACTATCTATCATTGTGGGATTTTTTTTTTTTTTAACCCCCTTCAGCAGTGCATAAATGTCAATAAAAGGTACAGTGATTCTGTAGTTTTCAGGATGGGGGGTGAGTTTGTTTTTGCTTACAATTATTTTCTACATTTCCAAATCACATTTATTAAGTTTAATTGACATACCATAAAAGCCACCTTTTAAAAAGTTCTCAATTCAATGAGTTTCAGCAAATTTATAGAATTGTGTAAGCATCAACACAATCAGCTCACATCACTCCAAAATGTTTCCTTCTATATGTTTGCTCCCAGTCCTAGTTTTAGGCAATCACTGATGCTGCCTCTATAGCTCTTCTTTTTCTAGAAATCTTACATAAATAGAAACCTGAGGCGTGTAGTCCTTTGTACCTGGCTCTCTTACTCAGAATGATGTTCTTGAGACTCATCCTGTTGTGCATATAGCAGCAGTTGCTTTGCGTTGCTGCATAGTATCCCTTTCTATACATAGTAACATATTTTGTTTATTTACCAGCTTATAGATATTTGGCTTTTTTCCAGTTTTAGGCTATTAAGAATATTTGCATATATCTTAGAGTTGATATCTGTTTTCATTTCTCTTGGATAGATTCCTAGGAGTTTTAATCCCTGAGTCATATGATAAGAATAGGGCTTCCCGAGTGGTGCAGTGGTAAAGAATCTGCCTGCCAATGCAAGAGACGTGGGTTTGATCCCTGGGTTGGGAAGATTCCCTGGAGTAGGAAATGGCAACCTGTTCCAGTACACTTGCCTGGAAAATCCCATGGATGAGGAACCCGGCAGACTACAGGCCAGGGGGTCGCACAGAGTCAGACATGACTGACTGACCACATGCATGCATGATAAGAACATATTTACCATTTTGCATTCCCATCAACAGTATGTGAAGTTTCAGTTTGCCGTATCCTTGCAAATATTTGTAATTGTCGATCTTTTTTACTTTAGCTCTTCAGTGATTCATTGTGATTTTAATTTGTGTTTCAGTAATGACTAATGGTGTTGACCATCTTTTCACAGGCTTATTGTCTGCTCGTATATTCTTTGGTGAACTATCTATTCAAATCTTTTGCCTGTTTTTTAATTGTGTTGTATGTCTTTTTATTATTTTGTTGTAAGACATCTTTATATATTCCCCATAAAAGTTCTTTTTCCAACATATGTTTTGCAGATCTTTTTCTCAAAGTTTGTGGCTTGTCTTTTGTTTTTTAATGGCTTCTTCTGAATCACCGTTTTGAATGAATGTTTTGTTAACTATTAGGTAGATATAAGATAAAATTTATATAATATTTGAAAGATATAAAAAGTCATTCCCATTCTTGAGAAATATACCCCTTAGAAAAATTGAAATCATGTTGTGGTCATTATTGAAACATTTTTTTTTCAATTTAAACTTTTAAGTCTCAAGGGAACCAGTTCTCTATTAATTCATTAATTCATCATTGCCATGTTTAGTATGGCTAAAAATACAAATAAATTTGTTTAAGTATTT
>SJYT01034147.1:0-14024 GCA_006410635.1 Cephalophus harveyi | reverse complement strand
AAACCTCAGCAGTGGCCACAGGACTGGAAAAGGTCAGTTTTCATTCCAATCCCAAAGAAAGGCAATGCCAAAGAATGCTCAAACTACCGCACAATTGCACTCATCTCACACGCTAGTAAAGTAATGCTCAAAATTCTCCAAGCCAGGCTTCAGCAATACATGAACCGTGAACCCCCTGATGTTTAAGCTGGTTTTAGAAAAGGCAGAGGAACCAGAGATCAAATTGCCAACATCTGCTGGATCATGGGAAAAGCAAGAGAGTTCCAGAAGAACATCTATTTCTGCTTTACTGACTATGCCAAAGCCTTTGACTGTGTGGATCACAATAAACTCTGGAAAATTCTGAAAGAGTTGGGAATACCAGGCCACCTGACCTGGCTCTTGAGAAAGCTATATTCAGGTCAGGAAGCAACAGTTAGAACTGGACATGGTACAACAGACTGGTTCCAAATAGGAAAAGGAATACGTCAAGGCTGTATATTGTCACCCTGCTTATTAACTTCTGTCAGAGTACATCATGAGAAACACTGGGCTGGAAGAAGCACAAGCTAGAATCAAGATTGCCAGGAGAAATATCAATCACCTCAGATATGACACCACCTTTATGGCAGAAAGTGAAGAAGAACTAAAAAGCCTCTTGATGAAAGTGAAAGAGGAGAGTGAAAAAGTTGGCTTAAAGCTCAACATTCAGAAAACGAAGATCATGGCATCCGTTCCCATCACTTCATGGGAAAAGGATCGAAACAATGGAAACAGTATCAGACTTTATTTGGGGGGGCTCCAGAATCACTGCATATGGTGAATGTAGCCATGAAATTAAAAGACGCTTACTCCTTAGAAGAAAAGTTATGACCAACCTAGATAGCATTTTCGAAAGCAGAGACATTACTTTGCCGACTAAGGTCCATCTAGTCAACGCTATGTTTTTTCCAGTTGTCATGTATGGATGTGAGTGTTGCACTGTCAAGAAGGCAGAGCGCCGAAGAATTGATGCTTTTGAACTGTGGTGTTGGAGAAGACTCTTGAGAGTCCCTTGGACTCCAAGGAGATCCAACCAGTCCATTCTGAAGGAGATCAGCCCTGGGTGTTCTTTGGAAGGAATGATGCTAAAGCTGAAACTCCAGTACTTTGGCCACCTCATGCGAAGAGTTGACTCATTAGAAAAGACCCTGATGCTGGGAGGTATTGGGGGCAGGAGGAGAAGGAGACGACAGAGGATGAGATGGCTGGATCGCATCCCTGACTCGATAGACATGAGTCTGAGTGAACTCCGGGAGTTGGTGATGGACAGCAGGGCCTGGTGTGCTGCGATTCATGGGGTCGCAAAGATTTGGGCACGACTGAGCAACTGAACTGAACTGATTAGTATCCTATGCCTGCTATACTGAACTACCATCAACTTAGTGGCTTAAAAGAATGAAATTTATTCTCTCATGTTTTAGAAACCAGAAGTACAAAATCAATATTGTACTCTCTTCAGGATAAAGGGAGGCCTCTTTCCTCACATCGTCTTCTCCTCTTTTGTCTATAGTGAAATTTCTTTCCAGCTTCTCCTTTCGAGGATGTGAAGTGAAAGTCGTTCAGTCGTGTCCAACTCTTTGCAACTCTTTCCATGCGACTATACAGTCCATGGAATTCTCCAGGCTAGAATACTGGAATGAGTAGCCTTTCCCTTTCCAGAGGATCTTCCCAACCTAGAGATCTAACCCAGGTCTCGCGCATTGCGGGCTCAAGGATACTGGAGTGGGTAGCCTATCCCTTCTCCAGTGGATCTTCCTGACCCAAGAATCGAACCGAGGTCACCTATATTGCAGGAGGATTCTTTACCAACTGAGCTATCAGGGAAGCCTCTCTTATGAGGATACTTGTGATTATATTTACCGCCCTCCCTCCTAATCCAGGATGATGCTGCCATCTCAAAATGCTTAATTTAATTACATTGCAAAGATACTTTTCCCATTTAAGACAATACTTCTATGTTCTATAGGTAGGACTTCATATCTTTGTTTTCAAGGTAGGGCATTTTCCAGCACTATTTACTTGGTCTTTTTTCATCACAGATTGCCCCTCTGTTTGTGTGAACTTTTTATCTGATTTGCCTGATGGTAGAGGAGCCCCTGCAGCTGCCTTGTGATTACTGTTTGCATGGCACATAGATTCTTGTTATTTTACTGACAGCCTGTTTCGTCTTTGATTCTACAGTGTATCTTTTGTAGATAGCATATAGTTGGATTGTGTTATTTTTTCAGTCTGATTGTTTCTACTATTTAATGCTGTTGTTCATATGATTAGATTCATGTCTCCATTTTGATAAGTATATTCTTTAATTTTGGGTCTTTTTGTTTCTCTGTTTCTGCTTTTAAATTTTCTTTTATATTAGATATTTCTAGTCTGTGATTTTTGTTTCTTCATTAATTTAACTGTTTCTTTTAGATATTTTCCTAGTCATTACTCTAGGGACAAAATGCATCTTAATCTATTGCAGTCTACTTCAGGTTAATATTAGCTTAATTTCAGTAAAATGTAGTGATTGTTCCTATACAGCCACATTTCCTCCCCCATACTTCATGCTTTTGTTATGTGTACTACATCTCTCTCTGTATATATATATATTTTATAAACCTACCCTGCAGTGTTACAACTATTGCTTTATGCAATCTTATGCCTCCAAAGAAGTTAAGGAGAAAAATGCCTATTAATTGTATTTACTACTCTACCTTAATAGAAATATTCCAAAATGAAGAGAGGAGTGCTTCTGATACCATCATGCAGGAATGAGATAATTCTCATTAAAAAAAAGTTCCAGGAAGTGAAGTTTATACTTTCAAATTCTAATGTTTTGCAACATTTTCTTTGAAAAGAAATCTTTTTATGAAATAGATTACACATTTCCCTGCCTCTTAAGCAGAGAATAGCTTTTTCTGGAATCATGACCATGACCGTGTTATTCACTCAGTTGTGCCGGACTCTTTGCAACCCCGTGGACTGTAGCCCGCCAGGCTCCTCTCTCCCTGGGATTTTTCTGAAGTACTCATTGTTAAACATTTGGGTGTTTTTTGTGATGTTCTAAAAAGTTGATATACATAGAACATTTTGTTCTTTAGCTAAAATGGCCCTCACTTTTCTGCCTTGTTTTTTAGCTTCCTATTAGCATTTTACAGTTCTTACCTGTGCGATCTATTGTTTTAGTCTTTCAGGGTTTCCATCTTCGTTTGCTCTATTATGTTGTTTTATGCATATGAGGCAAGGTAAAAGCTTGACCGGTGCCTCCATAACTCCCACTATTACAATTAAACCAAACGGTGTTATAAAAGCTCATAACCTTATCCTCATCACCACAGCCTCAAAAAACAAAACAAAACCCTACACAGCTCTTCTCCAAAATTCTCATCTTCCTTGAAATTTTTCATAGAAACATCCTACATACTACCCTGTGGTCTTTCTACAACCCATTCTCAATCTGGTTTTGTTCATGTGTGACTTATAGGTCACTATTCTCCTTACCCAGTGTACTTTCGCTGCCTTATGGAATATGAAATGCTGGCTTCAGGTGTAAACTGTATCCTTTATAGATGTGTATTTTAAAGTGTGGCATATGGAAAACATAATCTGCATCAGAATCCCCTGAGGTACAGTTAATAAATAAGACAAAATTATTTATTCATTCATCAAATACTTCTTGAGTTCTTATTTTGTATTCTCCTAGTGGCTTACAATTGATTAAATGAAGAGAAGGTCTAAACCCTCATCCTAACCTCAGAACAGTGGGGAAAAGATGGGCTTTATGATAAATGGTTTGGGCAAACCATATGAAAAAGAATAACTTTAGATTTGTCATATCAGAAACCAAGGATTAGATATCTAAATGTGAAAAGATTTAACAAATGCTAGAAAAAAAAATTATTGAGTTTCTGTATTACCTGAGGGTGGGAAAAACTTTCCCAGCTTTAACTGAAAATACAAAGTAGTAAAAGAAATGGTCACATTGAGTACATAAACACTACATGGCAAAATGTGTCAGAAGCAAAGTCAAAAGACAGCCAACAAACTGAATAAAAATATTTGAGATTGAAAACTTAGACAAGTGGTAGTGAACCTCATTTATAGAGAAGTCCTAAAAATTATACAGAAATAAGCCCAGCATTCTAATAGAAAACTGAGCAGCAATTCACAGAAAATAAATGTCAGTACCCTGTAAATATATGAAAAAACTACTCAACCTCACTCAAAATAACAGAAATATAAATTACATGGAAATACCATCTACATCTTTCTGTTTGGTAAATTCCAAAAATTCACCCAGATGCTCTGTTGACAAGGTTGTGGGAAATGAGGCATTCTTCTCCCCTGCTGATGGCAATGCTAATGACACAGTCCTAATGAAGGAAAGTTTGCCAGTATCTAACAAAATTACTCATTTAATCTTTGACCCAACTTTCAGGTATCTTTCCCAAAGTTACACTGACCAAATAAGAAATGTCGTATTCACAAAGTGGAATCTATTTTCTTTAACAGTTTTGACTCTGAAACTATTAAACATTTTATATAACTTAAAAAATAAGATTAAAAAGGTGAAGATTCAGTTTCTGAAAATTGTAAATTAAGCAAATGGGTAATAGTGTTCATGTCCTTAAGATCAAGATTTTTATTTATTTATTTATTTTTAAATTTTATTTTTACTTTATTTTACTTTACAATACCGTATTGGTTTTGCCATACATTGACATGAATCCACCATGGGTGTATACGAGCTTCCAATCCTGAATCCCTCTCCCACCTCCCACCCCATATCATCTCTCTGGAAGATCAAGATTTTTAGTGAGAGGGAAAGGGATTCAAATATAAAATCAGTAAAAAATAGAAAAATCTTAGGAGCAGCCAGACAGTGGCATTCAGAGACTTCATTTCATTCTTGTGCTGTGTGCTGTGTGTGCTGTGCTTGGTCGCTTAGTCTCGTCTGACTCTTTGCCACCCCATGGACAGTAGCCCATGTCCATGGGGATTCTCCAGGCAAGAAGACTGGATTGGATAGCTCTACTATCCATGCTCTGCTCCAGGAGATCTTCTCAACCCAGGGATCGAACCCGGGTCTCCTGCATTGCAGGCAGATTCTTTACCAACTAGCTACCGTGAATATTTTAGTTGTTAACTTGCACTAAGCAGATCTTGCAGGCTTTCCATGCAGCACAGTGGTAAAGAATCTGCCTCCCAATGCAGGAAAAGCAAGAGACATGGGTTCGATTCCTGTATCTGGACGATCCCCTGGAGAAGGAAATGGCAACCCACCCCAGTGTTATTGGCTGGGAAATCCCATGGACAGGGGAGCTTGGTGGGCTACAGTCCATGAGTTTGCAAAGAATAAGACATGACTACGCATACACACACACATGCACACACACAAGCAGATGTTCAAGTGATAGCATCACTTGAAGTAGAGCAAAATCATTTGTTGTAAAGAATTTAATTCATAGAAGCCAGCATATTTCTTCATTCTGGCCAGCACTGTATGAGTTAGCCAAACTGTATGAGAATCTATATACAAGCAACAGTCTCCATATGGTAATACTGATTTAGAAAGACAATTGGGTGATCTTAATTAACTGAACAGTACTTTTTCAGTGCTTACGTTCTTCTAGGATCTGAGTTTACAGAGGTAATCAAAATAGACAAAGTCCCTGCCCTGGTGGAATGACACGTAAATTCCAAAGGAATTCTCACTGGCCGTGTTAGCCTGATGTCTCTATTTCCAACACAGAGATAGTGCCTGCCACAAGAATCATAATATTTGTATTTATGTTGTTGAACACCATCTTTTCTAGGTTTGTTTAGGGCACAAAAACTGCCAAATTCTTACTTTCTATGCTTCTGTTTTAGAATCTATGTTGACCATCTCCTTTCTGTTAACAGTTTCTTTAAACAAGGAACCAACTGTCTTAAATTTGTTAATAATGTCATATTTATATAAAAATTCATCACAATCACCATGTTTGGAATTTGGATATTCTTCCATTATTACTTAGGATATTATTTTACAGATGCCTATTGTAATTTATTTAAGAGTAATTTTTCATAATTCTAATTTCTTTTGTTAAATTCTTAAAGTACCTGATGCACTTTCTTCAGGGTAAAAAAGAGAGAGAGAGAAACCTCATGGTAACATCCTGAGTGCCCAGAGCAGTTGATGTTCTCTAGAGGTTAGAAGTAAGGAGATAGAGAAGGGTGGAAGGAGAGAGATTTTTTTATAATACAGGGTTGGGAGGGAAAAGGTTTAGAAAGTGTCCGATTTACTTTTTCATTTTTAATCTTTGTATAAATTATCACAGTAGTGTGCAGTCTAGTACAGCTGGAAGTTATCATTTCTGCCAGGGACTGATGGTAATGGAGAAGTAAAAGCGAGACTAACGAGTTCACAATGTGAGACTGGAAGTGGAGTGTGCAGAGGAGCCTTGCTCGCTCGCCCGCTTCTGCTCACGAGCACCGTAGTGCTCTGCGGAGCTGGGAGGAGGTGCCTCCAGTCCCTCACGGCCTGTGTTCCTGGCACTTGGCCACGTCAACCTGCAGTGGCAGTTTGTCTAAAAAGCAGCATCTCTGCTGAGATGGAGTGGGGGTGTTCTATCTATGGGTACTTTCATGCAACTCTGCACAGCAATACCTGATAAATGACTGCTTACTGTGGTATTTATGTCTGTTTGATTTGCCAATAACTGTTGTATGTTCAACAAATTTTTTTTTCAGCTAGAAATTTTGTGTAAACCAGCAATATCCTTGGTCATGATAACCAGAAAACGACCTTTTCCCCCAATAAAAGGAAAAGGATTGATTCATGCTTTTCTAGCATTACTTACTTTTTATGTTCTGGTTGATTCTTTTCACTGTATTTCAAAATTATCATTAGAAAATAAACTTTAGATTGGATATCAAAGTATGTGCAATGCTAGGAAATAGCAAATAATTGTGTGAGTACTGTGTTAAAATGAATAAATATAGACCTTTTTTCTATTAATAGATATTCCAGATAAGTGTTAGGTTGCTTTCTATAAAGTAGATATTCTGACATTTTCATTTTTAAGCAAAGACAAATTTTAGTTAGCAGAGTGGCTTTCACTTTCACTGTTATAGTATTAAGTAATGTATTCAAACAAATGCCATGACTATGGTACTTGATTTTTGTTTTATATATGGAAATGTATATCTCAGATTTTTCTGAGGCATTTTAGAATTTCTTTAGCTTCAGTCAGTTTCTTTTCTTCTGATGTTTCTTTTCTTCTCTCTCATTCTCTCTCTTTTTCCTTCAGGTATTTTAATCACATTTATGTCCTACTAAAAATATTTTACTTCCAATTTTGTGCATTTAAACTTTTTTGATAAAATTTAAAGAATAAAGCAGTAATGATCAATACATAGCTTTATTAGATCTTAACAGCAGTCATATTTGCTTCAGATATATTTTGAAGTGAATATTACAGAAAGAAGTGAAGCCCACCTAGACCTTCCAAAACCAATTCTCTTTCCTCCCATTCTAGAAGTAATATCTTGAAAGTAATTACCATTCTATGTGGGGCATTTATTTCTCATGCAAGTTTTATAATTCATACTCAGCATTAAGAAAACAACGTTTAAAAATATTTTATTTGGGAATAATTTCAAACTTACAAAGAGTTGCAGAACTAAAAATAGCTTACAGAACATTCATGCGTTGTGTAACTAGGTTCAATTTTAGTAACTTTCTATACCCCCATCTTTTGTTATGTGAGCTTTCTCCCTCCCTCCTTCCTTTCACTTCCCTTCTATCTACATATGTGATTACAAATTAATACACATTTATATATATATGCACATATATAATATTCATAAATATATTAATATTTTAATATATCATTTAAGGGTAAGTTACATGCTTCATGGCTCATTATCCCCAAATGCTTCAATGTGCATCCCATTCAGTTCAGTCACTCATTGCTGTCCGACTCTTTGCAACCCCATGGACTGCAGCACACCAGGCTTCCCTGTCCATCACCAATTCCCAGAGCTTGCTCAAACCCATGTCCATCAAGTCGATAATGCTGTCCAATCCTCTGTTGTCCCCTTCTCCTCCTGCCTTCAATCTTTCCCAGTGTCAGGGTATCCCATTAGAGTAGGGATATTTTCTTACATAACCATAGTAACAGTTAACATGTTTCATACATTTAAATTAACATAACACATGTAATCTGCTTTCCATATATCAAATTTGTAAGCTGACATAATAATGTTTTTCACAGAATTTTTATCTTACAATATAGGATCCAATCTTGAGGAAGTTACTGCTTTTCATTGCCATGTAAGTTCTTAGAAGTCACCTTTCTTATAACCCTGCTGTATTAGTTTCCTGGGGCTACTGTGAGGAAGTACCATAAACTGGATGCCTCAAACAGTTCTGGAAGCTAGAGTTCATGTCCCCTCTGAAGGCAGTGGGGAGGGATCTGTTCCAGGCCCTTCTCTTAGCTCTCAGTGTTTGGTGCTTCCTTGGCTTGTAGCAGCAAATTCTAATCTTTTTGTATGGCTTTCTCCCTATGCAATATCCCTTTCTATGTCCAGATTTTCCTCCTTTTATAGGACACTAGTCATATTGAATTAGAGCTCACCCTAATAATTTCATTTTAACCTCATTACCTTTGTAAAGACCTTTTTTCCAAGTAAGGTCACAGTAACAGGGGTTAGAACTCCTACATCTTTTGTTTGAGGGATATAGTTGAACCATTATCAACCACTTAGCCTGTCTTTTCCAGAACATTCTTTGAAAAAAATTTTTTATTATAGCCTCTTTATTTTATTTTCATTAAGCCATGTTATATATGTACAGCTATTCTGTACATCAGAAAATTATGCATAATGGGTTCTGATTCATATCTCTCTTAAAAGTATAAAGGCATAAGCTGTGACCCAGATTCCTTGAGGAAATTTAATCTGCATCGCAAAAGCAGATCACTTGTATATGTTTCTGGATCATCCTGAGAACATTTTATTTGGCATCATAGGGAATCATATTAAAAAAACACTATTTTTCTTTATTCTATATCAAGATACTTTTCAGTTGGAGAAGTATCTCCCTAAGTTGGAGACTCTCACAAGTTCTGCTTTTACCTTATCAGTTACATATAGCCTTACTGACTCTTAACATGACATACATTGTTCTTTACAATCCATCTGTGTATTTCCCCAAATTTGTTTCTTTAAAGAGATAGTCTAGTCATACTGAACAACCTGTACATCTCTAAAAGTGCTGTGTTCTCATTTTATAAGCTACTTCTTTTGCTTGTAAAAATTCCACATTTCTCCCCCAAGAGATTCACCAATACTTCTTTACCCTCTCTCTGCTCCCTTCCCCTAACCCCTGACCTCTCAACTTAGCTAATTTCTACAGATTTTTCAGAATTCCCTTGGGGAAGCTCATCATTACACCTACATCCACACTCCAGCACTCTTCCACCACCAGATGAGCAACAGAGTGGGCCTTGGGCGCTCCTCCTATGTGCTGTTACAGCTACACATGCGCACTTTTGGCATCGGATGGCGTTTCTACTTGTCTGTTTCCTCTACAAAATGTTGAGCCACTTAAGGAGCACTCTTAGTTTTCATTACATCCCCAAGCCTATCACAGTATCTGGCCCATAATCGGTACAAAGGGCATGCTTGCTGAAAGAATGAAGGAAGAATGGATGAGTCATGCAAAAGTACCAGGGAGAATCAAATGCTTCAGGACAGCAGTAGAACTTAGTCTTTTTCTTTGAGGGCCAACTCTGATCATTTTGCATTGTCTGCTTGGAACATGCCATGATCACAGGGGAGGGAGGGGAAACCTTTAGCTTCTCTGTGTATCAAACCTGAGTAGACCATTGCTGTGAGAGATCCTACCCAGTGGTGAAACTTATGAAATAAGTTGCACAAAATAGTACTTGCAATATAAACATAGTATTTCAATAAAGTACAAGTAGTTTAGTAAAGGTAATTTCTGGTTACGTACATGATTAATGCAGAAAATACATGAATAGTAATTAAAAGGCATGTTGTACAGAGAAGTTAAAGAATTAAAGTAGGAAAAATTCTGCCACCATGCTTCCTTTGCATTTCAAGGTTTTGCATTTTCATTTCTTACAATATATTTATATTTTACAGTGTAGGTTATAGTTTTCAAAGTGATATTGAAAAACCACTCCAGGTAAATATATGTAAAATTTATACCATCATGAATATGTCTGTATTAATATTTCCTGTATTATATACAAAATATAATAATTTATTCAAAAACACAAAAGGATTTTACTATAAATCATGTTTTGTATCATTCACAATAAGTATTTTCCAGTAAAAATCAAATTATTGTTTTTTCAGCATAGTAGAAATATTAACAGCAAAAGTACAGACTACTCTTTTTTCTTTTTTATGAGGTCATCAAATATACCTCTCTTAATTGGATTATTTTCTTCTGTGTTTGCAGTATTTGCCTGTGAAAGTATCATACTGTGTTTCCCCTTAGGTCATGCTTGCTTACTATATGGTAAATGCATGATTCTTTTTCTTTCTCAATGAAATCTTTATCCATTTTCCTTTCTTAGTTCCATGCTTCTCTAGAACTGTACCTTTCCCCATCTCACATATTTCTATTCAACCAAATGAATGACTATGGAGAGAAATTCTCTGGCAAACATCTTATGTTCCCTTATTTCACTCTTTCTACCTTTTTAATCTTTACTGCTGCAGTAGAAAAGAGACTAAAATATATTTCAATATCCTTTATAATTTTGTGTCATGCTTATTACATATTTTCCAAAAATATAATTTATTTTTTGCTTTGTTTGGTAAGATTTTTTCATTAAAGTTTAGATTTTTTGAAAGATAATAGCAATTACTAATGGTCATCGAGCATTTATTATGTATCTGACATTTAGGATTAACTCATTTAGTAATCACAATAGTCCTGTAAGGTGAGTGCTATTATTCCTCGTCTATAGCTTAGGAAACTGAGGCATGGAAAGGTTATATAACTTTCTGAGGTCACAGAGTTGATCATTGTTGAGCTCAAATTGCAAAGCAAGTACTCTGTGTTATTATCTATACTATACTGCCTGCAACGAAATTACACTGCTGCATATATATTAATTAAATTTTGCTCATACAAATGAGATTATACCTATTTTCAGAATATACCTTTATGTCCTATACATTGACTGAAAATATGCAATTAGTGTTCAAAGAGAAAAAAATGCTTTTATCAGTTTCAACCAGAAGAAAATTAAAATCTAAAAATTCATTATTGATTTAGAAATTAGCAAAAAGGAAATTTCAGGTTATAAAAATGCAAGATATAAAACTGCATGTTTAATGAGTGAGAGAAGTCACTCAGTCGACTGTGTCTGACTCTTTGTGACCCCATGGACTGTAGCCGACCAGGCTCCTCCATCCATGGAATTTTCTAGGCAAGAGTACTGGAGTGGGTTGCCATTTCCTTCTCCAGGGGATCTTCCCAAGGCAGGGATCAAACCCAGGTCTCCCGCTTTGTGGGCAAACGCTTTACTGTCTGAGCCACCAGGGAATCCCTGCATGTTTATGGAGAGTTATACCAAAAAAATAAAATAAAATGGTGGAATGGGAGTTTTCTACTGTCTTTGCATCAAAGAACACTAATTTTTACAATCACCAAGAATGGGAATACCTTTGTAGAAGTCTAGGAATCCAACAGAATTCTAGCACATTGTTGGAGAAAAAAAAAATCCTGGATTGGATGCATTAAAGGGAATAAGAAGAGTTTTTCTTTACCCATATCCTTTATCCCCTTAGAAGCATAGCTATCAGGAAAAAGTGAGAGCATGTGAGTGAGCACCCAACTTCCCCACCTGTGTGGGACACTACCAATGAGACCCACTTCTGTCTAATTTCATCTAGAATACTGAGGTGTGCTGTACTATGGTGGATGGGGAACAAATGAGGGTAGTGGATAGCCGCAGAGTTCTCAGAGGGTATCGAAAGAACATGGATTCTACTAACTGCTTTATGGACTTTATTAGCAAGCCCTCCTGGGAGCTGCTAGAAGTGTGTCTCCTGCAGATACTTCTAACTGGCCCACACATCTTCTCACCCTGTACCATCTCCCTGTGCAAACCCCAGAAGATAGTGAATGCAAACCTTTACAGATGGCAGGTGAGCATGTGCAGAAAGATGACCAACTCTGTGGGATTGCAGCAAAGCACATCAACTTGAATGTTCATTATCACTTTAAGGAAAACAAACAGGAGGTTGTCAGCATGTGCCCTGGCTTTGGAGGAGTAAGAGAAGACATTCAATACTAAAAATTATCCCCCAAGAGGGAACAGGAAGTGTGGAGCATGTATTTACATGGAAAAGGTATGAGAAAGCCTCAGAATGCCTAGCGAGTTGACAGAGGTGTTTCTCTCCCAAAGCTTGTCAGTAAAAACTGGAGAAGGTGACTGCTTCTTTCAATGTGAAGTCAAGAATGCAGGCGTACAAGGAATATTAATAATTGAGGAAACATGACATCACCAAAGAAACAATAATTTCCAGTAAGCAATCCCAAGGAAATGGAGAGCTGCAATTTGCCTGATAAAGAATTCAAAATAGTTGCTGTAAGAATCCCACTGAGATATAAGAAAACAGAGAAAGACAATCCGGTGAAGTCAGAAAAGATGAGGAGTTTAACAGAGAGGTTGTCCAGTCACTCAGTCGTGTCACCAGGCTTCCCTGTCCTCCTGTCTTCTGGAGTTTGCTCAAACTCTTGTTCATTGAGTCAGTGATGCCATCCAATCATCTGAGCCTATGTTGCCTCCTTCTCCTCCTGCCCTCAATCTTTGCCAGCATCGGCGTCTTTTCTAATGAGTCAGCTCTTTGCATCAGGTGGCCAAAGTATTGGAGCTTCAGCTTCACCATTAATCCCTCTGATGAATATTCAGGGTTGATTTCCTTTAATCAACAGAGAGGTAGTAATCCTTAAGAAAATATTCTGGAGCTCTGAAGAATACAATAAATGCAGTGAAAACTGCAATAGAGAACATGAACAGCAGACTTGATGAAGCAGAAGAAAGAGTCTATAAAGTTGAACAATAGGTCATGTGAAATTATCCAGAATAGCATAAAGTGAAAGGAATGAAAAAGAGGGAAAAAATAGGTAACAATACATTACTAGTATGTATGGATTTCAATAATACACTTTCAACAATGGATGGATCATCCTGACAGAAAACAGTGGATTTGAACTAACATTGGACAAATGGGCCTAACAGATGTACACAGAACATTACATCCAACAGCAACAAAGCACACATTCTTCTCACATGCATACTGAATGTTCTCCAAGATAAATCATAGGTCACAAAACAAGTCTTAAGAAATTTAGAACGATTAAAGCCATACCAAATTTTTATTATTAGATGACAGTGGCATTAAACTAAAAATTATTAGTAGGAGAAAACCTGGAAAGTTCACATATATATATAGAATTTAAACACACTCCTGAATGAATGGATCAAAGACAGTATCAGGAAATCAAAAAAATTTGAAACAATGAAAGTGAAAAAAACTACCAAAACTCTGTGATTCAGCAAAAGCAGTTTTGAGAGGGATGTTTATAGTGATAACTGCCTCAGTTCAGTTCAGTCGCTCAATCGTGTCCGACTCTTTGCAACCCCATGAATTGCAGCATGCCAGGCCTCCCTGTCCATCACCAACTCCCAGAGTTCACTCAGACTCACGTCCATCAAGTCAGTGATGCCATCCAGCCATCTCATCCTCGGTCGTCCCCTTCTCCTCCTGCCCCCAATCCCTCCCAGCATCAGAGTCTTTTCCAATGAGTCAACTCTTCACATGAGCTGGCCAAAGTACTGGAGTTTCAGCTTCAGCATCATTCCTTCCAAAGAACACCCAGGGTTGATCTCCTTCAGAATGGACTGGTTGGATCTCCTTGCAGTCCAAGGGACTCTCAGGAGTCTTCTCCAACACCACAGTTCAGAAGCATCAATTCTTCGGTGCTCAGC
>SJYT01034145.1:96763-122782 GCA_006410635.1 Cephalophus harveyi | reverse complement strand
ACTCTGCTACATCTGAAATAACAGGGAGAGTTGTGGTTGTAGATCTCGCCAGCCAGTCATGGCCTTTCCTAGCATGTTTTCACACCTGCCCTTATGTGTGGTCGCAGGTAGATTCAAACATGTCCATCTGATTTTTTCAGATAGTTGGGTCACTGAATGTGGAGGTTTAAGGGATGAGAGGCTGAAGCTCTCGGAGTTGACTGTTGTTTCCTTTCCTCTCTAAAAATCTTCCTGGAACAGAGGAGCAGATCAAAAGAGAGGCAAGTGAGGCGGGAAAAGACCCTTCTGAGCGAAAGGTTAAAGAGCTGCACCGACAGTTGGAGAACCAAAAGAGAGTTTTGGAGAGATTAAGAGCCAGAGTGAGAAAGGAGATAAGAGAAAGCGAGAAGACCTCAGCAGGTACGGGGGAGAGTTCTGCTCGTAGTCGGGTGGGGAGGTTCTTGCAGTGCCCTGTGAGACTGCTACAGGAGGAATTTCCCACAGCAAGGACCCTCTTCTCCTTCTCTGAACACACTCTAAGCTATATCTGAAAACAGCAAGGTAAGTTGATATAGGTCCAACCAGGCTACAAAGGCCTTTCCTAGCACACTCCCCAAACTGCCCTTGATGTGTGGTCACAAGTGGCTTGAAATGTTTTACGTGTCCACCTGCTTCTACATTTTGGTCAAGAAAGGTGGGTTGGGTGCTGGAGAGTGTAGGTCTCAAATCTGACTGTTGTTTCCTTCCTCCTCTAAATCCTTCCTGGAGCAGAAGAGTGGGCCAGAGGAGAGGCAACTGAAAGGGAAAAGGAACCTCTTGAACAAAAGGTTAAAGAATCACAGTCAAAGATGGAGGGCGACAGAAGTGTCTTCTTGAAGGGAGTTAGACTCAAAACGACAAAGAGGATGAGAGAAAGAGAAAACCTTCTGAGAAGGATGAACCAGAGGTTTGAGATGTTGGAGGTAACCTAGTATGGGTCTGGGCAGTGACTGTGGAAAAAGTATTGGGACCTCAGGAAGGGGTGGGTGGAAATTAAAGCATAGTCACAGAGAGAAGCACTATTCTCCTTTATTGCTTTCAATTCACTAGAAGCGCTGAGATTTTAATGGCTTATATCCAGGCATTTGAGTTCAGTTCACAGTTTTTGAAGAGTCCAGGAGGACCTTGGTATCTCCAAACATTTATAGAATATAAATAACTTTTCCAAGCCTTGTGCTGCTGTTTTGAGAGATTCCTGGCTGATCTCATGGAATCAGTATTAAATGGGGTTCCCAGGTTTAACAAGTAGACATTCAAGTATGTTTAATGCAAGCAGGATATGTTACTGAAACAGTACCTCATCATTTTTCTTAACAGTTGACACAGATTTAGTGCTATTCATAGTAGGGGGATCCTGATTTCTCTGAAAGAGTTCTAATAGACTATAATATTCTATTCCAAACTGAAGCACTTTCTCTGGACATCTGTCTGACCTCTGAAGCAACGTCAGTACAGATGTCTTCCTTGACTAAACACTTGCATAAATTCCTTATATGCTTAGAAAAGACAAGCTATTTTGAGATTGTTACTTTAACTGTGCACTTACTCCCATTCAGAGCAAATCAAGCTCCTCTGCAGAGCTTCTTCTACCAAAGCTTTCTTTATCTTTATTATGCTTTTAGTTGTATTGCTATTATTCATACACTATAGATAGAATCTGAGGAAGCTACAGCTGTGATGAACTATAGACATTATATTAAAACTCCCTACATTTCACCTGGAAACTCAAAGAATAAAGATACTTACTAGTATGTTTTACAGTCAATTTCAGCACTTTTTTTCTGAGATGCAGAGATTCAAGTTTATTTAAACAGTTTCATAGAGATGTAATTCACAAGCCATAAATTTCAGGGATTTAAATGTACAACTATATTTAATTAAATGTACATGTATAATTGATACAAATTTATGCACATAAAAGTACAGTGATTTCATATAGGGAAGGTGGTTTAGTGACTGTTCCCAGAAAAGATGTGTGATGTAAATTTTTAAAAATTTGTGCATATTCTCTATGGTAGAATGTTATCTGAAGAGTCAGAAGCAGGAAAAACAGCAAACAGAAAGTATGAAGGGGACCAAGGTTATGTATTTGTAAAACTACACATTTTTCTGACTAGTGGAACCTTCATGAATGGTGGAAGCAACACTAGCAGAAGAGGCTGGAGAGTTAGTGAGGTAGGTAGGATTTTAGAAACTTGTAGGCAGTTGAACACAACCAGGTAATATTATTGAGAATAGTTCTTTTCTCAGAATATATCAGTGGGGAGTTCAGGTTTGACCGGCCTGACGTGTCTGCCACTCCGTGTCTCCAGATCTTGGGGATAATAAAGGATGAGCTAGGGGAATGCTGCAAGAAGACAGATGAGCTTTGTGATGCAGCCAAGACCTTAGCAGGTACGGGGAAGGGTTCTGCTCACTGTGGGTGGGGAGGTTCCTGCAGTCCCCTCTGAGAACCCTGACAGGATGAACTTCTGGAACTTCTGTGAACATGCTCTGCTTCATCTGAAAACAAGGTGGCTTGTGGTTTTAGGTCCAGTCCACCAGTCATTCCCAAATCTGCAGATTCCTAAACCTGCCCTTGATATGTGACAGGTGACTACAGCCGTGACCATCTCCTTTTTCACAACAGTTTGGTCACTGGGAAAGTGAAGGTTTAGTGGGTAGAGGAGGTGGCACCTCTCAGGGCTGACTGTTGTTTTCTTTCCTCTCTAAAAACTTCTTGGATGAGCAGAATGCACTGAAGGAGAGCCATCTGAGAGGGAAAAGGAGCTTCTTGAGCAGAAGTATAAGGACATAAGTCAAAAGGTGGAGGACCAAAAACAAGACTTCGAAGAATTTGTAGGCAAAATGGTAGAGAAAACAAGAGAAAGACAAAAGATTTTAGCAGGTACACACATGGGCTCAGCACACAATGGGGTGGGGAGGTTCCTGCAGTGCCCTGTAGGAGTCTAATGGGAGGGACTTCCAGAAGCAGGGAGCTTCCTGCTCTGTGTGAACATACTCTGTTATATCAGAAAATAATAATGCTGGTTGCGGCTGTAGGTCCAGCCTGCCTGTCAGGGATTTTCCTAGGAGATTCCCCACCCTGCCCTTGGTGTGTGAACACTGGTGAATCCAGACATTTCCATCTGCTTTTTCATGACAGTTTGATCATTGAGAAATTGGACGGTTGTGGGGGAAGGGGTGTGGTGTGTGAAGGGTTATAACTCTCAGATCTAATTGTTGTTTCCTCATCTCTCTAACATCTTCCTGGAACAGAAGAGTGTGTCAAGAGAGTGGCAGCTGAGAGGGAAAAGGAACTTCTTGAGCAAAAGGTTAAAGAGCTTCAGGAACAGCTGGAGGACCAAGAAAGGGTCTCTGAGGAATTAAGAGTCAAAAAGACAGAGAAACGAAGAGAAAGAGAAAAGACCTCAGCAGGTATAGGGTGGACTCAGCTCATGGTAGGGTGGGGAGGTTCCTGCAGAGCCCTCTATGACTCCGACAGGAGGAACTTCCAGAAATAGAGCTTCCTCTCCTTCTGTGAACACACTCTGCTACATCTGAAAATAACAAGGCGAGTTGTGGTTGGAGCTCCAACCAGTCATCCCCTTTTCTAGCACATTCTCGCACCTGCCCTTATGTGTGGTCACAGGTGAATTTACACATGTTCATCTGCTTTGCCCAGACAGTTTGTTTACTCAGAAAGCAAGAGTTGTTGGTTGTGGGCTTGTAGCTCTCAGTGCTGAATGTTGTTTTCTTCTCTCCTCTCTCTAAAATCTTCTGGGAGCAGAAATGCTGTCCGAATTGGAGATTGCTATGCGGGAAAAGAAGCTTCTTAAGCAAATGGTTAAAGAATTGCAGCAAAAGTTGAAGGACCAAGAAAGAACCTTCGAGAGATTTAGAGACAAACTCACAAAGGAGATAAGAGAAAGAGACAACCTTCTGAGAAAGATGAACGAGAGGATTCAGATGCTGGAAGTATGTCTGGTCTGGGTCTGGGCAGTGACTTTGGAACAAAGCCTGAACCCTCAGGAAGGGATGGGTGAAAAATAAAACAAAGTCATAGAGAGAAGCACTACTGTCCTTCACTGCTTCTAATTCATTGGAAGCCCTGAGTTTTAAACAAGATTCTTTAACAATTTAAGTTAAACTTCAAGTTTCAAATTCTTACACAGTTTTATTGAGTTATATTTCACAAACCATAAATTTCAAATATTGAAAATGTATAATATAATTGATACAAATTTACCAAAGTATTTACAGTGATTTCACTTGGGGAATGTGCTTTATGGAATGTTCCTGGAAGAAGAGTGCGGTGTAAAATTTGAAAATTTGTACATATTATCCAAGATTAGATGTTACCAGAAGGGTTGCAAGCAGTAAAATAAGCCTATGAAAAATATGAAGCAACACAGGAATGTTACTCAGAGGAGTTCATTTCGCAGAATATTTCAGTGGATGTTCAGCACAGGTTAGACCTGCCTGACATGTCTTTGCCTGTCTGATCTTCAGCGCTTACTGAGGTTACCAGAAGCACTAGAGGAACGGGACGAGAAGAAAGGTGAGCTCCCTTGAGATTCAGGAAAGAACCCCGCAGGTGGACAGGAGAGCTCAGCTCTCAGCCGCGTGGGGAGCTTCCTGCAGCGCCCTCTCAGACTCTGACAGGAGGAAATTCTGGAAGCTAGGAACTCTCATTCTGGGAATGCACTCTGCTTCATCTGAGAAAACAAGGCTAATTGCGGTGGCCGGTCCAGTCACTCAGTCAGGGCCTTTCCTAGAAGATTCCCCAACCTGCCCTGTGTGTGGTCACAGGTGCATTTAGACATGTCCATCTCCTTTTTCATGAGAGTTTCGTCACTAACAGAGTGGATGGCTGTACCTCTCGGGGTTGACTGTTGTTCTCTTCCCTTTCTAAAATCTTCCTGGAGCAGAAGAGCAGGCCAAAAGAGAGGCAGCTGAAAGGAAAAACAAGCCTCTTGCACAAAAGGTTAAAGAATTGCAGCAAAAATTGGAGAACCAAGAAAAAGTCTTCGAAGTATTAAGAGTCAAAATGACAGAGGAGTTGAATGAAAGAGAGAAAGCCTCAGCAGGTACAGGGGAGGGCTCATTTCACAGCGGGGTGGGGACGTTCCTGCAGCGGCCTCTGAGACTGACAGGAGGAACTTCCTGAAGCAGGGAGCTTCCTCACCTCCTGTGAACACACACTGCTTCATCTGAAAATAACCAGAGTTGTGGTTGTAGGTCCAGCCCGCCAGTCAGGGCCTTTCTTAGCATGTTCCTAGGTGTATGTGGTGTGGCGGAGAAAATGGCAACCCAGTAGTCTTGCCTAGAGAATCCCATGGACAGAGGAGCCTGGTGGGCTGCTGTCCCAGAGGGTCGCACAGAGTCGGACACGACTGCAGCAACTTAGCATGCATGCGTGCTTGCACTGGAGAAGGAAATAGCAAGCCACTCCAGTGTTCTTGCCTGGAGAATCCCAGGGACAGAGGAGCCCGGTGGGCTGCCGTGTATGGGGTTGCACAGTGTCAGACACAACTGAAGCGACTTAGCAGCAGCAGCAGACATGTATGTGGACATGTCTTCCTACTTCTGTGGGACAGTTTGGTCCCTGAGGATATGGAGGGTTGGGATTTGGGGGGTTGTAGCTCTCAGGTCTGACTGTTTTTTCCTTTCTTCTCTAAACTCTTCCTGGAGCAGAAGAGCAGATCAGAAGAGAGGCCGCTGAGAGGGAAAAGGAGTCTGTTGAAAAACAGGTTAAAGAATTGCAGCAAAATGTGGAGGACCAAGAAAGAGCCTTCCAGAGATTAAAAACTGAAATGACAGAGGAGATGTGGGAACGTGAAAAGGCCTCAGCAGGTACAGGGAGAGCTCATTTCGCAGTGGGGTGGGGAGGTTCCTGCAATGCCCTCAGACTCTGACGGAAAGAACTTGCTGAAATGAGGAGCCTCTTTTCCTTCTGTGAACACACTCTGCTTCATCTGAAAATACCAAGGAGAGTTGTGGGTGTGGGTGCATCCAGCCAGTTAGGGCCTTCCCTAGCATGTTCCCAAATCTGCCCTTGATGTGTGGGCACAGGCACAGGTGGAAATGTCTACCTGCTTCTTCAGGACAGTTTGGTTACTGAGGATATGATATGGAGGGTTGGAGGTTGGGGGTTGGGGGTTGTAGCTCTCAGGTCTGACTGTTGTTTCTTTCCTTCTCTAAACTCTTCCTGGAGCAGAAGAGCAGATCAGAAGAGAGGCTGCTGAGAGGGAAAAGGAGTCTGTTGAAAAACAGGTTAAAGAATTGCAGCAAAATGTGGAGGACCAAGAAACAGCCTTCCAGAGATTAAGAACTGAAATGACAGAGGAGATGCGAGAACATGAAAAGGCCTCAGCAGGTACAGGGGAGAGCTCATTTCGCAGTGGGGTGGGGAGGTTCCTGCAGTGTTTCTCTGAGAACTCCGACTGGAGGAACTTCCAGAAACAGGGCCCTTCTTTTCCTTCTCTGAACCCACTCTACTACCTATGAAAACAACAGGCCAGTTATGGTTGTGGGTCCAGCCAGCTGGTCAGCACCTGTCCTGGCACACTTACACCTGCCCTTGATGTGTGGGCACAGGTGGATTCAGACATGCCCATTTGCTTTTTTCAAGAAAGTATGGTCACTGAGAAAGTGGCNCACTCTACTACCTATGAAAACAACAGGCCAGTTATGGTTGTGGGTCCAGCCAGCTGGTCAGCACCTGTCCTGGCACACTTACACCTGCCCTTGATGTGTGGGCACAGGTGGATTCAGACATGCCCATTTGCTTTTTTCAAGAAAGTATGGTCACTGAGAAAGTGGCGGGTTGGGGACTGGGGATTGTACCTCTGACTGTTGTTTTCTTTCCTATGTATAATTTTCCTGGAGCAGGAGAGCAGGCCAAAAGAGAGGCTGCTGAGAGGGAAAAGCTTTTAGAGCAAAAGCTTAAAGAATTGCAACAAAAGTTTGAGGACCAAGAAAGAGCCTTCAAGGCATTTAGAGTCCAAATGACAGAAGAGGAGAGAGAAAGAGACAACTTTCTGAGAAAGATGAATAAGAGGATTGAGATGCTGGAGGTGAGTCTGGTCTGGGTCTGGACAGTGACTGTGGAACAGAGCCCTGGAACCTCAGGCAGGGATGGGTGAGAATTAAAGCAGAGTTGTAGAGAGAAGCACCATGATTCTTTACTGCTTTAGATTCACTAGAAACCCTGGGATTTAAATGGTTTATGTCTGGACACTTGATACTTTAAGGAATTTATAGACTATAGACAACTTTCCCAGGGCTTGTGCTGCTATTTTTCAGAAGGGTTGCAAGCAGTAAAATAAGCCTATGAAAAATATGAAGCAACACAGGAATGTTACTCAGAGGAGTTCATTTCTCAGAATATTTCAGTGGAAGTTCAGCACAGGCTAGACCTGCCTGACATGTCTTTGCCTTTCTGATCTCCAGCGCTTACTGAGGTTACCAGAAGCACTAGAGGAACAGGACGAGAAGAAAGGTGAGCTCCCTTGAGATTCAGGAAAGAAGCCCGCAGGTGGACAGGAGAGCTCAGCTCTCAGCGGGGTGGGGAGCTTCCTGCAGCGCCCTCTCAGACTCTGACGGGAGGAAATTCTGGAAGCTGGGAGCTCTCATTCTGGGAATGCACTCTGCTTCATCTGAGAAAACAAGGCTAATTGCAGTGGCCGGTCCAGTCACTCAGTCAGGGCCTTTCCTAGAAGATTCCCCAACCTGCCCTGTGTGTGGTCACAGGTGCATTTAGACATGTCCATCTCCTTTTTCATGAGAGTTTCGTCACTAACAGAGTGGATGGCTGTACCTCTCGGGGTTGACTGTTGTTCTCTTCCCTTTCTAAAATCTTCCTGGAGCAGAAGAGCAGGCCAAAAGAGAGGCAGCTGAAAGGAAAAACAAGCCTCTTGCACAAAAGGTTAAAGAATTGCAGCAAAAATTGGAGAACCAAGAAAAAGTCTTCGAAGTATTAAGAGTCAAAATGACAGAGGAGTTGAATGAAAGAGAGAAAGCCTCAGCAGGTACAGGGGAGGGCTCATTTCACAGCGGGGTGGGGACGTTCCTGCAGCGGCCTCTGAGACTGACAGGAGGAACTTCCTGAAGCAGGGAGCTTCCTGACCTCCTGTGAACACACACTGCTTCATCTGAAAATAACCAGAGTTGTGGTTGTAGGTCCAGCCCGCCAGTCAGGGCCTTTCTTAGCATGTTCCTAGGTGTATGTGGTGTGGCGGAGGAAATGGCAACCCAGTACTCTTGCCTAGAGAATCCCATGGACAGAGGAGCCTGGTGGGCTGCTGTCCCAGAGGGTCGCACAGAGTCGGACACGACTGCAGCAACTTAGCATGCATGCATGCTTGCACTGGAGAAGGAAATAGCAAGCCACTCCAGTGTTCTTGCCTGGAGAATCCCAGGGACAGAGGAGCCCGGTGGGCTGCCGTGTATGGGGTTGCACAGTGTCGGACACGACTGAAGCGACTTAGCAGCAGCAGCAGACATGTATGTGGACATGTCTTCCTACTTCTGTGGGACAGTTTGGTCCCTGAGGATATGGAGGGTTGGGATTTGGGGGGTTGTAGCTCTCAGGTCTGACTGTTTTTTCCTTTCTTCTCTAAACTCTTCCTGGAGCAGAAGAGCAGATCAGAAGAGAGGCCGCTGAGAGGGAAAAGGAGTCTGTTGAAAAACAGGTTAAAGAATTGCAGCAAAATGTGGAGGACCAAGAAAGAGCCTTCCAGAGATTAAAAACTGAAATGACAGAGGAGATGTGGGAAGGTGAAAAGGCCTCGGCAGGTACAGGGAGAGCTCATTTTGCAGTGGGGTGGGGAGGTTCCTGCAGTGCCCTCAGACTCTGACGGAAAGAACTTGCTGAAATGAGGAGCCTCTTTTCCTTCTGTGAACACACTCTGCTTCATCTGAAAATACCAAGGAGAGTCGTGGGTGTGGGTGCATCCAGCCAGTTAGGGCCTTCCCTAGCATGTTCCCAAATCTGCCCTTGATGTGTGGGCACAGGCACAGGTGGAAATGTCTACCTGCTTCTTCAGGACAGTTTGGTTACTGAGGATATGATATGGAGGGTTGGAGGTTGGGGGTTGGGGGTTGTAGCTCTCAGGTCTGACTGTTGTTTCTTTCCTTCTCTAAACTCTTCCTGGAGCAGAAGAGCAGATCAGAAGAGAGGCTGCTGAGAGGGAAAAGGAGTCTGTTGAAAAACAGGTTAAAGAATTGCAGCAAAATGTGGAGGACCAAGAAAGAGCCTTCCAGAGATTAAGAACTGAAATGACAGAGGAGATGCGAGAACGTGAAAAGGCCTCAGCAGGTACAGGGGAGAGCTCATTTCACAGTGGGGTGGGGAGGTTCCTGCAGTGTTTCTCTGAGAACTCTGACTGGAGGAACTTCCAGAAGCAGGGCCCTCCTTTTCCTTCTCTGAACACACTCTACTACCTATGAAAACAACAGGCCAGTTATGGTTGTGGGTCCAGCCAGCTGGTCAGCACCTGTCCTGGCACACTTACACCTGCCCTTGATGTGTGGGCACAGGTGGATTCAGACATGCCCATTTGCTTTTTTCAAGAAAGTATGGTCACTGAGAAAGTGGCGGGTTGGGGACTGGGGATTGTACCTCTGACTGTTGTTTTCTTTCCTATGTATAATTTTCCTGGAGCAGGAGAGCAGGCCAAAAGAGAGGCTGCTGAGAGGGAAAAGCTTTTAGAGCAAAAGCTTAAAGAATTGCAACAAAAGTTTGAGGACCAAGAAAGAGCCTTCAAGGCATTTAGAGTCCAAATGACAGAAGAGGAGAGAGAAAGAGACAACTTTCTGAGAAAGATGAATAAGAGGATTGAGATGCTGGAGGTGAGTCTGGTCTGGGTCTGGACAGTGACTGTGGAACAGAGCCCTGGAACCTCAGGCAGGGATGGGTGAGAATTAAAGCAGAGTTGTAGAGAGAAGCACCATGATTCTTTACTGCTTTAGATTCACTAGAAACCCTGGGATTTAAATGGTTTATGTCTGGACACTTGATACTTTAAGGAATTTATAGACTATAGACAACTTTCCCAGGGCTTGTGCTGCTATTTTGAGGGATTCCTGGTTGATTTCTGGACTTTTCCTGGAGCCAGTATTAAGTGGGATTCCCAGGGTTGTCAGGTGGATGTTCTCAGAAGCAGATATTGGTTCACGCTACTAAGCTTCCTGCTTGTTTTCAGGCTGCTACTACATCCAAAGACCCTAATATAGATCCTTGCTAACTTAAAGTATTCAAATATGCACAGACTTAGAAATATGGACAACTGCCAGCTCCTAATTTGGCTGCAGTTGTCTCCAGGTGAGTTTAAACTGTCAGTCAGCCTTCAGTAGAGGAGAAGTTCTGTCTTCTCCCATCTGGAATTATTTATATCCGTTTTCTTGATCAACTTAGGAGTTCTCAGTATTTCTAAGATGTGGAGAGAATTTGTGCCATTCACAAGAAAGACCCTCACCTAAATAGCATAAACGTGGCTGAAATGTCTTATAAATTGTCCTCATGCCTGGTTAGGACTGTAGGGAAACCCTAGTGATGGGTATGAGTAAGTTTGTGCTATGCATCCTCTCACCATCCAGACCTAAACCAGGAGATATTTCTGATGAGCCTAATAACTTCTCATGATCCTTTAAGAAAGAACACTTTAAAAGAAAATAAATTGTTAATGGAAAACCTTGTTTTTGAAATATTGAGATTTTGAAAAGAGTTCTGTTTACTAACACATCCTACATTTTTAGGCTGCAGTGAACAATGATAATGACAAGGATGATGAGGAAAACACTGAAAAGTACTGAACTTCATAGACACGGGAAGATAATGACAATGAAAATACTTCACAGCCTTTTGTTTTAGCCTCAGTTTGGGAGAAGATAAAACATGTGTGGTCACTAATTACTCAGATTTTTTTGTTTGCGTCTTTTAAATTCTGGTAATATTAAGTTTTCACAAGTGCTTTTTTGAGCTGGATTATTTTTATCTATGTATGTACTTTTTCTTTTATCATTAAAGTTTTAATGTAAAAAATAGAAAAATCATCTACTATAGAACATCAATTCCTGGCCCACAAAGGAAAGAATTAGTGTGGTTGGATAATTAATTTAAGTGGAAATGGAAGTAACTGAGTAGAAAACAAAGAGAAGGTCAAATTTGTAATATCTTGAAAAAAAGAAAAATTTTATTAAGTAATGCTTCTGAAAGTCACATATGAATAATTATACAAATGAATATGTATGCTGTTTTCTTGAGAGGAAAGGACTATTTTCTTATACAAAAAACTGTGTTACTTCACCTGTAAATTTTATGTGTTTTGAGTTAAAATTTCACAAAAGCTGATTGTAAATTTTAAATTGAGCTGATCAAACACATTAAAAAGCCATGAAAATTCAGAAGGGATGCAGGGTTTGGGAAGTTTTCAGCCATAATTTCTTCTATTAAATGAAGTTTATAGAACTGCAGTCATTAGAACAATGTGCCATCAAGGCATAAATCTTAAGACAAAGAATAACAGCATGCTGCATAGTCTAAAAATAGAGCCAACAACATACCTGATTAAGGTTATGTGAATAGTGTTGTTTGAGACCAGTGAGACAATATAAACAGTATACTTTGTCAGTCTACTGGACAGCCATATAGAATGAGAGGGCCTAGATCACTTATAAATCTTGCACAAATAATACTCCAATATTCTTGACTTTAGATTTAAATATTAAAAATAATCTTGATAAAAACAGTAAATGTCAGATAATTATAAAATAAATGCGGAAAATTGAATTTATTTTTAAGTGACATAAAACTCAGAGATACACATTTTATGATTTTGGTGTCCTCTTTACGTCTTCATGTTTATCATTTTGTTGTTCATTTTTGTTGTCACCACTTTCACAGAAACTTTTTTTTTGATTTTTAAAAATCTGTGTATTGGCTTAAGTGATTTACTTTCCTGTTGTGATGATTGATTTTCTCTTTCCTATAGATTCTTGTTTCTTTTCTATTTTGAGAAGACCTTTCAATATTTCTTTCAGGATAGGTTTAGGATTTCTGTAGCTTTTCTTTATCTGAGAAATTATCTCTCTTCCTGTTCTAAATGGTAATTTTGCTGGGTAGAATATCCTAGGTTGCAAGTTTTTCCCTTTCAGGACTTTGAATATATCTTTCAACTCCCTTCTGGCCTACAAATTTCTGTAGAGAAATCAGATGATAGACTTACCAGAGTTCCCTTGCAATTAACTCTTTGCTTTTTCTTTCTTCCTTTAGAATCCCCTCTTTAACTTTTTGCCATTTTAGTTGTAATATGTCTAAATCTGTTCGGGTTCATCTTGTTTGGCCCCTCTGCTTCTTCATTTTACTTATATTTTTCTGACTCTTTGAATTTAGGAGTAAGAGCACTGTTACTCCTAGGGAAGTAACTCTTTGAAGGGAAGAGTGGTTCCTGTACCTGGATATCTGTTTCCTTTTTAGGCTTGGGAAGTTTTCAGCCATAATTTCTTCAAATGCATTTTTGCTCCCCATTTCTCTTCTACTCTGAGATCCCTATTATGTGTAGATTGGGATACTTTATATTATCTCATGCTTGCTTTCATTTTTCTTAATTTATCTTTCTGTTTGCTGTTCTGACTGGGTGATTTCTGTTGTTTTGTCTTTCAGAGCACTTATCCATTCTTCTGCTTTATCCAGTTTGCTATTTGTTGTCTTTAACTCCGATTTTATCTCTGCAAATGAGTTTTCTAATTTCAGTTAACTCCTCTTGCTTGTTTCTCTTTACAGTAATTTGCAATTCTATCTATAGCCTTTCTTCCTTCAGTATTTTCATTGCTCCTTTTTGAACTCATAATCTGATATACTAGAGAAGTTTGTTTCATTGTTTGTTCTTTGAAGGGAATTTTCTTCCCTTCAAAAAGTTACTTCCCTAGAAGTAACAGTGCTCTTACTCCTAAATTCAAAGAGTCAGAAAAATATAGATAAAATGAAGAAGCAGTCAAGAGAATCAAGAGAATTTAAAAAATCAATTTTTAAAAAATTTTGATCAGAAAATCAAGAGAATTCTCTTCAAATAACAGTTATCTATTGTGCTCTTGTGGGCTTCCCAGATGGCACTAGTGGCAAAGAATCTGCCTGCCAATGCAAGAGACGCTGGTTCAATCCCTGGGTTGGGAAGATCCCTTGGAGAAAGAAATGGCAACCTACTCCAGTATTCTTGCCTGGAAAATCCCATGGACAGAAGATCCTGGTTGGCTACAGTGCATGGGATTGCAGAGTTGGACACAACTGAGCTCAAGCAGGCATGTGTGCACACACACACACACTGTGCCCTTGAAGAACTGTTTTTACATGGAGGGTGTCCCTGTGTGACCTGCATGAGTCTAGTAATTTTGGTGTGAGGACTGTGTGTTTTTTTTTTTTTTTTTGTATGGATATCTGCTATATCGTTCCTCAGTGTGTGCTGGCTGTTATCCTCTTGATAGTATATCTAATAGAGGTCTATTAAATTTGAACAGAAACATATTAACAGGTCTTGGAATAGCCAGTGCCCCTTTCCATTTGGCCTTTTAGTAACCAGAGAGGAAGTGTTGCATGTGCTAGAAGTAGGAACCAGGCACACGTGCCTGCTTGAGCTCAGTCGTGTCCAACTCTGCAATCCCATGCACTGTAGCCAACCAGGCTCCTCTGTCCCTTATCTAGCAATCCCTGATTTATTGGGCAGAGTCCTTCAAGTTCCTCTGGTGTTAAATAATCTTGGGGAATCTTAGGGAGGGACATGGATAGATCTACGTTTACCTACTATAGCACTCTATTATGGGGTTCTGCACCACATAAATGCCAGATAATAGTGGAATTCCTTGTCTACAAAGAGGAGAAATTCTTTCTACTAATTGCCTTCAGTTCACTTCAGTTCAGTCACTCAGTTGTGTCCAACTTCTTGCAATCCCATGAACCGCAGCAGGCCAGGACTCCATGTCCATCACCAACTCCCAGAGTCCACCCAAACCCATGTCCATTGAGTCAGTGATGTCATCCAACCATCTCATCTTCTGTTGTCCCCTTCTCCTCCTGCCTTCAATCTTTCCCATCATCAGGGTCTTTTCCAATGAGTCAGCTCTTCGCATGAGGTGGCCAAAGTATTGGAGTTTCAGCCTCAACGTCAGTCTTTCCAATGAACACCCAGGACTGATCTCCTTTAGCATGGGCTGCCTTCAGTTCAGAACTAATTGCCTTAAGTTCTCTATAAGATAGGTACTAGGTCAAAGATGACAGAGAAACTTAGGGAAGTCAGGAAACTTAGGAAGCCATTAGAGGAAACAGGTGTGAAGGGAACGAATAGGAGACTTGTGAAAGAAGTCCTTCAGGATCACAGGAAAGTTTAACCCCATTTCATGAAGTTATCGAGGTAGCTGTTCTAAGAAGGAAATTGTATTGGACCTGAAGGGATCCTTTAAAGATAATGGGGGACTAGGAGGCAAATTATCAAAGCCCACCATGGACAAAATTTGGTGACTTTGAGAAAGAAGTTGGGGAATGAAGCAGTGTTAAGGGTGAAATATGTCACTGAAATACTGATAACAATTATAGTAGGATGCCCTTCAACTCACATGGGTAACATCACTGTGAATTTATTGGGAATTCAGGGTATGGAAAGACTGCTCCCTCAGACCCGAGTTAGTATTCCTCCTGTGAAGAGACTTTTTGGGTCTTTTCTTTCTTTCTGAGGAATGGACATTCTCAAACCCAATGGGCTTTTCCTTTAGAGTACTAGTAGGTATCTTGGTCAATGGAGGCCAGTTTTGGGGATCCTTTAAGTTTAATGGAGAAGGCAATGGCACCCCACTCCAGTGCTCTTGCCTGGAAAATCCCATGGGCGGAGGACCCTGGTGGGCTGCAGTCCCTGGGGTCGCTAGGAGTTGGACACGACTGAGCGACTTCCCTTTCACTTTTCACTTTCACCCATTGGAGAAGGAAATGGCAACCCACTCCAGTGTTCTTACCTGGAGAATCCCAGGGACGGGGGAGCCTGGTGGGCTGCCGTCTACGGGGTCACACAGAGTCGGACACGACTGAAGTGACTTAGCAGTAGCAGTAAGTTTAAAATAATTTAGTGGTGTATCTTCTAATATTTCTTTTAGAGATATTACTATCACACTGTTGAGGTACTGTGTGAAGTTCAGACATGTCAGCATTTTATTTTTTTTTAATTGGATAATAATTGTTTTACAATGTTCTGTTGGTTTCTGCCATACAGCAACATGAATCATTCATAAGTATACATATATCCCCTCCATCTAGTCAGCATTATAAACATAGACTTTTTTTGGTTGTGTCATAAAGCTTAAGTCTTAGACCATGTAGAAAACCATGGCTAGAGCACAAGCTATATGGTAAATGCAAGCTTTCACTACTCTTTCAAAGTAGTTTCTAATTGTTGATAATTTGTTACAATTTCATCCTTTAATTGTTTACAATTTTGAATGCATGACCAATCAATTTTAACAGCATAAAACTCAGAATGTTTTATAATAATTCTTTAAACTCCCTTACTCTCTGACTGGGCTCTGCAATAGTTTGAGATCTCTTAACGTCTTCCAAAACAATTGTCCATTTAGCTTTCTTTAACCATAGAAAGTCTCCTCTACAAATAAATGGATAAATTGACATGTTAAGGAAATCTCAGAGAGTAAGCATCCAATATCTCTTGAATTGTTCAACAAATTTCTCTCTTTTTCTTTGGGACTTAGGGAAATTTTTAGTCATGGAATTTGATTGAAGATTAAATTTTAAATGTTACTTTCTCAGTTTGGTTCTGTTTGGAACTGGATTTAGCATCATCTACTAAGATCCCCAGAGAAAGGAATGGCTATTCACTCCAGTATTCTTACCTGGAGAATCCCATGGACAGAGGAGCCTGGAGGGCTATAGTTCATGGAGTTGCAAAGAGTTGGGCATGACTGAGAGACTAATACACACAGAAGGTATAGATCCAATACATTTATCTTTGAAAATTTAGTCACTCAGTTGTATCCAACTCTTTGTGACCTCATGGACTGTAGCCCCCCAGGCTCCTGTGTCCATGAAATTCTTCAGGATAGAATACTGGAGTGGATAACCATTCCCTTCTTCAGAGGATCTTCCCAACCCAGGAATTGAACCCAGGTCTACAGCATTGCAGGCAGATTCTTTACCATCTAAGTCACCAGGGAAGCTTCAAGATAGCATTCTGTGAGGGGAAGGAAAAGGGAGAGTAAAAAGAGGAATATGGAGTGACTGGAGCTTGGGGTGTAAGGGGTGTTTTTTGGGAAGGCCAAGAAAGGCTTGGGGTCTGAAGGCATGATCTTAGAACCCTTTTATTTCAGCATTTCTCTAAGATAAAAGTAGTTTGCAGGGATTCAAGAATGGGGTGTTCAGTCAACTGAGAAGTTCTCATTTTCTAAATCACAGAAATCTGTAATTTTAATACAGTTTCAAGATTATACACATATAGTTAAGAATCAAAAGTATGTCCTTATTGTGCTATCATCTAGAACACAGAATTAGGAGTTGAACTCACTAACACATCTCCTATCAATTAGTCAGGAATGAAAACATAGTATTAACAGGTTTATAACTGTAGAACAAGGTTATAGTTCTGGGTGTACAATGATGAATCTGATCTTATATGAGCTGCAGCACCAGACTGTAATAGGAACATTATACTAACACATGTTACAATGGTAAGGAAGACTTATTCAAGATTATTGCAATAAGGGTCAAGGGTTTTGCAATAGAGAAAAAAGACTGAGCTCAGTTCCAGATATAGCAAAGCCAGCTGGGAATATATAGCTGAAAAGTAGAGTTAGATGGTCAGAGGAAAAGAAATTGCTAAAAGACAAAGGTAGGGACATTCTTGCTAAATTGTTTTAATAGTATTCTTGTTAGTACAGGACAAGGACTTAGACACAACAGTCTTGGTCAATTTAGGGTGATATAACAAAAATACTATGGGCTGGATGGCTTCAGTTCAGTTCAGTTCAGTTGCTCAGTCGTGTCTGACTCTTTGCGACCCCATGAACTGCAGCACGCCAGGCCTCCCTGTCCATCACCAACTCCTGGAGTTTACCCAAACTCATGTCCATTGAGCCGGTGATGCCATCCAGCCATCTCATCCTCTGTCTTCCCCTTCTCCTCCTGCCCTCAATCTTTCCCAGCATCAGGGTGTTTTCCAATGAGTCAGCTCTTTGCATCAGGTGGCCAAAATATTGGAGTTTCAGCTTCAACATCAGTCTTACCAATGAACGCTCCAGACTGATCTCCTTTAGGATGGACTGGTTGGATCTCCTTGCAGTCCAAGGGACTCTCAGAGTCTTCTCCAACACCAGAATTCAAAAGCATCAATTCTTCTGCACTCAGCTTTCTTTAGAGTCCAACTCTCTCATCCATACATGACTACTGGAAAAACCATAGACTAGAAGTTTAAATAACAAAAATTGCTTTCTCACAACTCTGAAGGCTGGAAAGTACAGACTCAAAGTGCTATGTCTGGTGAGAGTGTGATTTGTAGTTTGTAGATATCTATTTTTTCATTGTATCCTTATGTGACAGAAAGCAACAAGATCCTATGTTTTGTTCTACTTTTATTAGGGCATAAGTCCATTCATGAAGGTTCCACTCTATGATCTAATTACTTCCAAAAAAAAAAAAACACAACCCTCCAATTACTATCACATTAGGAATTTAGGCTTTAGCATATGAATTTTGGGGAGACACAAACAAAATCCAGAGCATTCTATCCCTGATCCCTCCAAATTATTATCCTGTTCACAAGCAAAATATATTCATTCTATCCCAACAGTCTCAAAGGCCTTAACACATTCCGGAATCAACTTTAAAATCTAAAGTCTGGAGTCTTACTGAAGTATCATCTAAATCAGATATGGGTGGGAATTAGGGTAAAAATAGTTCTGAGGCAAAATTCTCCAGCTGTGAACATTTAAACCAGACAAGTTATTTACCTCCAAAATACAATGGCGAGGCATGGACAAATAACATAAGGACACACATTCCAATCCAAAGGAAAAAAATAGAAAGAAAGAAGGAAGGTGTGACTGTCTCAAGCAAGCATAAATCCTAGCAAGGCAAGGATTCTATATCTGAAGGCACGAGAATAATTCTCTTTTTCTCAATGCACTGCCTTCTGCATTTATTCAGGCAAGATCCTACCCCAGGACTCTCTGAGTCATCATCCCTGCCCCCACCATTCTGCCTGGTGAAAATTACGTACAGGCTCATGCCTGCAGATCTGTGGGGTGGAGCTCATTCTGCCACAGATTCTCTCCTGGGCATTTTCTCCACCCCTTGAAATCAAAATAAAGGCAGCTCTGCACCCCTATTATGGAAGAACTGTACAAAAGAGATCTTCATGACCCAGATAATCATGATGATGTGATCACTAATCTAGAGCCAGACATCTTGGAATGTGAAGTCAAGTGGACCTTAGAAAGCATCACTATGAACAAAGCTAGTGGAGGTGATGGAATTCCAGTTGAGCTGTTTCAAATCCTGAAAGATGATGCTGTGAAAGTGCTGCACTCAATATGCCAGCAAATTTGGAAAGCTCAGCAGTGGCCACAGGACTGGAAAAGGTCTGTTTTCATTTCAATCCCAAAGAAATTGTTTACAGCATCGGACCTTGCTATAAAACAACTGGGTATTGTTTTTTCTTTGACTCCATCCCTTCATTCCTTCTGGAGTTATTTCTGCACTGATCTCCAGTAGCATTTTGGGCACCTACAGACCCAGTGAGTTCTCCTTTCAGTATTTTATCATTTTGCCTTTTCATACTGTTCCTAGGGTCTCAAGACAGGAAAAGTGAAGTGGTTTGCCATTCCCTTCTCCAATGGACCACATTTTGTGAGACCTCTCCACCATGACCTCCCCATCTTGGGTAACCTCACATGGCATGGCTTAGTTTCTGTGAGTTAGATAAGGCTGTGGTCCATGTAATCAGATTGGCTAGTTTTCTGTGATTATGGTTCCGGTGTGTCTGCCCTCTGATGCCCTCTCACAACACCTACATCTTACTTGGGTTTCTCTTACCTTGGATGTGGGGTATCTCTTCATGGCTGCTCCAGCAAAGCACAGCTGCTGCTCCTTACCTTGGACGAGGGTTATCTCCTCACGCCACCCCTCCTGACCTTGAACATGGAGTAGCTCCTCTTGGCCTTCCTTGCCCGCGCAGCCACCGCTCCTTGGATGTGGGGTTGCTCTTCTCGGCCACCTCCCCTGACCTCTGATGTGTGGTAGCTCCTCCCGGCTGCTCCCATGACCTCAGGCATGCGGTAGCTGGTTTAGGCCGCCGCCCCTGACCTCAGAAGTGGGGTAGCTCCTCTCGGCTGCTCCTGTGCCAATGCAGCCTGGCACTCTCGGTCCCAGCCCCTGACCTTGGGGGAGGGGTAGCTCCTCTCAGCCACGCTTCTGCATGGTCCGTCTCAGCCGGCGCTGAGAAATGAATTGGAGACTGCTAAAAATGATACCAGGTCATGCCATCACGGGGAGGGAGGTGGGAGGGGGGTTCAGAATGGGGAACACGTGTACACCTGTGGTGGATACATGTTGATGTCTGGCAAAACCAATACAATATGGTAAAGTAATTAGTCTCCAATTAAAATAAATAAATTTATATTATAATAAATAATAAACCAATCTGGGGCTTCCTAAAATTACCATCCTGTTTGTAAGAGAATTAGAATGCTAAGTGCCAAATACTTGCTCTTGAAAAATGACAATGAGAAAGGCTGGAACTCTGAAATGTAATGTTCTTCCCTTGCTGCCTCCAAATTGCACACACTTCCAGTCATGGCTTTTCCCCAGCTTTAGTGAGATATAGTAGACCTATAATATTGTGTAAGTTTAAGTAATTTTTAAACTGTTCTAGCTTAACAAGGTTTTCAGCCAGAAGTAATAAATCTTATGTCATTCAAGGCCATTCCTTGTAAACATAATTCAGATCGAAACTGAAAGAAGAGTTCTTTTTATAATAGGCTCATTTCTAGGAAATCAGCGGCCTTTAAATAGATAGCAGAATTTGAAAACCATTCAGACAGTAATTAATCACTTTCCCCAGATACATCTGCTTATTTTCTTTAGGTACCACACCCTTCCTCTGAGGTACATTGTATTTCACTGGCCCGAAAAATTCCATGGGTTGTGCAACTGCTGCTTAGCTGGGAACTTCACCAGCCCCAGGGTGGTGTAATTCGAAGTGTGTAATTCAGTTTAACGCATGTCTGTTGTCTTGTGTACATTTTGCCACAAGGTTTCCAAAACAATGGTATCTGGCCAGTGTTTGAACTCTTAGAATTTTCCATATGCCTCTTTCTTCTTATGAAAGTGACAGTGTTATTCACTGGGTTGCATCTGACTCTGCCACCCCAAGGACTACATAGTCCGCCAGACTCCTCTGTCCATGGAATTCTCCAGGCAAGAATACTGGAGGGGGTGGCCATTCCCTTCTCCAGGGGGTCTTCTTGATCCAGGCGACATGGGTCTCCTGAACTGCAGGCAGATTCTTTACCAGTTGAGTCATCAGAGATAAAATTATCAAAAGATAAAACAAAAGTTCATTATTTTAACATTCAATCCCCAGTTCTTGAAAGAGAGGGAAATGTGCATGCTTGTAAAAATTCATTGACTGCCTTCTGGAGCAGAGGGGGAGAAAACAATAATATAAGTGTCAACGTTGTTCAAGTTACTGTGCCTGACACACAGCCAGGCCAAACAAACCGAACACTGGAGTTTAGAGCAGAGAAAGTTCGTTGCAAGAGCCACGCAGAGATTGGGTGTCTCCTACTCAAAATGCCTGAACTCTCTGATGGTTTTCCTGGAAGAGTTTTTAAATGTGAAATTTGCAGGGTATGTGATTACTTCTGATATATTGATAGTGAGGTAAGAGGGTGATATCAAACCTTCTGATTTCAACCAGTCTGGGGTCTGTGAGGTTGTGGTCAGCACACAGTCATCATTCTCCACGTGGGTGGACGTGGAGTTCAGTTCAGTCACTCAGTCGTGTCCGACTCTGCGACTACATGGACTGCAAATTGCCAGGGCTCCCTGTCCATCACCAACTCCTGGAGTTTACTCAAACTCATGTCCATTGAGTCAGTGATGGCATCCAACCATCTCATCCTCTTTCTTCTTCACTTTCTGCCATAAGGGTGGTGTCATCTGCATATCTGAGGTTATTAATATTTCTCCTGGCAATCTTGAATCCAGCTTGTGTTTCATCCAGCCCAGTGGTCCTCATGATGTACTCTGTGTATAAGTTAAATAAGCAGGATGACAATATACAGCCTTGACGTACTCCTTTTCCTATTTGGAACCAGTCTGTTTTTCCATGTCCAGTTCTAACTGTTGCTTCCTGACCTGCATACAGATTTCTCAAGAGGCAAGTCAGGTGGTCTGGTATTCCCATCTCTTTCAGAATTTTCCACAGTTTGTTGTGATCCAGTCAGACTTTGGTATAGTCAACAAAGCAGAAATAGATCTTTTTCTGGAACTCTCTTGCTCTTTCGATGATCCAGCAGATGTTGGCAATTTGATCTCTGGTTCCCCTGCCTTTTCTAAAACCATCTTTAACATCAGGAAGTTCACGGTTCATGTATTGTTGAAGCCTGGCTTGGAGACTTTTGAGCATTACTTTACTAGCGTGTGAGATGAGTGCAATTGTGTGGTAGTTTGAGCATTCCTTGGCATTGCCTTTCTTTGGGATTGGAATGAAAGCAGACCTTTTCCAGTCCTGTGGCCACTGCTGAGTTTTCCAAATTTGCTGGCATATTGGGTGCAGCACGTTCATAGCATCCTCTTTTAGGATTTGAAATAGCTCAGCTGGAATTCCATCACCTCCTCTAGCTTTGTTCGTAGTGATGCTTTCTAAGGCCCACTTGACTTCACATTCCAGGATGTCTGGCTCTAGGTGAGAGATCATAGCATCATGATTATCTGGGTCATAAAGATCATTTTTGTATTGTTCTTCTGTGTATTTTTGCCACCTCTTCTTAATATCTTCTGCTTCTGTTAGGTCCATACCACTTCTGTCTTTTATTGAGCCCATCTTTGCATGAAATGTTCCCTTGGTATCTCTAATTTTCTTGACGAGATCTCTAGTCTTTCCCATTCTATTGTTTTCCTCTATTTCTTTGCACTGATCACTGAGGAAGGCTTTCTTATCTCTCCTTGCTATTCTTTGGAACTGTGCATTCAAGTGGGTGTATCTTTCCTTTTCTCCTTTGCTTTTTACTTCTCTTCTTTCCACAGCTATTTGTAAGGCTCCTCAGACAGCCATTTTGCTTTTTTTCTTTTTCTTGGGGATGGTCTTGATCCCTGTCTCCTCTACAATGTTACGAACCTCTGTCCATAGTTCTTCAGGCACTCTATCTATCAGATCTAATCTCCTGAATCTATGTCTCACTTCTACGGTATAATCATAAGGGATTTGATTTAGGTCATACCTGAATGGTCTAGTAGTTTTCCCCACTTTCTTCAATTTAAGTCTGAATTTGGCAATAAGGAGTTCATGATCTGAGACACAGTCAGCTTCCTGTCTTGTTTTTGCTGACTGTATAGAGCTTCTCTATCTTTGGCTGTGACGAACATAATCAATCTGGTTTCGGTGTTGACCATCTGATGATGTCCATGTGTAGAGTCTTCTTTTTTGTTGTTGGAAGAGGGTGTTTTCTATGACTAGTGCGTTCTCTTGACAAAAGTCTGTTAGACTTTGCCCTGCTTCATTCCGTACTCCACGGCCAAATTTGCCTGTTACCCCAGGTGTTTCTTAACTTCCTAATTTTGCATTCCAGTCCCCTAAAATGAAAAGGACATCTTTTTTGGGTATTAATTCTAGAAGGTCTTGTACGTCTTCATAGAACCCTTCAGCTTCAGCTTCTTCAGCATTACAGGTCAGGGCATACACTTGGATTACCGTGATATTGAATGGTTTGCCTTGGGAATGAACAGAGATCATTCTGTTATTTTTGAGATTGCATCCAAGTACTGCATTTCAGACTCTTGTTGACCATGGTGGCTACTTTGTTTCTTCTAAGGGATTCCTGCACACAGTAGTAGATATAATGGTCATCTGAGTTAATTTCACCCATTCCAGTCCAACTTAGTTCCCTGATTCCTAAAATGTTGATATTCACTCTTGCCATCTCCTGTTTGACCACTTCCAATTTGCCTTGATTCATGGATCTAACATTCCAGGTTCTTATGCAATTTTGCCTTACAGCATTGGACTTTGCTTCTATCACCATTCACACCCACAGTTGGGTCTTGTGGGAGTCTTAGTTTCTGTAGAATAACTCAGAGATACGCATATGATGTTATTTCTGGCCCTTCAGGATGAACTAGGAGTCCTGTGACTCTATTGTGTTATTAACTGTTTGAGCCTACTCTTTGGAACTCACGGAAACCCTAAAAGACTAAAGCCTTTTTTCCCTACATAGGACACAGAGGGGCTTTTGTGTCTGCGAGGGTCCTGCAGGGTCCTGCTAGGTTTTATTAGCAGAAAACTAAGAAAAAAAAATGGTGCTAAATTGCTTTGTCAGAGAAATTTTAATTACTCCCTCACACAAAGTAGTAAGTAGAGGAAAAAACAAAATGAGAATAAGAGACAAAAGCCAGTAAGGTGGAAAGGGCTGGGCTTTGGTGCACTGAAGAGCTCATAGTTGTCACCAAACCTGTGATGGGAAAACAAATCTTAGGAATAAAGATATTCTCCCCTATCTCCAGTAAAATCTATTACCCTCACATGAGCTGTCTGGAGGGTCTTGTACTGATATTTTTCAATGGGCTTATAGGAGGTGCTATATGCAGCTCTATCTCTGATTGAATGACTGTCCAAAAGGTGAGATGCCACCCTCCCCAGGACTGCAAAGTCATGCTGGAAGCAATCAGTCAATGAGATAGCATTATGTCAGCCAGCCATAGATACCACTCAAATGTCATAGGAAATAATGAAAAGTATTCCTTAATCTGCTTTCCCTCTTGGGAGGCTGTGTAATTTCACAGTCTGCTTGAATTAGATAAATGAGTTTTTATTCCCATAAATCATCTTAGCAAAGTGAAGAAGGGTGTCATGTTAAAGATAACAAAAAAGAGCTCTGAGAATGGATTCCTTGGGCAGGGAATAGAAGTCCATGCCATGTAATCTTGGAGAGTTCTATACTCACTACTACATCTCATGTGTCAAGAGAGAGTGTCCTAGAGACTGACTTCCTTGTATAAGATTGATTTTGAGACAAGTACTGGAGGATGGGTCTTCCAAGGTGGTGCAGTGGTAAAGAATCCACCTGCTAATGCAGGAGATGCAAGAGACACAGATTAATCCCTGAGTCAGAAAGATCTCCTAGAGTGGGAAATGGCAACCCACTCCAGTATTCTTGCCTGGAAAATTCCATGGACACTGTCAGGCTTCAGTCCATGGGATTGCAAAGAGCTGGGCTACTGAATACACTCTCAGGAACTGTTTCTTGAACATGAGGGGAGAAGAGGTAAAATAGACATGCAGGGCCTCTCAGAAAGGCACATGAGCAAAACTGGATTTTCTTGAATCTGTATGTAGTTCTAGTATGCCTGTGTTCAGGAGGTCTTACCAGTAGCTCTACCACCCCCTAAGCATTCATCCTACAAACTAAAAATCCCTAATATTCCAGATTTCAAGTTCTCTATTCCTGATATTGCAAAAACAAAGAGAGTGTGTACTCTCCCTCTAGTGATATAATCTTATTCTAGCTTGTGAACAAAGTGATATATTTAACCAGCCAACCCACCAAACCATTTTCATTGCTTACATTTTGTGTAATTCTGAAAGTTTAATCTTTTATTTTGTCTATTTATATGCCTAGCAATATTCAAGGTGGTTTTTGTTTTGCTTTGTTTTTACTGTTTTGACACTTTGGGCTACTCTCTCCAATTCTAGAATTCTCCAAGCCCATGCGTCTTGTCCCTTAAGGGCCACTATTCCTCATGCCTACATTATTCCATTCTGAGAGGCCCTGGCCGGTCTATTTTACCTCTTTTCCACTCATGTTCAAGACATAGGGCTCTTTCCCCTCTTTCACTCTTTTCTGATGTGAGGCTTAGGCCAGTGCTACATCACTGGTGGTGACCACAAACAAGTAAATCGATTTCTGAACTGAAACTGCTTCAAGTTTGTGCTGCTCTGGAAGGGTTGTTACACAGTAGATTTGTCTTCCACCCAGTTTTGCATACAGGATGTTAAAATGAGACTCTCCTACCTAAGAATTTCCACTAGACCCCAAAGGTGAATATAGCTAGTGAAACAAGATGCTACATCTTTTTTTCTAAAATTAAGTGGAACATGAGAAAAACTTCATTTCAGTTGAATCATGTCTCATTAACTTTCTTCAGTTTAGGAGATTAATAATTCTTTCTTTGCCAATATTATACTTTTGTGAATGAGACTCACAGAATATATTTTTAAGAGATATCTTTTTTGGTAATAATTTTCTACCATAGAAGATGGGAGAAAGACTCCAAATGTATTTTCTTTTGATAATGATAATAATTAGTTCAGTTCAGTTCAGTCGCTCAGTCATGTCTGACTCTTTGTGACCCCATGAATCGCAGCACGCCAGGCCTCCCTGTTCATCACCATCTCCCAGAGTTCACTCAGACTCACGTCTATCAGGTCCGTGATGCCATCCAGCCATCTCATCCTCGGTCGTCCCCTTCTCCTCTTGCCCCCAATCCCTCCCCACATTAGAGTCTTTTCCAATGAGTCAACTCTTCGCATGAGGTGGCCAAAGTACTGGAGCTTCAGCTTTAACATCATTCCTTCCAAAGAAATCCCAGGGCTGATCTCCTTCAGAATGGACTGCTTGGATCTCCTTGCAGTCCAAGGGACTCTCAAGAGTCTTCTCCAACACCACAGTTCAAAAGCATCAATTCTTCGGCGCTCAGCCTTCTTCCCAGTCCAACTCTCACATCCATACATGACCACAGGAAAAACCATAGCC
>SJYT01034145.1:11271-85043 GCA_006410635.1 Cephalophus harveyi | reverse complement strand
TATATCATAGAGAAACATATCAATGTAAGAATAATTAAATATTTGCTGGAGACTCATGCAATAATGATACATTTACTATTTAATTGTTTCAAATTAAACTATTTTGAAAAAACAGTCTGAATTACAGAGAAGTTTGATTACAATGAAATATCATATACCTTTCATTTACACTTATTCTTGGTGGTATTTTGGGACATTTGCATTCTCTTCTTATAAATAGATGTATAAGTTTTTTATTTTCTAATTCTGATTATTATTTGGGGGTGTTGGTAGCAGAGGTCACGACCTTCAGCACCAAGCACGTCAGCACATAGCTCTTGATATCCAGACACCTTCCTACCTTTCCTTCTTGGAAGAGAGCTGCCATCCTTGCCTCTCCCTCATTCCCATGGCTGTTCCTTCCTTCAGCTCTGGCTCCTGGTCCATCACTGTAGTAAACATGTGCTCAGGAAGGTCATCCTTGGCCTCCTTGCTTACGACTACAGTGAGATCTCTGGGTGTTTACCATCAATGGCTTCTCCCCCTCTTCATTGATCACTGTGTCTCCTTGCCTCTGAAAACCCATGCTCCCCCTGTACTGTCACCCCTTAGAGTTCCTCACGGCTTTTCTTCTTTGTACTGTTAAGCTGAATTAAGTCACCTCAACACATGATACTGTTACTATGTATACATAACTTTCTCTCAGATACATAGACCTCACACAGATCCCTTTGCCTCAGGATAATTTCAATTTTACAGATGTTGACTGAGTGCATTTTATGTGCCCAGCATGGGGACTGAGCCGAGAATTAGAGAAACAATGGTACCTGTCCCCCCAAGCTTGGACTTTAGTGGAGGTAACTGTAAGTGTGATAAGCAGTGAACTGTGATCAGTAGCATCTCGTCTGTGGTTTTCCTAGTTTGAAGTGGTTACTGGAAAATACTTGCAGCTGTCCCCTCATGTCCATTTTCCCTTTCCCCCATACTCATAGAACCTTTACTTGTCTGCTGTGTACATGTTTTCCCAGAATACTCATGGCAATTTCAGCTTCTCTTATGGCTGTATCTGGTAATTTAATAACTTATGAGCTATTTTTTTTTTTAAAGTAGAAGTGGTTCGTTCTTAAAGGAAGGACCTATTCTTCTAGCTCTTCTCTAATTCACTTTGATTACAAATGATGAGGGTGCAGTATCTTGGACCTTGGGCTACTCCTTGTATTTGGTTGAGCTTATGATAGAAGGGTTCTGGGTTACAGTTCTTTTTTAAGGGAATACTATCTTATTTTATTTATTTTTGAGATATATCCATTTACAATACTAGTTTCAGATGTACAGTACAGTGATTATATATCTTTATAGATTATGTTCCATTTAAAGTTATTATAAAATAATGGCCATATATCCCTGTCCTGTACAATATATTGGGCTACAGTTCTTTATGAAACATATTTCTACTCTACTAGTTGTGGACTACTAATCCTAGAATTTATATGAGATTAATTTATTTAAATTGTCTATGCATCTTTTTTTATATTTCTCACAACTAAACCTAATCCTAACTGATACAGTTAATCTAGTATTGCTTTGAAAGCAGGAGCCATAGCTTGTAAATAATTTTATCCCAGGGAACAAACACAGTTTTAAGAACATAGCAGATGTTCACCCAATTCGTTTGAATAAATAAAAGACAGTGTTTAGAGAAGGAAAACACGAAAGCACACCATTCAAAAATTACTAAGTGACCCAGAACCCTTGATGGAACATTGGTCAGGCAAGAAAAGATAAGAGCCTGGTATCAAACCACTGAATTGTTTGTGGAGCGAGAGCCTGATTCTGCAGAAGTGGGAGGAATTGATCTCGTCATGTTAGCTCATTAGAGAATGTATTGTTGGTATAGCAGAGTCAATAGAAAGCCTCTATACATCACTGAGTGAAGAATGTACAGGGTAATCAATGCTGTTGAGAAAGATTATTCTGTGTGATAAGTGGTTGCAAAGATAACATAGTGAAACAGATTTCCCTGGTTCATATCCTGGATCTACCACTTACTCATATATAAATGTGAGCAATCCCTCAGCCTTTCTGAACTTCACCTACTATGTGTGCAAAAAATAGATATTAGAAACCTCAATTTGCAAGGTTCTTATAAACACCAGTGAGGTCAGGTATGTAATGCGTGTTTCACAGAGCTCAGCATAATGTAGGCTCTCAATGTATAATCAACATTGCTTGAATTTTACAGAAATAAAATTTTGGAGAGGGGGGATATCTGTCACTTCTGCAATGCCATCATCAGAGATTATGGTAGAGGAAGCCCTCTGTGATCTACTAACTCCACAGAAATACAGAGATCCCACCAGTCTTCTGCTGATGACATATGCTTTCATTAACTCTGAGGCAGGAAATGAACTTGTGTTCTTATTTCTACAGGGAGACTCTTTTGGGTTTGCAGGTTGCCATGGCATCTGGACCTATCATGCTGATTCCCACGTGTTTGGTAGAAAACAAGAATGAGCAGCTGTCTGTGAGCCAGTTAGTCTTAAAGATTCTTTACAAGATTTCTCAGCCTGTGGTGGGTGTGACTGTTGTTGGACTGTATCATACAGGAAAATCCCACTTGATGAACTATTTTGCAAGAGAAAAGCTTGGTGAGTGAAATCCTGAGACAGAGGCGTCACGTAGTGAAATCTTACGTGACTCCAGCTGAATCTCAGCTTCTTGCCACTCCTCTAGAGGCACAAGAAGAGAGACTCCAATTTTAATTCTCACCAGCAAAATTGCAACCTGAACTTTTTCTGTCTCCAATCCTTACTTCAGTGTTTCTTATTCCGATAAAAGGAAAATTACCCCTGCTCTTAGAAATGGTTTCCTTCCTTGGTTTCTGAAGCTCTGCGTTCTTCTGAGTTTCTTCCTACCTTGTGTTTAGTTCTGTTCAGTTTCTTTACCAACCTCTGGCTTTTCTTCTAATAATCTGTATTGTAGATCCCTTCAAGACTTGGCCCTGGGATCTTTTATCTCTTCTATTTATACTTTCAAAATGGTTTCATCAATCTCTGGACTTTAAATGTCCAGAAAATTTTATTGTGATACCCCTCAAAGTGACATTTCTTGCCTTAATATTTCTTCTGGAATTCAGACACGTAAGTAGAAAAACCACCTAATTTTTTCTTTGGGAAAGATATCCACTTATAGCTGTCATTTTCACCATGGAGTCTTGATCAATCTCTACTCCTAAATACACTTTCTACTTTCTCATTCTTCTTCTCAATTGCATACCACCAACCTCCCCGTCTCAAGCCCTAAATGTTACATCCCTCCTTTAGTTTATTTCCCAGATCCAATCCACATATCAGTCTTCTTTTTATTCTCACTAAATATATCTTGAATCTCTCTCTTTCTCTCAATTTTTATTTTACTATCCTAGACTAAGCCATCCTCATCTTTTTGCCTGAAGCTTTTTTTTTTTTTCTTGAAGTGTCCTTGTTGTTTCTTTTTTGACCTTCCTGATAAACTCTTTTTGAAATCATCAGTGATCTTTAGTTGCTCTGAATACCTCCTTAAGCTTGCATTATATCTTAATGAAATCCATGCTCCTCAGAAGCCCACTCTGATTCTAATCTTTCCTATTTCTCCAAATTCATCTTTCTGTAATTTATTTTTTATTGAAGTATAATTAATTTACACAGTTGCATTACTTTCTTTGGTAAGTGAAATGATTCAGTTAGACATACATATAGATTCTTCTTCATATTCTTTTCCATTTTGGCTTCTTACAGGATATTGCATATAGCTCCCTGTGCTTTATAGTAGGACCTTGTTGTTTATCCATTCTATAACATTAATATATACAATAGTTTTCATCTGCTAACCTCAAACTCCCAATCCATCCCTCCCCACTCCTTTATCCCTTGATATCTATATCTTTATCTATGAGTCGTTTCTGTTTTATAGATAAGTTCATAAATTCATCTGTGTCATATTTTAGATTCCATATGTGATACCACGTGGTATTTGTCTTTCTTTTTCTGACTTATACTTTACTTAGTACGATAAACTCTCAGTCTATTTATGTTACTGGAAATGGCATTATTTCATTCTTTTTTTTATGGATGAGTAGTATTTCATTATATATGTATATATACATACATACACATCTTCTTTATCCACCCACTGTTGATGGACATGTAATTTGCTTCCATGTCTTAGTTATTGTAAACAGTGTTGTTATGAATATTGGGGTGCATGTATCTTTTCCAATTATAATTTTGTCTGGATATATGCCCAGGAGTGGGGTTACTGGATCATATGGAAAATCTATTTTTATGTTTTTGAGAAACCTACATGCTGTTTTCCAAAGTAGATGCACCGAATTATATTCCCAAAAGCAATGTAGAAGAGTTCCCTTTTCTCCATACCCTCTCCAACACTTGTTATTTGTAGACACTTTATGATGGCCATTCTGACCAGTGTGAAGTGATACTTCATTGTAGTTTTGATTTGCATTTCTCTAATAAATTAGTGATGTTGAGCATCTTTTAATGTGCCTATTGATAATCTGTAGGTCAGAAAGATCCCCTGGAGAAGGAAATGGTAACCAACTCCATTATTCTTGCCAGGGAAATCTCAAGGGCAGAGGAACCTGATGGGCTACAGTCCATGGGGTCTCAAAGAGTCAGACACAACTTAGCAACAACATCTCTTTTGGAGAAATGCCTATTTAGGTCTTCCCATGTTTTATTAGGTTGTCCAAGCTCATCTTTTATGTGTTCTCCATCGCCGGTTATGCTGTGAAACACTAGCCTCCTTTTTATCTTTGCAGATTGCGAGTTCATTCCTATCCCCAGATCTTTGCACTTGTGGTTCACTCTGCCTGCAGTGCTTGCTGCTTCTTCACCCAGCCAGCTCTTTTTCTTTAAGGCTCTGCACAACTGTTTATTATCAGAGATCTTCCCTGACCATCTTGCTCATGTTTCCCCTCCACTTAATATGATATGATATTATTATTAGTTCAGTGTTATTTTTATGTGGCTTTAGCTAGACCTCACGAAAATTCTGATTAGAGCCCAGTACCTTGGTGTTGTGTAATACCTTGCAAACTAGCATATCCAAATCCTACAAAGCCTGTGAGAATGGCTTAATGTAAAGAGTATCTGACACTGGGCATATGTAAGAGGTCTTGAGAAAAACAGAGGACTATTTTTGAGTCTCTTGGGCAGAAAATGAGAATATAAAAGTAGCATCAACCACTCATCTTCTATCTTGGTTCCATGCACCACTTCTATCTTGGTTCTATGTAGGACACTCAGAAGTTTTGTTTTCCCACAACTTGAAAAAATCAGTATAAATGTGATGTGATATTAATATTCCTCTTAGAAAATGTTTTAACTGCTGCTGAGATCCCTTGAATTAACTGTGATTCACAGTATCTTCAAAACAAGAAGTAAGATGTAGCCACAACATTTTTTGAGAACTTGTAAGTGTCTGCTTTTTTTCCACCAATCCCTTACTCTCCAGTCCATTAAGACCAGACTTCATCTGGCTTGTCCATAAACTGGCTATATAGCAGTATTAGCATTCACTGGCTATAAGATTACAAAAAACAGGTGTTTTTGTCTCTTTTAGTGACTGCTGTATCTCCTTATCCTGAACATATAAGTGGCATCATAAAATATATGTCTTTGTCTGACTTAGTATGAAAATCTCTGGGTCTGTACATGTTGCTGCGAATGCATGATTTCATTCTTTTTTGTGGCTGAGTAATATTCTGTTATATATGTATATGTATATGTATGTGTGTGTGTATATATATATATATATATATGTAGGCTTCTCAGGTGGTGCTTATGGTAAAGAACCCAACTGCCAGTGCAGAAGACGTAGGAGATGTGGGGTTTGATGGTTTGATTCCTGGGTGAGGAAGATCCCCTGGAGGAGGGCATGGCCACCCACTCCAGTATTCTTGCCTGGAGAATCCCATGGACAGAGGAGCATAGCAGGTTATAGTCCATAGGGCCACAGAGTCAGACATGACTGAAATGACTTAGCGCGCACGCACACACACACACACACACACACATATATATATATATGTGTGAAAGTGAAAGTGAAAGTCGCTCAGTCGTGTCTGACTCTTTGTAACCCCATGGACTGCCCATGGAATTCTCCAGGCCAGAATACTGGAGTGGGTAGCCTTTCCCTTCTCCAGGGGGGTCTCCATACCCAGGGATCAAACCCAGGTCTCCTGCATTGCAGGCGAATTCTTTACTAACTGAGCTATCAGGGAAGCCCCCTAATGTATACGTATGTAATATATATAATGTATAGTATACATATTATAATATGTAATATGTAACTTATAATATGTAATGTGTATATATTATATACATATATAGGCTATATATTTTATACATTTATATATTTATATTTACATATATTTTTATATATATGTAAAATTACATACCATGTCTTCATAAGCCAATTATCTGTTGATTAGGTACTTGGGTATTTGGGTTGTTTCCATGTCTTGGATATTATAAATAGTGCTATTATGAGCTTTGAGATGCAAGCATCTTTTTGAATTAGATATTTCAAGATATATGCCTAGGAATGATATTGCTGAATCATATACTAGCCCCAGTTTTAGTTTTTCTTAAATAAACCTCCATACTGTTTTCTATAGTGTTTGTACCAATTGGAATTGTAACTTTTCTCCACATTTTCTCCAGCATTTGTTATTTGCAAACTTTTTGATGATGGCCATTCTAACCGGTGTGAGATGATACTTCATGGTAGTTTTGATTTGCGTTTCTCTGATACTTAGTGACATCGAGCATCTTTTCGTGTGCTTTTTGGCCATCTGTATGTCTTCTTTCTGGAGAAGGAAATGGCAACTCACTCCAGTATTCTTGCCTGAAAAATTCCATGGACTGAGGAGCCTGGTAGGCTGCAGTCCATGGGGTCACAAAGAGTTGGACATGAGTCTTCTTTGGAGAAATGTCTACTTAGATCTTCTGCCCGTATTTTGATTGGAATGTTTGTTTTTATGATATGAGTTGTATGAGCTGTTTGTATATTTTGGAAATTAAGTGCTTATTGGTTGCACTATTTACAAATACCTTCTCCCAGTCCAAGGGAAGTCTTTTCATTATGTTTCTGTTACTTTTGTTGTGCAAAAGCCTTTAAGTTTGATTAGGACCCATTTGTTTATTTTTGTTTATATTTCTTTTGCCTTGGGAGATTGGTCATGTATGGATGTGAGAGTTGGACTATAAAGAAGGCTGAGCGCTGAAGAATTGATGTTTTTGAATTGTGGTGTTGGAGAAGACTCTTGAGAGTCCCTTGGACTGCAATTTTGTTTATTTTTGTTTATATTTCTTTTGCCTTGGGAGATTGGTCATGTATGGATGTGAGAGTTGGACTATAAAGAAGGCTGAGCGCTGAAGAATTGATGTTTTTGAACTGTGGTGTTGGAGAAGACTCTTGAGAGTCCCTTGGACTGCAAGGAGATCCAACTAGTCCATCCTAAAGGAGGTCAGTCCTGGGTGTTCATTGGAAGGATGGATGTTGAAGCTGAAAGTCCAATACTTTGGCCACCTGATGTGAAGAACCGACTCATTTGAAAAGACCCTGATGCCGGAAAGGATTGAGGGCAGGAGGAGAGGGGAACGACAGAGGATGAGATGGTTGGATGGCATCACCAATTCGATGGACATGGGTTTGGGCTGACTCTGGGAGTTGGTGATGGACAAGGAGGCCTGGCGTGCTGCGATTCATGGGGTCGCAAGGGGTCAGACACGGCTGAGTGACGGAACTGAACTGAACTGGGATATTGGGCCAAGAAAACATTGCTATGATTTCTGTCAGAGAATGTTTTGTTTATGTTCTCTTCTAGGGGTTTTATGATACCATGTTTTATAGGTCTTTAAATGATTTTGAGTTTGTTTTTGTATAAAATGTGACAGTGTTCTAATTTCATTGGTTTACACGAGGCTGTCCAGCTTTACCTACATGAGTTTTTAAGGAGACTATCTTTTCTCCTTGTATATTCTTCCTTTCTTTGTTGTAGATAACGAACCATAGTTGTATGGGTTTATTTGGGGGGAATTTTTTTTCCATTACCCATATGTCTGTTTTTGTATTAGTACCACACTGTGTTAATAATAGTATATTTTAGCATAGTCTGGAAGGGTTACATCACCAGCTTTATTTTTTGTTCCCTCTATATCCACATTAGTGAGAGGTTTTTTTTTTTTTTACATCATGACTGGATGTTGAATTTTATCAAACACTTTTTTATGCATCTATTGAGGTGATCATGTGGATTTTGCCATTTTAATTACAATGTATCTTGGTATAAGTCTCTTTGGGTTCATCTGTTTGGAATCCTCTTTCCTTGCTGTCCCTGAATATCTGTTTCCTTCTTTAGGTTTGGAAAAATTTCAGCCATAAGTTCTTCAAATGCTTTTAAATCCTCCTTTCTCTTTCTTCTTCTTAGATCCCTACTCTGGGTAGATTGGCATGCTTTACGTTATCTTATAATCCCATATATTGCTTCCCCCCCACACACCATTTTTCTGTCTGCTGTTCTGACTGGGTGATTTTCATTATTCTATCTTTCATATCACGTACTTTTCTTTTTTTGTATTGTTTAGTTTGCTATTTATTGCTTTTATCTTAGCTTTTATCCTGGCAAAAGAGTTTTCTAATTTCAGCTGGTCCCTCTTTGTAGTTTTTAGTTTTTTGTTATAGGGGTCTGCATTTTTATTGGTAGCCTTTCTTGATTCCTTTAGCATTTTTACTGCCTCCTTTTTGAACTCAGGGTCTGGTAGACAGAGAAACAAAGAATTTCACTGTTTGTTCTTTCAGGGGAATTCTCTTGATCTTTTAATTGGGAGTGGTTCTTCTGCTTCTTCATTTTACTTTTCTCTGAACGAATGAGAACTTCAATGAATTGAGAAGAATTCAGAATTCGGTTATCTGCTGTGGTCTGGAAGGGCTGTTTGTATGTGGGAGAGTTCCTGTGTGGCCTGCATGAGTCTACTGTTTTTGGTGTGAGTGCTGTTCTTAGCCCTGGCGCCTGCCACATCTTTCCTCGGTGAGTGGGGCCCATTAAAGGGCATGTGATTAGTGTTGTGGTGCACAGAGCCTGCATGGATGTTGAGTGTGGCCTCCTCTTTGCTCTGTGGTTGTCATGGCCCTGCTGGGGGCAGAGTCTGCTCCCCAGTTGTTGGAGCTGAAGCCATCTCTTTCTGAGATGCGGCCTGTGTTAGGAGGGGCTGGGAGAAAAGCCACTGAGTATTCCTCTGCTGGCCCTATCCACCAGGGAGTACACTCCGGTGCTGCCTGCCACCCACTGTGCTGGCTTACAGGGCACACTGCTCTTAGCACTGCTCTTGGCCCTGCCTCAACTGTGGAGATGCAGGCAGGTGCCCCTCAGGTGCTGTGTTGACAAAACCCGCAGTGCAGATCTGTCACCATAGATTTTCTGAGGTCAGGCACCGGGACTGCTGCCATCACATACCTGGACCTGCTGTGGAGGCGGTGGAGTCAGCCCAGATCCCAGGTCCCGCCTCAGTGTGCAAGCACCCACAACACTCACAGCTCCTGCATCAGACCCACCCCAGCCATGGGAGTGCCAGGAATCTCCTTGGATGTCCCACAGGTGCTGAGTTTACAAGCAGTGTAAATCCACAGATCACAGGGCTGCTGGGACAAGGGTCAGATTTCAGCCCTGCCTCTGCCTGTGGTCAACTCACAGGTGCTGATGGGTTCCCAGAGCTCTTAGAGGTGGAGGCCACCCACTGTGAGCAGGCAGAGATTGTGGCTGTGGTGGCGGGCCCTATGCCTCTATATCCAAGCTGTAACAATAGGGCTTCTATGGGGGATCTGGGCTCCACCCTGCAAACACTCTTGTTTGCAGCTTGTACCACATTCCTGCCCCTTCAGGCTGTATCTATCAGCCAGTCCCAGTCTTCTCCTCAAGTCTGTCCACCAAAACCCGAGTTTCCTTACTCAGCCTCTGTGCGCACCAGCCAAGGCATATCTTGGGAGGGGGAGTGCAGTGATGGGCACGGACCCTCTGTGCTGGTCTCCCTCTTTTCTGCCTGCTGCAGGCTTGCTGGTGCTCGCTCCTCTGAGCCTCTAAACCTCCCTATCTGTCCCAGTTGATCTCCTGGCTGGTTAAGGGCGTTCCCAGGGTGAGGGAACATTTCCTCTTTCACAGCTTCCTCCCAGGGCTGCAGTTCCTACCCTGATTCCTTGTTTTCTTTCTTCCTACTTGGTTATGTGGTGATCTTTCTTACAGTGTTGATTGTATGAGATCTTCTTTCAGGGTTCAGTAGGCAGTCTGCCAGAACTGTTCCACAGTAGATGTATTTTTGAAGTATCTATAGGAGGAGGTGAGCTCCACATCCTTCTATTCCATTATTTGGTCTCCCTCGACATAGTCATTGTTTTTATTTGATATAATGATTATCAGTTTCATTGCTTAGGTTCACTGCTAATATGTAAACCCTTTGAATATATTGTCATCTTCATTGTATTTGTTTTTCAACTGTTTTAAAATGCTTGTAAATACTATGAGATAGTCTTCTTGAGTGTATTCACTATCATATTTATCTGCTTTTTATAACTAATAAAGATAAGTAATGTTTAGTAGCAGTTCCTAGACATTTAATTTAATTAGATCTATTCTGAGTTTTCAGTTGTGACTAGCACAGTATACATTGTGACTTACTTTTTGTTAAATGAATATGTGATGTTGCTTATTATTGAGCAATGAATTGCTCAAAGGCACTCTATGTTGTTTTTTTACTCATACTATCTCATTTTATCCCATTCAGGGAAAAAAATAAAAGGCTCTTTATGGAATGTATTATCAGAATTCCTTTTTAGATGAGAAAACTGAGGTCCAGGAAATGTCAATGTAATTGACAAAACTCAGATTTTACTTTCAATTCTGTTTTCAAGGTTTTTTCCTTTGTATCAATACTTTACTATCTGAAATAACAAGTGGAAAACGGATTAAAGAAATAAGAATGAGCTTCTGAAGAGAAGACTGCTAGTGCTCGCTCTAATGTGTTTTCCAGGGTGATCTTTGCCCTGGCTGTGCTTCTGAGCAGCACTCTGGTAAACAACAGCGTGAGCACCATCAACAGTGATGCACTGGAGACACTGCAGTATCCTTCCCAGTTTTATTGAGAAATTGATGAGAATGGAGACCAAGTTGGATTTCCCTTCCCCGTGGCTGAGTTGCCTTTGATGGAAGAGTGGGGACCAAGGGCAAAAGAGAATGTTTATAATCATTTTTATGAGGAAAATGTGGGAATTGTGTGTAGAAATTTCTTTTTCCTTAACCAAGTCCTAGCTATGTGTCAGAGCTCCCAGAAATCACCAGGGCCAAGTCCTCTCCAAACTGGATGAAGTAAAAAATTCCACAGAGTATATGAATTTCTCTCCAGACTTCATCTGGGCTGTACGGGATTTCACCCTGAAGTTGAAGGTACATGTTTATCCTATCACAGAAGATGCTGCTAAGTCACTTCAGTCATGTTCGACTCTGTGTGACCCCATAGATGGTAGCCCACCAGGCTCCCCCGTTATCCATGGGATTTTGCAGGCAAGAGTACTGGAGTGGGGTGCCATTGCCTTCTCCGAGCATGGCCTAGGCAATGAGTAATCAAGTAGAGGGTGGGATCTACTAAATACTGTCTATCATCTCTGGGGTTGCATTTATATTTGAAACTAGATCAAGGGCCATAGAAATGGTGACTGCAATCTAGGTTGTTATTCCTTTATAAGTTCTAGTGACTACAGTTACGCTCACCCAAGAAGAATAGGCCCTAACAAAGTGAAATTATCCAAAACTAGTTTGTACTGAAAATAATTTGTAGCTTAACATTCAGATACAATAGGAACTAAGACTTTTCAAGAACCAGATGCTTGCTTCCCTTATTATTCTTCTCCCTTCAAAAGCAAATGAGACATTACTTTGCCAACAAAGGTCTCTCTAGTCAAGGCTATGTTTTTTCCAGTAGTCATGTATGGATGTGAGAGTTGGACTGTGAAGAAGGCTGAGCACTGAAGAATTGATGCTTTTGAACTGTGGTGTGGAGAAGACTCTTGAGAGTCCCTTGGACTGCAAGGAGATCCAACCAGTCCATTCTAAAGGAGATTGGCCCTGGGTGTTCTTTGGAAGGACTGATGCTAAAGCTGAAACTCCAGTACTTTGGCCACCTCATGCGAAGAGTTGACTCATTGAAAAAGACTTTGATGCTGGGAGGGATTGGGGGCAGGAGGAGAAGGGAACGACAGAGGATGAGATGGTTGGATGGCATCACCGATTCGATGGACGTGAGTCTGAGTGAACTCTGGGAGTTGGTGATGGACAGGGAGGCCTGGCGTGCTGCAATTCATGGGGTTGCAAAGAGTCAGACACAACTGAGCGACTGAACTGAACTGATTTGAGTTGAGAAAAACAATGACATAATTGTTAGGCATAAAATAATAATGAAATATATATTTCCATTAGTTTTTATTCTTCTCAAGGAAGGGTATAACTTTCTAGCATGGATAGGAAGGATTTAACTTTCTAGAGTGTGGATAGGAAGGCTATAACTTTCTAAAGTGTGGATAGTTGTATCTTCTACAAAAAGTGACTTTAAACCTTAAAAAACCTGATGATCTTTCAATCTATACTTTTTCATTATTTCTGATAACAACCAGATCTTTCATTTTATTTTCCTCATCATATCATTCTTTTTATTCTAACATATTTAGTCACTTTTTAGTCATATTTACTTACTTGGTCACTATTTTAAATTAGTAAGTTATTGTAATGAATTGCGTTTAAAGGTGGGTGAGTACTTGAAAAAAGTGCTGTGTTTATGGAGTAGTGGTAAGTTCTTCAAATTACATTTAGGTTCCTTTTAGTCTTTAGAGTTTCTACCCAAAATGGCTAGTCTAATTTGTATTATGTGAATTCAATCAATGAAGTTTTCCTTAACTGAACACGGTATCTATGTCTCATGTTAATCATTACTCCATTACTTTTGTTTGTAGTTCCTCTTCATTTTGCTCCTAAGGTTTACTTCCAAGATAAGTTGGAGTAAACCAGAAATTGATATTTGATTATCATTCATTAAATCTGTTATTTGATAAACATCTAATGAACTGAGTACCATGTGTATTTCTGTGCGTCTAAGATGTAAGTTTCTTTACTCGGAGCTGCTGTTTCCTAAAATTGCTCTCCAGGGATATGCCATTCATGTGAGTTTGATTTTTAATTTTTATGTATATGTTAGAGGAGTTCTATGAGAATAGAAGACACCAAAGATAAAAAAAAAATCCCCACTCATAAAAATTTTAGTTTCCTTATGCCAAGACTCTGCTGTTTTCTTTCTTCTTTGTGTCAGAATTCCAAAGTTAAAAATTCCAACATATCCAGGGAGTGTATCAGGCATTTTTTTTCCCAAAATGAAAGTGTTTCATCTTTGACCAGCCAGTACATGAAAAGGAATTCCTAGTCCATATTGAGGAAATTTTGGAAAGCCAAGTGGATCCTAAATTCAAGGAACAATCAAATAATTTCTGTTCATGTATCTTTACCCATGCAAGGACCAAGACCCTCAGGGAAGGGGTGAAGTTCACTGGTAATGGTGAGTTTCCTTTTGCAAAATTATATTTCTGTGTGGCCTGTTATGTGTTAACTATTTTTAATATATTTTCTTTAGTAGTTTTGTTTCATATGTAGAAATGTGTAGTTATTTTAAAAAGTGTCATGCTTCAAAGATAAATATGTAAATGTTTTAGAAATTCTTTGTCTTTATGGGATTAACAAATTCCTTTCCAAAACCCTTGTCACTGCTATCTGGTGTTGCTGAATTTAAGAAAAATCCCACCATTGGTAATAAAATCACTAGCTGGGTATGAAAATAGAGGACATTGTCTTCTCAGGGAAAGTTCTATACTATGTCTTTTTCTCAAGGAGACTTCTTAAGAGCTTAAATCAGTTCAAAATAGCTATTAGTTTCTGAGTCCCTGAAAATCCATGAACAGTTTATGAATTAGGAATAAACATTATTTTTATCATCCTGTAGAATTTATTTGTGCAGTTTATATTCTTCTTTTAATTTGTGTTAACCTGAAATAATTTTTCTCAGATACCTCTAATTATGTTAGATGAAGATAGATGATATGTAATATTTTTTAATGTTATGAACTGCAGAATAATAAAGAGTGTGAAAATGAAAGTGATGACAGTGGAAATAAGTAGGTGTGTGTGTGTGTGAATGTGTGTGTCTGGTTTAAGAATTCTAATTTTACAACCTTGGATCTCACTGAACGAGAACTTGATATTTATTCATATTTCTACTTTATTCAGGGCTGGCTACTCTGGTGGTAACTTAGGTGGATGCCGTTAATACTGGAACAATTCCTTGTTTGGAGAATGCAGTGACAACTCTGGCCCAGCTGGAGAACTCAGCAGTTGTGCAGAAGGCAGCTGACCACTACAGTGAGCAATCAACCCAGCGAATGAGCCCACAGACACGCTCCAGGAGCTGCTGGAGGTGCACGCAGCCTGTGAGAGGGAACCATTGTCATCTTCATGGGGGTGCTCCTTCAAGGATGACTGATAGAAATTCCAGAAGAAGCTCATAGTACTTTGTCTTAGTATTTGTCCTTTTTGATTCTTGCCCTTCTAGAGTGATACCTGGGGTTTATCTGCTATTCAGGGAAAAGTAGTCTGGATTCTCATGAGAGAGAGAGAGAATGCTAGAGGACTATATTTCCTTCTTTTTCCTTAAAGCTTGGGAAAGTTTTCAGGATCTCTCTGATTTCTCAAGCAAAAGTAGCATTGAGTGTTGATTTCTCCTTCAGTGATTGTGGCATGGTTCCAGAACTCCACTAAGTCATTCCTGAGATGGTTGTTCTCTGGGTATAGTCATTCCTATTCCTAGATAGGAGACAGAGGCTGAGATATTTGGATGGCATCACCGACTTTATCGACATGAACCTGAGCAAACTTCAGGAAATAGTGAAGGACAGAGAAGCCTGGTGTGCTGCCATCCATGGAGTCACAAAGAGTTGGACACGACTGAACAACATTCCTTGATACTTGATTTCCACGGGCAAACTTTCTTAACAAAAGCATGTTTGTTATGTTTACTTTCTTTATTAGTTGTCTTTCTATTTACTTTCTTTATTAGTTGTCATTGTTTTATTGAAGACAGAGCCATGGGATGCTTTAGCTACTAGAATGATAGAGAATAGATAACTGCAGTATTTCACGGATCAGGAACCTGAGGCTCAGGGAGGCTAAGAAACTTTTCCATACTCTTGCAGAGGCTTCAGTGTGTGCATGCATGCTTAGTCTCTCCAGTCGTGTCGACTCTTTGTGGTCCTATGGACTATAGCCCACCAGGTTCTCCTGTCCATGGGATTATCCGGGAAAGAATACTGGAGTGGGTTGCCATGCCCTTCTCCAGGGGATCTTCCCAACCCAGGGACTGAACCCACATCTCTTATGTTTCCTGCACTGGTAGGCAGGTTCTTTACCACTTGTGCCACCTGGGAAGACTGCAGGGTTTCAGAGTTGGGAATAAACATCTGTATTTTGGCTACATTGCTTGTGTGGCTCCACTGGAATGGTTTTTTTTTTTTTCATGAGGACCACCTTAGACCAATTCTTCTACCATATTCCTTGGAAATTATCTCCTCTGTTCCTTGCTTCTGGTGACATTCCTCTACATTTACCCCGTAGGCACTGATAAAGAATAAGGAAGGTTTCTTGCAGCAGAGTGAAGAGGCATCTACTAAATACTGCCAGGCTAAACTTGATCTGCTTTCAAAAGCCCTAATGAAAAGTATTTCAGAAGGAAGTTTCTCTGTTCCTGGAGGGAACAAACTCTACAGGAAAGCAATGGAAAGGTTACAATGGGACTATTCCCATGTGCCCAGGATAGGAGTGAAGGTGAGGAACAAGGGGAACATGGGGAGCCTACAGAATAGAGTCCAGAGGGTCTCCTGAAAATCTGAGAACAAAACACCATGTGTGGGTAATGAGAGAGCATGGGGATATTATGACAGCTTTAGTTTTTAAGGCCCACTACATGGTATTTATCTCTGAGGAGAAATGTCCATCCCCCACTCCACGAAAATGGATTTCTAAAATCACAAGAGACAGAACAGAAATTATTCATTTCTTCATACAACAAAGTAACATTTTATGTGCCACGTGTTGAGGATTTATGATGCAAAGTCAGAATCTTTGTATTCAAGGCTGGATCAAAATGCAAGAGGAAGTCAAATAAATAGACAATTGCATATAGAGGGATAGCACTTTACGTAACTGTGATCCTGGGCTTCACTGATGGTGATAATAAACCTAATGATAGTAACACACCAGAGTATGTGAAAGTGAAAGTGAAGTCGCTCAGTCGTGTCCGACTCTTTGTGACCCCATGGACTGTAGCTCACCAGGCTCCTCCGCCCATGGGATTCTCCAGGCAAGAATACTGGAGTGGGTTGCCATTTACACACCAGAGTATATTGACCCATTATTGCCTAGAGGCATACTGCTAAGCTGTTTGTCTAAACATTTTAATTTAGTCCTGGTAAAAATGTTCCATAGCGCTTATAAAAATCTACTTTTATAGATTTTACAGATCTAGGAGGCACAGGGTGGCTAAACAACTTGCCTAAAGTTACACACCTCACAAGAGGCAGGAGAGAACAGCAAGCAGCATGTATTAGAGTCTGATTTTCGCATTGGACACATAGTTTAGGAAAATTCCCTGGAAAAGGAGGGGGATATAAATTGAAATATTTGTACATGTTGTTCAAGTTGAGATGTTATTCAAAGGGAAGAGCCCCAAGTAAATGTGCAAACATATGAGATTGTGAGTTTGTACAACTGCATGTAATTCTGACTCCTTGATACCTGGAGCAGGTGAAAGGAAATATCACTGGGCAGGGGACTGGAGGGTTGCCATTTCCTACTCCAGGGGAGCTTCCCTAGCAGCCGAGCAAAATTCACAGCCTAATGGTGTGTGAATATTAGTAAGGTTGGGAACTATCCTTCCTCTCACTGTCCAGATCTAACTCAGAAGATATTCTCTGCTGTAAATATTATCCTTTGATGATCTAATGCTGCTGCTGCTGTCACTTCAGTCGTGTCCGACTCTGTGGGACCCTATAGACGGCAGCCCACCAGGCTCCCCTGTCCCTGGGATTCTCCAGGCAAGAACACTGGAGTGGGTTCCCATTTCCTTCTCCATGATGACCTAATAAGAGAGAATAATTATATGTGTCAAACAGATAATTTAACAAAGTTCTTAAATATAAAATCTGATTTTTGAAAAAATAAGAATTTTCAAACTTTGCATTTTCCTCTCCTACCTTCCTTTGTTTTAGGTTCAAATCAAGGTTCAAATCAATCTGCTTATTGAAGGATTTAGTGGGAAAGCTGAGGGGATGAAAGCAGAGATGAATCATCTCAGAAACAATTGAGGAGAGTAAAAAGGATAAAGCTCCCTGGATTTCACAGAGCTTGGACACAATTGCCACTAAAACACCTGCAATTCTGTCTGCTCCTGCTAAACTAATTGGCCAGGGTCTGAAGGACCTGAGCTCACTGTTTAAATAGGATTAGCTTTTATTTTAAGTATATCACAGAATGTGGATATATGCTCCACCCTAATTTTGGCATACATGTTTTTTAGTTTCATTCTGAAAGCTTTTAAGCATAAAAAGTGCCTACTAGATGATATCACTGCCTGATACACTTTACATAGACTAAATGTTGGTTTTACCAGTTAGTTTAAAGGGAAAAACAGATAACTTTATACCAGGAGTTGGAAAACTTTGGCTTCTAGACCAAATCTGCCCTGCTGCTTATTTTTCTAAAAAAATGTTATTGGCACACTACCATACTCATTCATTGCATATTGTCTCTGGCTGCTTTCATGCCACAACAGCAGAATTGAATAGTTTCCACAAACATAGCTTGACCCACAAAATCAAGATATTTCCTTTGGTGACCTTTACAGAAAAGGTTTGCCACCTGTTGTTTTAAAAGGTTGAAAGATACTAAATTTGCAATAGAGGTAAAAATTACCTTGAAAAAAATGTGTCAAGAATTCCACTGAAAATCACAAAAGAAGAATCATATAGTTTAAACATATTAAAGCCAATTCTCTAATTTGTTTGTAAATTTAATGTGTTCTGTAGTAAAAATATGTTTTTGTAAAGAGAGGTAGACTACTAACTTTCTACATATTTAAATGGGATTGCTTAACATACTTTTAAAAATTATCAGGATAATACAGAAGAAAAGTAAAGAAGAAGAGCCATGTCTGCTCCCTATAAAAGCCTGTTGTAGAGCTGCATTCATCAGATCAGTGCACTCTGGGTCCTAACCATACAGACAAAGGTACAGAACAGTTTACATAGTCTAGAGATAGAGACAAACACTTCTAGAAGCTATCTCGATGATTTTATTTCATATTAGTGGGAAATAATGAACTGTTGAATAAATCATGTTAAGACAACTTGACAGCCATTTAGAAAAAAAAGATTATATATTATTTATACATATTCATATATATATATAATGGCAAAGTAAATTCCAGATTTCCTACATTTAAACATGAAAATTAAAATTATACAAGTTGGTTAACACAAACAATTTTTGAAACATCTCAGAATGTGGTAGTCTTTTCTAAGCAAGACACAAAACCCAGACTATATCAGTTCAGTTCAGTTCAGTCACTTAGTCGTGTCCGACTCTTTGTGACCCCATGAACTGCAGCACGCCAGGCCTCCCTGTCCATCACCAACTCCCGGAGTTTACTCAAATTCATATCCACTGAGTCGGAGATGCCATCGAACCATCTCATCCTCTGTCGTCCCCTTTTCCTCTTGCCTTCAATCTTTCCCAACATCAGGGTCTTTTCAAATGAGTCAGCTCTTCACATCAGGTGGCCAAAATATTGGAGCTTCAGCCTCAACATTAGTCCTTCCAAGCGCATAAAACTGAAATAAATCCTTTATGTTCAAAAAACCAAAAGACAAAAGGCTCTCTGAAAATGCATCTTCAACTTTTATTATAGAAAAAGCTTAAAGTTTCACATTTAAACAACGTAAAAGAGATTATGTGCTTAGGAGTTAACAGAAAATAACTAAAACGTATTCAAACTTATTCATAATTAGTAAATAATATAATCATTCACTTCTCAGGTTGACAAAAGTAAAAATATTTGATAACAAGTTATGTTATGTGAGAAAGTGTGGAAAGAAAGGCTGTCTCATATACGAGTATGAGTGAGTGAGTGAAGTCCCTCAGTCATGTCCGACTCTTTGTGACCCCATGGACTGTAGCCCACCAGGCTCCACATCCATGGAATTTTCTAGGCAAAGAGTACTGGAGTGGGTTGCCATTAGTATAAATTATAAAATTTCTGTTGAGAATTGATCTTAATATTTCTTATGTTTAATGTGTGTATGACTTGATATAACATGTTCACTTTTAAGAAAATATATGCACACTATTATACACACACATACATAAATGAGAGAATTTGTGGTGTTAATAAAAATAAATAATAAAAGTTGTAATATAAATGTAAAGTTACTACACACATGTAGTAGATGTCTATGTAGCCACTGAAATAATTTGACAATGAAGTTTACATATACTATTATAGAAAAATCTTCATAAACTAAGAAGCCCCAAACCCTGTCTCTTATACACATCTAGATGTGTATAAGAGACAGCTATTATACACACACATACATAAATGAGAGAATTTGTGGTGTTAATAAAAATAAATAATAAAAGTTGTAATATAAACGTAAAGTTACTACACACATGTAGTAGATGTCTATGTAGCCACTGAAATAATTTGACAATGAAGTTTACATATACTATTATAGAAAAATCTTCAAGATATATTTTAAGGTGAAAAAAATGAGTTGTCAAAACTTGAGTCTAGGGTAGTTTTTGTGGATAAAAAAGAGGAATTCATGAAAACTGGTGAAATTGGTTCTTTATGGGGAAAACTGGGTGGGATCAGGTGGAGGAAGGACACATAGTTTGCATTATATATTCTACCTTTGAAATTTTGTAATAAATAAATTTATATTAAAAAATAATAATAAATAGAATAAAAATGTGTAAAAACAATATTCATAAAGAAAGAAATTATAATAAAATGCTAATAATCAATACTAATGGGATGTGAAACTGACCACTAAATGATGAATTGTTCCTTGCTCCAAGAAATGACATCAGCCAGTTCAATGAAGCATTTAAGGCTAAGAATCGAGGACTGGAAAACACAAAATTTGCATCCTAATCTTTTCGTTTCATTTTGGCCTTGATTCTTTAATTCTTATAATCGCTTCTAAACTAAGGTAAAAATTTTCTGGTGATCCTTTGAAATAGTGCGGTAGCCTTCATTGTTTATCTCTGAAAGGAAATTTAAGGTTTTAGAAGGAAAACTAGCCAAAAAAACGAATGTGCACTGTTGAGAGGGATCCTGTCATTCTTAAAACATTCCATGCTGACCTTCCTGCTATGTGTCAGGGCAGGTGGGATGACGTGCCACCTCAGAACTGGACCAGGAGAGATGAGAGACCCTGTCACCTGGAGGTGAGGTGTTCGCTTTTACACATCAGAAGCCAGGTGGATGCGATGATGTTGTGAGGCAATGTTGAAGTGACAGTGGACCCTGACCACAGAGAACTCAGAAGAAGATGAATAAAACATGGTCAAGTGAAATAGGGAGAAAACAATTAATGGATGGAGTCAAGGACAGCTAATGAGGCTGCTGCTGCTGCTAAGTCGATTCAGTCGTGTCCGACTCTGTGCAACCCCATAGACGGCAGCCCACGAGGCTCCCCCGTGCCTGGGATTCTCCAGGCAAGAACACTGGAGTGGGTTGCCATTTCCTTCTCCAATGCATGAAAGTGAAAAGTGAAAGGGAAGTCGCTCAGTCAAGTCCGACTCTTAGTGACCCCATGGACTGCAGCCTACGAGGCACCTCCATCCATGGGATTTCCAGGCAAGCGTACTGGAGTGGGCTGCCATTGCCTCCTCCATTTAAGAGCAGGCGATCGATCTATAGCCCCAAAGTTTTTCAATCCTTAGTCTTGATCTGAGCCAGTTTCAGATCAGCAACTTATTACCTGGAGGATCTGGATCCTCAGGAAGAAAGATCCTGAGACTCCAGGACAGGAAAAATAAAAATGAGTTTTTCTATCTCCCTCTGGGGGACTATTTATTCAAGTAGATATGCAGTCAGGAAATGAGACATTTAAGGACTTGACTCAGGATCCAACTTGGCATTGTTACCCAGATACCAGAAAGATACACACACTCCCCTGTTAAAGTAGGGGCATATTGGTTTAGGTAATAACAAGTAATTACTAGAGTCCTTATCCAGGTATAATTAACTGCTGTCTAGTAATTATTTTAAGGTGGTAAATATTTCAGTATTTTTTCAATAAATATTTTCAGTATTTTAACACCTTAAAGCTCATCTGAGGGCAGAGACCATTTTTTCTGTTCATGCTTTCAAATTATGTGCATAAAATGTGCATCAGTTCTTCAGCATGCAGTTTTCTTTATGATCCAACTCTCATTTCTGTACTTGACTACAGGAAAAACCATAGCTTTGATATATATAAAAGCCATAGTTTTGTCAGCAAAGTGGTGTCTTTCCTTTTTGATATTGTAAACTAAGTGTATAGATTAAGAAATATATTAAAAGTGCTTCCCTAACCAAATTACCTAGAAATCCCAGCTAAGAAAAAAATGCTTGAAATATACTTGCTTTATACAGTTTTGCTTACATTTGTGCTATGGACTTTCTAGTTTTCTTGTTGCCAAGAAAACTGAAGCCAACTGAGAGAGAGGTATGGAGTAGAGAAGCTATAAAGGCCTTCCAACATGGGAAGGCCTAAAAGAAGCTGTAGAAATATCTTTTTAGGATGTGGCCGTTGAGTAACTGACTTTTTCTAATCTTCACCACACACCTGTATTCCTGGTATGACCAGAGGATTTGGTAAGACTCTGATAACTCTAAAAATACCAGGAATTATTTATACTTTCAATTTCAGTGAAACCACACCATTTTACTGGAAGAAATGAGTAATTTAGTCTTTTTTACCTTTGATAAATGAAGGACACAAAGGTGAAAGGAGCGAGTGAGCAACGGGTGAGAGGCAACTGAGAAGAATTCTTGGACCTGTGGGGTGTGGAGCAGGTACGTCTATATCTTTTAGTGCAACTTCAGCTGAACTCCAAGTTGATTTCAGGTTAAGAGTAATGATTGGATAGGGCAGGAAGGCACATTGCCTATTTTCTGGCTTGCAGGAGTCTGTGGTTGGCTTTAGTTCACGGTAAGCTCAGCCTCTCCATTTAGAACAGTAGAGGCTGCACAGTGATAACCAGAAACACTATGTCCTATCTGAGAAAGTCAACTCAGGGCAGCAAGTGGGGTGGAAAAACTCGTAGGAACCTACCTGCCTATCTTGCTTGTCAAGCTCTGTAGGTGGCATCAATTCAGTCACTCAGTCGTGTCCGACTCTTTGTGATCCCATGGACTGCAGCATGCTAGGCTTCCCTGTCCATCACCAACTCCCGGAGCTTGCTCAAATTCATGTCCATAGAGTTGGTGATGCCATCTAACTGTCTCATCCTCTGTCATCCCCTTCTCCTCCTGCCTTCAATCTTTCCCAGCATCAGAGTCTTTTCCAATGAGTCGGTTCTTTGCATCAGGTGGGCAAAGTATTGGAGCTTCAGCTTCAGTATCAGTGCTTCCAATGAATATTCAGGACAGATTTCCTTTAGGATTGACTGGTTGGATCCCCTTGCTGTTCATGGGACTCTCAAGAATCTTCTCCATAGACTTCACAAAACAAGACAGTCTCCTTTAAGGAGGTTACAAACAATTATAAGCTAAAGGGATAGTTTCTTTTAAATATTTAGATTAATCATACTTAAGGAAGCTTCAGAGTGAGAGCTCTGTAAATCTCTATGTGGAGGTAAGCATTGTCCCCAGATCCCTGATCTTTATTTGTAAAAATTACTATTGTTCAAAACCCTCTTGCTCTCTCTCCCTCTTGCTCATTTGCTCTCACTGGCACTTGTGATCACTCTCTGTCTGTTGGTCTGTTTTTCATAATTACATTGGAGTTATTTGTAACATTTATTCAACATGAAGAATCAATCCTGTCCAGTGATTGTTCTGTAGATCCAATTTTGAAGATCAATCCTAAACAGGATTGAAAAGCTTTGTTAATTTGAAGTTAAAAGTCCTCTGACTCATTCAAACTAAGAAGCCCCAAACCTGGATTCTATAAAGCTGTTTGCAGTTGTTCCTCTCACATCTTCCTACAGATTCCTTTAGTTTTCACTGGAAAGAATGACTTAAGACAATTAGTTATAATAACTGTTAGAGGCTCATGTTTTACCTTCCTATTCTTTGCTTCCTCAACTGAGGAATCAGACAGAAGAAGATGGTGCAGGAACAGTGTTTGAACTCGGTTGATTTTTTTATTTGTGGACTTTTTCTTCTTGGTAGCCTATCATTTGCAGATTGTGTTGAAATGGACCCAATGAACAAAATTGTTCAGTGCCATTATTTTGAATAAATCTCCACCTAACACAACAAATATATATTGCATGCTATACTAAGAAATAGGATTATAGTATCAATTTTATCCTCAAAATATTTTCCAGGCTGGACCTATAATTTTATTCACAGTACTCCTATACTTCTCTTTAAAAACTTAGGTTTAACTAGGTAAGGATCCCTGTATAAGGACACACAAGTAATAACTGAGGAAACTGATATTTTTGATGGTATTAAATGCATATTCAATATTTGACCTGTAAATATAAGACTGAATATTTGAGACATTTTAGTGTAATATGTTACATATTCCAATTATGAGACATGCGTAGATATTATAGAAAATTGAATTAATACAAATGACAAACACAAATATGCCAGGAGACTTATGGTTTAATTGCATCTTTGGTACTTAGTTTTTAAAAGTAAACTTTGCCTTAAAAAGCAATTATAAGGAGGGACTTCTGTGGAGGTCTAGTGATTAAGACTTTGCACTTCCTCTGCAGGCTCGACCTCTGCTTAGGTAACTAAGTTCCCACATGCAAAAACTTTAGTTTTTGACATGGCCAAAAACTAAATTAAAAAAAAAAATTTATGAGGAAATCACATATTTCTTTCAACTCAATTTATCTTTTGGTAACATTTTGCCAAATTTGTTTTCTCTCTAAATATGTGCATATGTCTCTCAGTATAATATAAAATGATATTTGCATTATTTTTTTCTTATTCTTATCATTTGTGGGAGTTGCAAAAAACCTGACCCTTCTCAGCTAAGGACTATTCAGGACATTCTTCTGTCTTCTCTTTTTGAAAGGGAGGTTGCAAGCTTTCAGTTCAGTTCCGTTCAGTTCAGTTCAGTTGCTCAGTCGTGCCCAACTCTTTGCAATCCCATGAATTGCAGCATGCCAGGCCTCCCTGTCCAGTCCATCACCAACTCCCAGAGTTTACTCAAACTAATGTCCATCGAGTCGGTGATGCTATCCAGCCATCTCATCCTCTGTCGTCCCCTTCTCCTTCTGCCCCCAATCCCTCCCAGTATCAGGGTCTTTTCAAATGAGTCAACTCTTCGCATGAGGTGGCCAAAGTATTGGAGTTTCAGCTTCAACATCAGTCCTTCCAATGAACAGCCAGGACTGATCTCCTTTAGAATGAACTGGTTGGATCTCCTTGCAGTCCAAGGGACTCGCAAGAGTCTTCTCCAACACCACAGTTCAAAAGCATCAATTCTTCAGCGCTCAGCTTTCTTCACAGTCCAACTCTGACATCCATACATGACCACTGGAAAAACCATAGCCTTGACTAGATGGACCTTGTTGGCAAAGTAATATCTCTGCTTTTCAATATGCTATCTAAGTTGGTCATAACTTTCCTTTCAAGAAGTAAGCGTCTTTTAATTTCATGGCTGTGATCACCATCTGCAGTGATTTTGGAGCCACCCAAAATAAAGTCTGACACTGTTTCCACTGTTTCCCCATCTATTTCCCATGAAGTGATGGAACCAGATGTCATGATCTTCGTTTTCTGAATGTTGAGCTTTAAGCCAGCTTTTTCACTCTCCTCTTTCACTTTCATCAAGAGGCTTTTTAGTTCCTCTTCACTTTCTGCCATAAGGGTGGTGTCATCTACATATCTGAGGTGATTGATATTTCTCCTGGCAATCTTGATTCCAGCTTGTGCTTCTTCCAGTCCAGCGTTTCTCATGATGTACTCTGCATAGAAGTTAACTAAGCAGGGTGACAATATACAGCCTGGACGTACTCCTTTTCCTCTTTGGAACCAGTCTGCTGTTCCATGTCCATTTCTAACTGTTGCTTCCTGACCTGCATGTAGGTTTCTCAAGCTTTTAGATTGGCCTAATTGCCACACAGCTACTGCCTTTTTCACTTATCATTCTTCTACACCTGCAGATAAAAAATGAGCACTTGGGAACCAATAAGCAGTAGAGTGCACATTTGGTGTATGATAGTCACTAGAAAGCTAACGCACATTATTGATAAAGGAATTCTAAGACAACCAATGTGTTTGAGGAAGATTATTCTGCCAAGTAATTTGTTGCTCTAGACTGGATACACTTAACATAAAACTTATCATTTTATCATATTTAAAAGTACAATTCAGTAGCACTAACTACATTCACATTTTTGTACAACTATCACTACTATCCATCTCCAGATATTTGGGCTTCTCTCATAGCTTAGTTGGAGAAGGCAATGGCATCCCACTCCAGTACTCTTGCCTGAAAACTCCCATGGACGGAGGAGCCTGGTGGGCTGCAGTCCATGGGGTCGCTGAGTCAGACATGACTGAGCGACTTCACTTTCACTTTTCACTTTCATGCATTGGAGAAGGAAATGGCAACCCACTCCAGTGTTCTTGCCTGGAGAATCCCAGGGATGGCAGAACCCAACGGGCTGCCGTCTGTGGGGTCGCACAGAGTCGGACACGACTGAAGTGACTTAGCAGCAGCAGCATAGCTTAGCTGGTAAAGAATCTGCCTGCAATGTAGGAGACCCCGGTTTGATTCCTGGGTTGGGAAGATCTGCTGGAGAAGGGGTAGGCTCCCCACTCCAGTATTCTTGGGCTTCCCTTGTGGCTCAGCTGGTAAAGAATCCGCCTGCAATGCGGGAAACTTGGGTTTGATCCCTGGGTTGGGAAGATCCCCTGGAGATGCGAAAGCTACCCACTTCAGTATTCTGGCCCGGGGAATTCCATGGACTGTATAGTCCATGGGGTTGCAAAGAGTCAGACACGATCACTACTGTCCATCTCCAGATATTTACATCATTCCAAATAGAATTTCCCTGGTGGTTTATACAGTAAGGAATCTGCCTGCAATGTGGGAGATGGGGATTTGATCCCTGGGTCAGGAAGATCCTCTGGAGAAGGGAATGGCAACCCACTCCAGTATTCTTACCTGGAGAATTCCATGGACAGAGAAGCCTGGAAGGCTACAGTTGACTAAGTGGTTAACACTTTCGGTTTTATCACCATTGTCCATTTCCAGATATTTACATTATTCCAAATAGAAACTTGGGCTTCCCAGATGACTCAGTGGTAAAGAATCTGCCTGCTAATGCAAGAGACATGGGTTCCATCCCTGGGTAGGGAAGATGCCCTGGAGAAGGAAATGGTAACCCCCTCCAGTATTCTTACCTGGGAAATCCCATGGACAGAGGAGTCTGTTGGGCTACAGGCCACTGGGTCATTAACAACTTAGTATCTGTCAAGCGATTCTTTGTCTCGTCACAACAAAGATTTGGAGTGACGGATATTAAAGCCCCCTCGGCGTGTTGCAGCTCTCCAGTCTTGGATAGACCATGTTATAACTCTCAGGTCTCGAATGGACCATGTTATAGCTCTTAGACAAATCAGTGTTACAGCTCAGTGTTACAGCTATATTTTATTTAGAAGATAGCAGGAAAATCCATCTTCAAGGCGTGAGGGCACGTCGATCCAAAGACACGAGGAGAAGAGCGCCCCAGCACGGGAGAGAGAGAGAGCTAGCTCTGGCTCTTTTATTTATATGTTTATCTCTCCCTGGGCCAGTCCCATGTAAATTGGGCCAGCCAGGAGTGTTGTTTGTTTTACCTGAGGTCCTCACTCCAGTCCTCAGACCTTCTTTTGTTTCATTTTTGTGGGCTTTTCCCTTCCTTGTCTGTAGCCATCACCATTTTGGACTCTCTTTCCCTGTTTTACCTACCTAACATTTCTAAACAGCAGCAACAACAGATGAAAATTCAATACATTTAAACAATAATGTCCCTCTCCCGCAGACCCTGCCCCAGCCCATGGTGAATACTATCCTACTTTCTGTCTGTATTAATTTGACTGTTTTAGCTTGCACACGTAAGTGGAACCATAAAATATTAGTCTTTTTGTGTCTGACTTTTTTCAATTAGCATCCTGTCTCCAAGACTGATCAATGTAACATGTATCTGAATTTCATTCTTTTTACTGGTGAGTAACGTTCCATAGTATGATATGTTGCCTTATGTTTATTTATTAATCCCTTGATTGACATTAGGTTTGTTTTCCCCTTTTGGATATTGTGGACACAGTTGCTATGGACATAAGTATATAAATATCTGTTCAAGTTCCTTCTTTTAATACTTTTGTTTGTGTACCTTGAAGTGAAATTGCTGGATCAAATAGTAACTCTATGTTCTTTTTTTTTCTCTTTGGAGGAGCCATTATAATGTTTTCTGCAGTGACTGCACCATATTATATTCCCACCAGTGAAGCACATGTGTTCCAATATCCCTACATGTTGGCTAGCACTTGCTTGCTGGCTGGTTGGTTGGTTGGTTTCTTCATAGTAACCTAATGGGTATGAGGTGATAGCTCATTGTGGTTTTGATTACATCCACCTAAGGATAAGTAATGCTGAGCATGTTTGCATGTGCTTTCTGGCCATTTGTGTATTTTCTTTGGAAAAATTTCTATTTGAGTCTTTTGCCCACTTTTAAATCTCGTTATGGTTGTTGAGTTTTAAGTGTTCTTATATGTTCTGGGTATTAACTCTTTATCAGATGTATGGTATGGAAATATTCCCTCTTATTCTGTGGTTTGCCCTTGTTACTCTTAATGATAATGCAGTAAAGTTTTAGTTTTGATGAAGCCCATTTTATTATTTTTGACAATTTTTGCCCATGCTCTGGCGTCATATCCAAGAAAGCCAAATCTAATGACATGAAGGTTTTCTCTGTGCTGCTTCTAAGATTTTTAATAGTTTTAGCTCTTATATTTAGGTCTTTGATACTTTTTGAGTTAGTTTTTATATATGGTGTTAAGGTGATTGTCTATCTTCATTCTTTTCATGGTCTATTTTGATTCTTTTTCTCAGTCACATTTGTTGAAAGGACTGCTTTCCAGATTGAATGGTCCTGGCACCCTTGTTGAAGATCATTTGACTATGTATGGGAGGATTTATTGCTAAACTCTTTTTTCTGTTCTCTTAATGTATATGTCTGATTTTATGCTAGAACCACACTTTTTGTTGTGTAGCCCTATGGTAAATTTTTAAATCAGGAAGTGTGATACTTCTAAATTTACTTATTTTATTCAAGATTCTTTTGTCTATCCAGGATTCTCTGAGATTCTATATTCATTTAAAAATTCAAAGACCTTTATTTTTGTGAAAAAAATATTGTTCAGATTTGACAGGAGTTTCATGGATCTGTAGATCATTTTGCTAGTATTTGCATCTTAACAATTTTAAGTCTTCTAATCCATGAACACAAAATGACTTTCTATTTACTTATGATTTCTTTCTGAAAACTTTGATAGTTTTCATTGTGTGAGTCTTTCACCTCCTTAGTCTTTCACTAAGTTAACCCCTTGGTTAACTTAGTTCCTGAGTATTTTATTCTTTTTTATATTATTGAAAATGAAATTTTTTTAAATTCCTTTCTGATTTTCATTTGTCAATGTATAGAAAGACAACTGATTTTTATGTGTTTACATGATATTTTGCAACATTGCTGGATTCATCTGTTTGTTTTAATAGTGTTTTGTGGAATCTTTAGAGTTCTTACATGTAAAATCATGTCGTCTGTAGTAGACATAATTTATCTCTTCCTCTCTAATTTGTGTGTTTTTCATTTCTTTACCTTTTCTAATTGGTCTGGCTAGAACCTCTAATATTATGTTGAATAAAAATGGCAATAACAGGATTTCTTGTCTTGTCCCTGATCTTAGAGGAAAAGTTTTTAGCATTTTATCACAGAGTATGAAGTTACCTGTGAGTTTTTCATATATAGCCTTTATTATGTTGAGGTAGTCTCTTTCTATTCCTAAATGATGAGTATTTTTAATCATAAAAAAGTGTTGAATTTTGTCAAATGCTTTTTCTGCATTGATGAGCCTGTAATCTTTTTCTCTTTTAGTCTTCTCATATGGTGATACATATTAATGATTTTGTATGAGGAAACATCCTTGCATTTCAGGAATAAACATTGCTTTGTCATGGTGTATAATGTTTTTAATATGTGGCCAATTTTGGTTTACTAGTATTTTGTTGAGAATTTTTGTATAAATCACTATAAAATATATTCTTCTAGCTTTCCCTTTTCCTGTAGTATCTTCACATGGCTTTGGTATCATGGTAATACTTTTCTCATAGAATGAGTAAGGGAATATTTTCTCCTCTTCACTATTTTTTGAAAGACTTAAGAAGAACTGGCATTGTTAGTTCTTTAAATGTTGGAAGTCACCAGTGAAACCATCTACTTGTGGCTTTTCTTTGTTGGAAGTTCTTTTTGATTCACTCTCCTTTCTCATTTTAAGTCTATGTAGATTTCTTATTTCTTTATTATTCAGCCTTGGTAGGTTTTATGTTCTAGGAATTGGTCAATTTCATCTAAGTTATCCAAGATTATTGACATACATCATTCATTCATAGTATAATTCTTTTTATTTCTATAGAATCTGTAACTGTGTAACCACTTTGATATTTGTTTTTCTTTTTGTCATCCAGTAGTCTCTTTTTTCCCTAGTCAGACTAGCTCAATATTTGTCAAATTTTTTTATCTTTTTGAGAAAGCAGTTTTTAAAAAATATTTTCTCTTTTGTTTTCTATTGTTTATTTTTTTAATTTATGCTCTAACTTTTCTTATTTCATTTGTTCTGCTAGCCCCAGAATTTTTCTTTTTCTATTTAAAGTGGTAAATTTCTCAAATGCATTCTTTTTAATAGATGAGTAATATTCCATTGTGTATATGTACCACAACTTTCTTATCCATTCATACACCGATGAACATCTAGGTTGCTTCCATGTCCTAGCTATTGTAAATAGTGCTGTGATGAACATTGTGGTAGATGTGTTTCTTTCAATTCTGGTTTCCTGGGTCTGTCTCTTATACACATCTCAGAATTTTTCTTTTTCTATTTAAAGTGGTAAATTTAGGTTGTTGATTAATGGAGTCTTTTCCTCTTGTTGTAATCATTTAAAGTCACAACTTTCCATATTAACACCATCTTGCTATACGTTGTAAGGTTTGTTATGTAGTGCTTTTATTTCATTTGTCTCTGAGTGTTATATAATACTTTTTAAGATTTCATCTTTGACCTATTAGTTAAAAGTGGTTTGTTTAGTTTCCACATACTTATTCCAGATTTACTCCTCCTGTTTATTTCTAGTTTCATTTCATTGTAGTCATAAAAGGTATTTTGTATGATTCATCTTTTAAACATTTATTAAAATGCATTTGTTTGATAACATGTATTCCATCCTTCAAAATATTTCATCTGCACTTGGGAAATGTGTATTCTCCTGTTCAGTTGGGTGCTTGTTGTTGTTGTTCAGTCGCCAAGTTTTATCTGACTCTTTACCACCCCATAGAGTGCAACACACCAGGCTTCCCTTCCCTCACCATCTCCCAGAGTTAGCCCAAGTTCGTGCCCAGTGAATCTGTGATGCCAACCAACCATCTCATCCTCTGTTGCCCTCTTCCAATTGATTTATAGAGTTGTTCATAGCCTCTGTTTTGTAACTGATCTTCTGTCTGGTTTTTCTACCCATTACTGAAGGTAGGACGTTAAAGTCTCCTGCTGTCATTGTTGAGTGGTCTGTTGCTCAATTCTCTCACTGTTTGCTTCATATATTCTGAAGCCCAGATGTTTGGGGCATATCACCTTAAAACTGTTTTATCTTAATGATGTGGTGACTTGGTCTTCTTTGTCTCTTGAAACAGGGTTTTTGTACATCCTTTTTTTAATCTCATATTGTTATAGCTACTGAAACTCTTTTTCCATTACTTTTTGCATAAAATATCTTTTTTTCAAACTTTCACTTTCAATCTGTGTGTATCTTTGGCTCTAAAGTGGATTGCTTATAGACTGTCTATTTGGATAACCTTTGTTTTTTGATATGCTTCTGCAAATCCATGCTTTTATATTGGAGAATTAACCCACTTACATTTGATTGCAGGAGTTTCACACATTTTACATTTAAAGTAATTACTGATAAGAAAAAAATTTTTTTTTTGATATTTTGCTATTTATTTTCCATGTGTCACTGCTTTTTATTCCTCATTTTCTTCATTTCTGCCTTCTTTTATGATTAGCTGATTTTTTGTAATGATAGTTTTTACTCTCTTCACCTTTCCTTTAGCATATATTCTATAGATTTTTTTTTTTTTTTTGCAATGGCCATAAGGATTACATGTAACACTTATGCTATAAAATTTATTTTGAATAGATACAGACTTAACTTCAAATGCATGCAAAAACTCTACTCGTTAATTGTTCTGCCTTCTCTCCTCTGCTTTAAGTTTTTGCTGACAAAACTTACATTTTATGCATTTTGTATTCATTAACAAAGATTTGTAATTTTTATGTATTTATTTCTTAAATGCTATAGAAAATACAAAGTAGACTTACAACAGAAAATTCCAATAATCTTGGTTTTATATTTACTCACATATTCCCTTTCCCAGAGAACACTAAATATTATATGGTTTCCAGATATTGTCTAATATTCTTTTATTTCAAACTGAAGGGCCCTTGTTTACATTTCTTATGGGGCACACCCATATGAAATGAATATCATAACAATGAAGATCACTACTTTTGTTAATTTGAGAATCTCTTAATTCCTCCTCATTTCTGAAAGATGATTGTGGTGGAAATAGAATTCTTGATTAACTGAATTTTACCCCCTTTTTAGCACTTTAAATATGTACTTCTGTTGCCTTTTAACCTCCAAGACTTTTGCGTGGAGGTTAAAAGACTTGGCTGATTATTGACTTGGAAGAGATAGGTCATTTCTCTCTAGTTGCTTTCTAGATCCTCTTTTTGTTATTTAACATTTTCTTTATAATTGGTCTCAGCATGAGTCTCTATGGATTTATCCTATTTGGGTTGTTAGGCTTCTTACATTTGTATATTTTTTATCTTTCACCAGATTAGGAATTTCTCTGGCCATTATTTAGCAAATAAACTTTCTGTCCCACATCCTACCTTCTCCTTCAGGGACTTATATAATGCATATATCAGTCTCCTTGACTATATCCCATAAATCTCTTAGGCTATATTCACTTAAAAAAAATTCTTCCTTCCTTCTGTTCCTGAGATTTGATAATTTCAAATGTCCTGTCTTCTAGCTTTGCTGATTATTTCCTTTGTTTGATCAAATCTGATTGCCTCTGGAATATATCTAAATTCAATTAATTTCCAGCTTCAGAATTTATATGTGGTTAGTTTATAATTTGTCTCAGTTGATTTTCTGATTTTGTTCACATGTTGTTTTCCTCCTTTCTTTAGTTCTTTATCTGTTTTTCTTTAGTTTGTAAGCACACTTGTTAAAGTCTTTGCCTGGGACATCCAATGCATGTCTTTCTTTGGAGATGTTTTCTACCAGCTTATTTTTTCATTTGATCATATTTTCCTATTTATTTATATGCCTTATGATTTTATTATTGATGCTGAAAATTGAGAATTTACAAAGGCATCCACCTTCCCTGTTCTTTGCATACTGACTTTCTGCCAAGAAGTCTTTCTCTAAGCTAGTGCTTGATTTTGAGTATTGAGAATAACCTAAACAGATGCCTTATGGCCTTTTCTGAAGGCCTCAGGCTTTCCTGAACATGCATCTTTTATGGTCTCAGTCTGGCTTTTTTCAATTTTTCCATATATGTTTTGCATTTAAATATCTTAATATCCTGAAGTGTCTCTCCTTGGCACTTTTGATCACTTGCTTTTTTGTCTCCACCATGAAAAGGTAAAATTCCATTTCTCCTCTTAAAATTATTATTCACTTCTGGTCACTAGATGTATAGGTATTTATTTCACACCAAGTGATTCTTTTTAAATTTTTTTTAGTTAATTAATTTATTTTGATTGGAGGCTAATTACTTTACAATATTATGGTGGTTTTTGCCATACACCGATATGAATCAGCCATGGGTGTATATGTGTCTCTCTGTCCCTAACCTCCTTCCCATTTCCTTCCCCATTCCATCTCTCTGAGTTGTCCCAGTGCACCGGCTTTGAGTGTCCTGTTTCATGCCTTGAACTTGGACTGGTCACCTATTTTACATATGGTAATGTATATGTTTCAATGTTATTCTCTCAAATCATCCCACCCTCTCCCTCTCCCATAGAGTCCAAAATTCTGTTCTTATATCTGTGTCTCTTTTGCTGCTTTGCATATAGGGTCATCCTTACCATCTTTCTAAATTCCACATATATGCGTTAATGTACTGTATTGGTGTTTTTCTTTCTGACTTACTTTACTCTGTAGAATAGGCTCCAGTTTCATCCACCTCGTTAGAACTGACTCAAATGCATTCTTTTTAATAGATGAGTAATATTCCATTGTGTATATGTACCACAACTTTCTTATCCATTCATACACCGATGAACATCTAGGTTGCTTCCATGTCCTAGCTATTGTAAATAGTGCTGTGATGAACATTGTGGTAGATGTGTTTCTTTCAATTCTGGTTTCCTGGGTCAAATCAAGCAATTCTAACACTAATTACTAAAGTTATTCCATAAGCTTCTGGTTAAGAGTTCAGTCCCACAAGACTATCACCGAGTTCAGATGCCTATTACAAGTTCTGGTTTTTCCTATGCTTCTGACTAACTGGCTATAAATTGAATTTTCCCATCATCTTTTCCTAAGGCACAATAATTTCCTAGAATAGTAGATGAAGCTGAGACCAGTCCCTCAGGTTGCCCGTGACAGGTTAAAACTGTTCACTCAGTTCTATTTGGTTTGAAGAAAGGAATTGGAAACTAGAATGCTGCCTTAGATGGTATATTTTTGTGTCCTAACAGTTATCTCTTGCCCCAATCTTTGTGAATCTGTTTCCTTGTGTTTTTCTTGTGCAATTTTCATTGCTTCTTTCCAACTGATATCCAAGTTATGTTGTTACCTACTCCTCCTCTATCCCTGCCTGAGATCCATGTGAGGTAGACAAAGATATGAAAATGTAGCCTTTAGACAGGTTATATTACACAAATCCTTGGTTTGCCTCTTGGTGGGTCTCTAGCCAAAAGACAATGAAGACAAAGATTGGGAGAAGGATTTATTACATGCAACAATAAAGGAGAATACAGAGGATATTTCCCAAAGCAGTGTCTCCTTGAACAGCAAACTTGGAGAAGTTTTAAGCTAAAAGGGTTTATGCATATTCATGAAAGGGCTTGAGTAGAGGAGAATTCAACACCAAATTAGGGCAAGGTTGACAGAGTTCAAGCTTAGTTGATGGAAGTCACAAGGGTCAGAAAAGGTAAAAATCACCTTTCGTTAAGTTCTGACCATTCTATGGTCTCATCACGTAGCTACCAATCTCCACTTGGGTGGAGGTGCTAGTTGCTGTTGGACTCAAAAATATGTATCAGATTTGTATGTATATTTCTTGAGTAGGATCAAGGACTATGTTTTATTGCTGAACTATTGTTTTTGCTACAGTTTTTGCTTTGTTCCTGCATTCTTTCACTTAAGATCATTAATTACTGACATCTATTCAAGAGGAAGCACCGTGGCCAGGTTTATATCACAAAATGACAGATAAAAAATGATTTCTCTTATGTCAGTGTAGCTCTAAGCTCTTGCTTTGAATGATTCTATGAAGACCTACAAGACCTTCTTGAATTAACACCAAAAACAGATCTCTTTTTCATCATAGAGGATTAGAATGCAAAAGTAGGAAGTCAAGAGATACCTAGAGGAACAGGCAAATTTGGCTCTGGAGTATAAAATGAACCAGTGCAAAGAGCTAACAGAGCTAACAGAGCTTTGCCAAGAAAATGCACTGGTCATAGCAAACACTCTCTCCCAACAACACAAGGGTTGACTCTACACATGGACTCCCCAGATGGTCAATACTGAAATCAACTGATTATATTCTTTGCAGCTGAAGATGGAGAAGCTCTACACAGTCAGCAAAATCAAGATCAGGAGCTGGCTGTGGCTCAGATCGTTGGATCTTTATTGCAAAATTCAGGCTTAAATGAGAGAAAGTAGGGAAAAACCAATAGGCCTTTAAGGTATAACCTAAATTTCTTACAATTATACAGTAGAATCAAGGGATTAGATCTGGTAGATGAAGTGCCTGAAGAACTACTACGGACAGAGGTCCCCAACATTGTACAGGAAAGGGTAACCAAAGTTCTCCCCAAGAAAGAGAAATGCAAAAAGGCAAACGTTATCTAAGGAGGCCTTAAAAATATCTGAGGAAAGAAGAAAATTAAAAGGCAAAGGAGAGGGAAACGTATACCCAACTTAATGCAAAGTTCCAGAGAGTAGCAAGGAGAGATAAGAAAGTCTTCTTAAGTGAACTATGCAAAAAACAAAGTAAATCAATAGAATGGGAAAGACTAGAGAGCTCTTCAAGAAAATCAGAGATACCAAGGGAACACTTCATGCAAAGATCGGCACAATAAAGGACAGAAATGGCAAGGACCTAAGAGAAGCTGAAGATATTAAGAAGAGGTAGTAAGAATACACTGAAGAACTATACAAAAAAAGGCCTTAATGACTCAGATAGCTATGATGGTGTGGTCCCTAACCTCAAGCCAGACATCCTGGAAGGTGAAGTCAAGTGCACCTTAGGAAACATCACTATGAACAAAGCTAGTGGAGGTGATGGAATTCCAGTTAAGGTATTTAAAATTCTAAAAGATGATGCTGTTAAAATTCTACACTCAATATGTCAGCAAATTTGTAAGACTCAGCAGTGGCCACAGGACTGGAAAAGGTCAGTTTTCATTCCAATCCCAAAGAAAGGCAGTGCCAAAGAATGTTCAAACTACCGTACAGTTGTGTTCATTTCACATGCTAGTAAGATAATGCTAAAAATCCTTCAAGGTAGACTTCAACAGTACATGAAACAACAACTTTCAGATGTACAAGCTGACATTTAGAAAAGACACAGAAACCAGAGATCAAATTGCCAACATCAGCTGGATCATAGAGAAAGCAAGGGAATTCCAAAGATACATCAATTTCTGCTTTATTGACTATGCTAAAGCCTTTGACTGTGTGGATCACAACAAACTGTGGAAAATTCTTAAACAGATGGGAATATTAGACCACCTTACCTGCCTCCTGAGAAACCTGTATGCAGGGCAAGAAACACCAGTTACAATCAAACATGGAACAATGCCTTGGTTTCAAATTGGGAAAGAGATATGTCAAGGCTGTATATTGTCACCCTGATTATTTAACTTATATGTGGAGTACATCATGCAAAATACTGGACTGGATGGCTCACAAGCTGGAGTCAAGATTGCTGGAAGAAATATCAAAAACCTTAGATATGCAGGTGATACCACCCTAAGGCAGTAATTGAAGAGAAACTATAGAGCCTGAGAATAAAAGAAGAGAGTGAAAACCTCCTTAAAACTAGACATTCAAACTAAGATCATGGCATTTGGTACCATCGCTTAATGGCAAATGGAAGGGGAAAAAGTGGAAGTACTGAGATTTTAGTTTCTTGGGCTCGAAAATCACTGCAGATGGTGACTGCAGCCACAAAATTAAAAGATATTTGCTTCTTGGAAGAAAAACCATGACAAACCATCAGTTCATTCAGTTGATTAGTCATGTCCAACTCTTTGTGATCCTATGGACTGCAGCATGCCAGGCTTCCCTGTCCATCACCAACTCCCAGAGCTTGCTCAAACTCATGTCTGTTAAGTCAGTGATGCCATCCAACCATTTCATCCTGTCATCCCCTTCTCCTCTTGCCTTCAGTCTTTCCCAGCATCAGGGTCTTTTCCAATGATTCAGTTCTTCACATCAGGTGGAGAAAGTATTGGATCTTTAGCTTCACCATCAGTCCTTTCAATGAATATTCAGGACTGATTTCCTTTAGAATGGACTGTTTTGATTTCTTTGCAGTCCAAGGGACTCTCAAGAGTCATCTCTAACACCACAGTTGAAAAGCATCAATTCCTTGGTGCTCAGCTTTCTTTATAGTCCAATTCTCACATCCATACATGACTACTGGAAAAACCATAGCTTTGACTAGACAGACCTTTGTCAGCAAAGTAATATCTCTGCTTTTTAATATGCTGTTGAGTTTTGTCATAGATTTTCTTCCAAGGAGCAAGTGTGTTTTAATTTCATGGCTGCAGTTACCATCTGCAGTGATTTTGGAGCCCAGAAAAATAAAATCAGCCACTGTTTTCCCATCTATTTGTCATGAAGTGATGGGACCAGATGCCATGATCTTAGTTTCCTGAATGTTAAGTTTTAAGCCAGATTTTTCACTCTCCTCTTTCACCTTCATAAAGAGGCTCTTTAGTTCTTCTTCACTTTCTGCCATAAGAGTGATGTCATCTGCGTATCTGAAGATATTTCTCCCTGCAATCTTGATTCCAGCTTTTGCTTCATCCAGTCTGGCATTTCACATGATGTACTCTGCATATAAATTAAATAAGCAGGGTGACAATATACAGCCTTGATATACTCCTTTCCCAATTTGGAACCAGTCCTTTGTTCCATGTCTGGTTCTAGCTGTTGCTTCTTGACCTGCATACAGATTTCTCAGGAGGCAGATCAGGTGGTCTGATATTCCCACCTCTTTCAGATTTTTCCAGAGTTTATTGTGATCCACACAGTCAAAGGCTTTAGCATAGTCAATGAAGCACATGTTTTTCTGGAACTCTCTTGATTTTTCTATGATCCAGTGGATGTTGGCAACTTGATCTCTGGTTCCTCTGTCTTTTATAAATCCAGTTTGAACATCTGGAAGTTCACAGTTCATGTACTGTTGAAGCCTAAATTGGAAAATTTTGAGCATTACTTTGCTAGCATGTGAGATGAATACAATTGTACAGTAGTTTGAACTTTCTTTGGCACTGACTTTCTTTGGATTGGAATGAAAACTGAACTTTTCCAGTCCCATGAGCCCTGCTGAGTTTTCCAGATTTGCTGGCATATTGAGTGCAGCACTTTCACAGCATCGTCTTTTAAGATTTGAAATAACTCAACTGGAATTCCATCACTTCCCCTAGCTTTGTTCCCATTTGACTAGTGATGGTTCCCATTTGACTTTGCACTCCAGGATGTATGGTTCTAGGTGAGTTATCACACCGTTGTGGTTACCTGGGTCATGAAGATCTTTTTTGTATAGTTTTTCAGTGTATTTTTGCCACCTCTTCTTAATATCTTTTGCTTTTTTTAGATTCGTATCATTTCTTTCTTTTATTGTGCTTATCTTTGCATGAAATGTTCCTTTGGTATCTCTAATTTTCTTGAAGAGATCTCTAGTCTTTCTCATTCTATTGTTTTCCTCTTTTTCTTTGCATTGATCACTGAGGAAGGCTTTCTATGTCTCCTTGCTATTCTTTGGAACTCTGCATTCAGATGGATGTATCTTTCCTTTTCTCCTTTGCCTTTCATTTCTCTTGTTTTCTCAGCTATTTGTAAGATCTCTTTAGACAACTATTTTGCCTTTTTGCATTTCTTTTTCTTGCACATGGTTTTGATCACCACCTCCTATACAATGTTACCAGCCTCTGTCCACAGTTCTTCAAGCACTCTATCTATCAGATATAATCCCTTGAACCTATTTGTCACTTTCACTGTATAATCATAAAGGATTTGATTTACATCATACCTGCAAGATCTAGTGTTTTTCCCTACTTTCATCAATTTAAGTCTGAGTTTTTCAATAAGGAGTTTGTGAGCTGAGCCACAGTCGGCTCCTTGTCTTGTGTTTTGCTGACTGCATAGAGCTTCTCCATCTTAAGCTGCAAAGAATATACTCAATCTGATTTTGGTATTGACCATCTGGTGATGTCCATGCTTAGAGTTGTGTCTTGTGTTTTGGAAAAGGCTGTTTGCTATGAAAGCAGAGACACCATTTTGGCCACAAAAATTCATATAGTCAAAGCTATGGTCTTTCCAATAGTTATGTATGGATGTGAGCGTTAGACCATAAAGAAGGTTGAACTCCAACAAATTGATGATTTCAAATTGTGGTGCTGAAGAAGACTCTTGGAGAAGACAGCAAGAAAGTCACACCAGTCAATCCTAAAGGAAATCAACTCTGAATATTCATTGGAAGAACTGATGCTGAAGCTTAAGCTCCAATATTTGGCTACCTGATGCAAAGAACTGACTCACTGGAAATGACCCTGATGGAGGGGAAAGATTGAGGGCAAGAGAAGATGAGTGCAGTGGGGGATAAGACAGTTAGATGGTATCACTGACTCAATGGACATGTATTGGAGCAAACTCTGGGAGATCATGAAAGACAGGGAAGCCTGGCCTCCTGCAGTCCATGGGGTTGCAGAGTCAGACAAGACTCAGCAATTGAACAACAGCACAAAACTCTTGCGTCCCCAAGGAGACAGCAAAACAACCAAGTTGTTGGCTAGAATAACATCTGATAGTTCTATGAAAGAGTTGAAAGTCTAAAATAAGTTCCTATTTTTCTGAGAACCCTATAACCATGCATTTATAGTTATAATGTTTTAAATAAGATCTGCTCCATTTCTTCTGGATAAAGATATGAAACTGGAGAATGGGTTATCTCCTTCTTCTGACAAAGACTGCATCACCCTGGAGTTGCTGGGCTAAAGGCAAGCAAAAACGCCACTAATTTTTGTACCATTTTAAATGTGGCTTCTTGACTGGGTGTTTATTTGATTGTTTTAGACTCTTAACTGTTTCATAGAACTATCAGAAAGTCATTCTAGCCAACAGTTTGGTTGTTTTTGATGTCCGCTTGGAGAAGCAAGAGTTTAGAGCTTTCCAGTCTGCCATTTGCTCAATTGTCTAGAATATAATCCTGGTTCTATTACTTATTCTCTCAGACTTTGTAAGGCCCATTGATCTCCTTGGCAAAGGTATATAATAATTTCTAATTTGTAGATTCCCATAAGTACCAGTGTATTAATAGCTGGCTATTGAGTCAGACATGACTGAGCGACTTCACTTTCACTTTTCACTTTCATTCACTGGAGAAGGAAACGGCAACCCACTCCAGTGTTCTTGCCTGGAGAATCCCAGGGACGGGGGAGCCTGGTGGGCTGCCGCCCATAGGGTTGCACAGAGTCAGACACGACTGAAGCCAGCATTGTCAGGTATGTATCATAAGATTTGTGATATTGGAGGCCTTCAGTGCATGGTAACAACTCTGTGAATTATATTCTTGCTATTGAAGTGAAATTATGGAGAGTAATGTTGCCTTTTCTTTTATTAATGACATCATCAGTGGTTTGGGAGAATGCTATAAGATTCCCTCTGCAGTATGCTATTTCTAGGTTACATTCTGTCTCGTGGAAATTAAGGAAGTGTCACTCAGTCCTAAGTGGGTGTGTGCTTTGAATAACTTGGAATTGAAGAATAATTTTGTAATTTTATTTCTACAGGGAGACTCTCTTAAGTTGGCAGGTAGCCATGGCATCTGGGCGGGACATGATGGCCCCAATTTCTCTGGTAGAAAATGAAAATGTGCAACTGTCAGTGAACCAGGAAGCTATAGAGATTCTTGAGAAGATTTCTCACCCAGTGGTGGTAGTAGCCATTGTAGGACTGTATCGTACGGGTAAATCCTACTTGATGAACCGTCTTGCAGGACAGAACCATGGTGAGTATTGTACTTGGGCAGAGGTCATTGCATGACTCCAGCTATGTCTCATATTCTTAGTTTTTTCCCTGTGCATGTGAAAGGAGAATCAGATTCCTCTCAATAAACCAACCTTAAACTTAACCTTAAAATTCTTACCACTAAATCACTACCTTACCATCATGGGCTGGAAGAAACACAAGCTGGAATCAAGATCGCTGGGAGAAATATCAATCACCTCAGATATGCAGATGACACCACTCTTATGGCAGAAAGTGAAGAGGAGCTAAAAAGCCTCTTGATGAAAGTGAAAGAAGAGAGTGAAAAAGCTGGTTTAAAGCTCAACATTCAGAAAATGAAGATCATGGCATCTGGTCTCATCACTTCATGGGAAATAGATGGGGAAACAGTGGAAACAGTGTCAGAATTTATTTTGGGGGGCTCCAAAATCCCTGCAGATGGTGACTGCAGCAATGAAATTAAAAGATGCTTGCACCTTGGAAGAAAAGTTATGACCAACCTAGATAGCATATTTAAAAGCAGAGACATTAGCTTGCCGACTAAGGTCCGTCTAGTCAAGGCTATGGTTTTTCCTGTGGTCATGTATGGATGTGAGAGTTGGACTGTGAAGACGGCTGAGTGCCAAAGAATTGATGCTTTTGAACTGTGGTGTTGGAGAAGACTCTTGAGAGTCCCTTGGACTGCAAGGAGATCCAACCAGTCCATTCTGAAGGAGATCAGCCCCGGGATTTCTTTGGAAGGAATGATGCTAAAGCTGAAACCCCAGTACTTTGGCCACCTCATGCGAAGAGTTGACTCATTGGAAAAGACTCTGATGCTGGGAGGGATTAGGGGCAGGAGGAGAAGGGGATGACCGAGGATGAGATGGCTGGATGGCATCACGGACTCGATGGATGTGAGTCTGAGTGAACTCCGGGAGTTGGTGATGGACAGGGAGGCCTGGTGTGCTGCGATTCATGGGGTCGCAAAGAGTTGGACGCGACTGAGCGACTGAACTGGACTGAACTACCATGATTTGTTACCATATTTGTGGTTTTACTCCTGTTAACAAAATTCTCTCCTACTAATGCCCTAAATTCTACCTTATTTCACTTGCTGAAGCACTGGGTTCTTGCCTTGTAGTCTGCTTTATCTTGAAACACATTTTACTTTTTTATGAAATATTCCCAATAATATATAATTATGTTTGAATATCTATCATGTTCCTTCTTGAATTTTATATCTTTTTGGGTAACTCCCCTTTTAAAAATACTATTTGGTCTGGCAAAAAAATTTTTAATTTTTTCCACTTTTCCTATGTCTTTCATCAATCCAATTCTTTCTGGGTTTGAACCTCACCATTTGTTCAAAATGCTCTTATAATGGTTATCAATTACCTCCTTTTTGTCTGCTTCATGGATACCTTTTCATCTTCATGTTGAACCCATGCTTGGCATCATTTTCACAATTAATATTCCTCCTCCCTGAAATAGATGAAGCATGACCAAGCATGAGCAAGCAGGACATTCTTGAGGAAATAGAGAAAGCACAATAGTGCATCCTGGGGTACTTGCATTCCAGTAAGTCTGACTTTATAACGCTGGGCTGTTTAGATTATCCTCTGTCACTGAAGGTTGTTCTCTCTTTTCACTTGCAGGTTTCCCTCTGGGCTCCACAGTGCAGTCTAAAACCAAGGGCATTTGGATGTGGTGTGTGCCTCACCCTTCCAAATCAGACCACACTCTGGTCCTTCTGGACACTGAGGGCCTGGGAGATGTTGAAAAGGTAAGACAGGGAGTCACAGATAAATCCTTTTTATTCTGTATTTTTTCCTTATGTTTTTATGATCCCTTGTAATTTAGTTACTGAGATGTATTTGTAAAATTTAGAAATTCAGGCATTGTACATGAGGCAAATCTTGGTTTGTTTGAACCTCTAGGTAAAATCTTTTTTGTAAAGATGTTAGGTAAAAATGTTAGATAAAACTTTTTCTTTATTGGCACTGGTGGATGATTCAATTAAATTTAGTAAATAAGTACCATATAACTTAGTTCCAAGCCTTTGGGCTCAGTGCTGTAGACATCAGTGACCAAATTAATGGTCATGCTTTCAAAATGTCTTTAGTCTAGTTGACAAGACCACATGTGTGCTGTCAGATTTAATAAAGTGTGATTGAAAAAGAAACATGTTGGAGAGAGGAAGAAGATGCACTTAAATGTAATGCCTGATAAAAAGTCAGTGTTTGTCCTACTAGAAATATTTTAAGATGAAGTTTTGTTATTTTAGCTTTGTACTAGTGGATGAAATAAATTATGTCTTCTATTTGCCTTACTTTGATAATTATTTGAATATGATATCTAAATTTATGTAGTTTTCCATTTCTGCCCAAAGAGGAGTTGGAAATTGTGTGTTTACTTTTTATTAAACTTTTAATTTTGTAATGGGGTATAGCCAGTTAACAATGTGATGATAGTTTCAGATAAACAGCAAAGGAACTCAGTCATACATACATACATATATATATATATATCCATTTTCCCCCAACTGACCTCCCATCCAAGCTGCCACATGACATTGAGCAGAGTTCCATGTGCTATACAGTAGGTCCTTGTTGGTTATCAATTTTAAATATGTGTTTATCCCATCCGAACTTTCTATTTCTTCCACCTGTTCTTCCCCCTGGCAACTGTAAGTTTGTTCTCTAAGTCTGTGAGTCTCTTTCTCTTTTGTGAGTTAATTTGTATAATTTCCTTTTAGATTCCACATATCAGAGATGTCATATAATATTTTTCCTTCTCTGTCTGACTTACTTCACTCAGTATGACAATCTGTAGGGCCATCCATGTTGCTACAAATAGCATTGTTTCATTCTTTTAATGGCTGGGTAATATTCCATTGTACATATGTACCACATCTTCTTTATCCAGTCCTCTGTTGATGGACATTTAGGTTGTTTCCATGTCTTGGCCATTGTAAACAGACTACAATGAACATTGAGGAATATGTGTCTTTTCAGATCATATTTTTCTCCAGGTATATGCCCAAGAGTGGGATTGCAGGATCATATGGTAGCTCTATGTTTAGCTTTTTAAGCAACCTCCATACAGTTGGAGTAGCTGTACAAATTTATCTTACTACCAACTGTGTAAGAGGGTTTTCTTCTCTCCACACCCTCTTCAGCATTTATAATTTGAGGATTTCTTGATGATAGCCACTCTGACTGGTATGACATGATATCTCTTTGTTTGAGGATTTCTTGGTGATAGCCACTCTGACTGGTATGACATGATATCTCTTTGTATTTTTGATTTGCATTTTTCTAATAACTAGCAATGTTGAATATCTCTTCATGTGCCTCTTGGCCATCTGTATGTCTTCTTTGGAGAAATGTCTATGTAGGTCTTCTGCTCATTTTTGATTGGGTTGTTTGTTTTGATGCTGTTAAGTGTTATGAGCTGATTATAAATTTTGGAGACTAATCCCTTGTTGGTCACATTATTTGAAAATATTTTCTCTGAATCTATGGGTGGTCTTTTCATCTTTTTATTGTTTACTTTGCTGTGGCAAAGATTTTGAGCTTAAGTAGGTCCCATTTGTTTATTTTTGTTTTTATTTCCACTATTCTGGGAGATGGATCAAAAAAGATATTGTTGCAATATATCTCAGAGATTGTTCTGCCTATGTTTCCCTCTAGGAATTTTATAGTGTCCTGCTCATATTTAGGTCTTTAATCCATTTTGACCTTTTTTTGTGTGTGTGTATGGTGTTGAAAAATAATTTCATTTTTTCCATGTAGCTCTCCAGTTTTCACTGCACCATTTGTTGAAGAGATTGTCTTTCCATCATTGTGCAGTATTGCCTCCTTTGTCATAGATAAATTGACCATAGGTGCATGGCTTTATTTCTGGGTTTTCTGTCCTGTTCCACTGATTTATATTTCTATTTTTGTGCCGGTATCACACTGTTTTGATGACTATAGCATGATAGTGTAGTCTGAAGCCAGGAAACCTGATTTCTCCAGCTCCATTTTTCTTTCTCAAGATTGCTCTGGCTGTTCAGGGTCTGTGTCTCCACACAAATTTGAACATTTTGTTGTTGTTGTGATTCTGTGGAAAATGCCATTGGTAATTTAATAAAAATTATATTGAATCTGTAGATTGTGTCGGGTATTATGCTCATTTTAACAATATTCATTCTTCCAATCCAAGAACACATTATACCAATCCATCTGTGTCATGTTTTATTTCTTACATTTGTATCTTATAGTTTTATGAGTACAGATGTTTTGCCCCATTGGATAGGTTTATTCCTAACTATTTTATGTTTTTTGATGCAATGGGAAATGGGATTGTTCCCATAATTACACCAGGTGATTTTTCATTGTAAGTGTATAGGAACACAAGAGATATCTGTGTATTAATTTTGTATTCTGGAATTTTACCAGGTAAAAAATGATGACCTAAAGGAGTTTTCTGGGAGTATCTTTAGGGTTTTCCATGTGTAGTATCATATTATCTGCAAACAGTGACAATTTTACTTCTTTCCAATTTGGATTCCTTTTCTTTCTTTTCCTTCTCTGAATTTTGTGGCTAAGACTTCCAAAACTGTGTTGCATAATAGTGGCAATAGTGGACATCTTTGCCTTGCTCCTAATCTTAGAGGAAATGATTTCAGTCTTTCACCATTGAAAATGATATTTGCTTTGGGTTTGTCATATATGGCCATTATTATAGTGAGGTAGGTTTCCTCTATTGTCCACTTTCTATCTTTTTTTATCATAAATTGTTGGTGAATTTTGTCAAAAGCTTTTTTTTTTTTGCATCTATTGAGATGATCATATGGTATTTATTCTTCAGTTTGTTGGTGTGGTGTAACACACTGATTTGCAAATATTGAAAAATCCTTGAATTCTTGCACTAAAACCGCTTGATCATGGTGTATGATCTTTTAATGTGTTTTTGGATCCAACCAGTCCATTCTGAAGGAGATCAGCCCTGGGATTTCTTTGGAAGGAATGATGCTAAAGCTGAAATTCCAGTACTTTGGCCACCTCATGTGAAGAGTTGACTCATTGGAAAAGACTCTGATGCTGGGAGGGATTGGGGGCAGGAGGAGAAGGGGACGACAGAGGACGAGATGGCTGGATGGCATCACTGACTCGATGGACGTGAGTCTGAGTGAACTCCGGGAGTTGATGATGGACAGGGGGGCCTGGTGTGCTGCGATTCATGGGGTCGCAAAGAGTCGGGCATGACTGAGCAACTGAACTGAACTGAACTGAACTGGATTCAGTATACTAGTACTTTGTTGAGGATTTTGCATTTATGTTCATCAGTGCTATTTGTATGTGTTTTCCTTTTATGTGATATCTTTGTTTGGTTTTGGTATCAGGGTGGTGATGGCTCATACAATGAGCTTGGGAGTATTCCTCCTCTGCAATTTTTTGAAAGAGTTTCAGAAGAGTAGATGTTAACTCTTTTCTAAATGTTTGATAGAATTCACCTGTGAAGCCTACCATCTGGTCCTGGACTTTTGCTTGTTGAAAGATATTTAATCAAAATTTCCATTTCAGTACTTGTGCTTGGTCTATTAATATTCTCTATTTCTTCCTGGTTCAGCCTTAGAAAGTTGTAGCTTTCTTAGACTTTGTCCTTTTCTTTTAGATTATCCATTTTATTGGCATATAGTTGCTTGCCATAATCTTTTGTGATCCTTTGTGTTTCTGTAGTGTCCATTGGAATGTCTTTTTTTTTCCTTTCTAATTTTATTGATTTGGATCTTCTCTCTTTTTCCTGAGGAGTTTTGCTAAAGGTTTATCAATTTTGTTTATCTTCTCAGAGAGCCAGCTTTTAGTTTCATTGATCTTTGCCATTGTATTTTTGTCTATATTTCTGCTCCAATCTTTGTGATTTATTTCTGCTCTGATCTTTGTGATTTATTTCCTTCTAGCTTTGGGTTTTGTTTTTTTCTCTAGTTATTTTAGGTGCTATGATAGGCTGTTTACTTTAGATTTTTCTTGTTTCTCAAGGTAAGATTGTATTGGTAAAACCTCCCTCTTAGAACTGCTTTCACTGCACTCCAAAACTTTTGGATCATCATGATTTTGTCATTTGTCTCTAAGCACTTTTTTGGCTTCCTGTTTGGTTTTTTCAGTGATCCATTGATTATTTAATGATGTATTATTAAGTATTTAGCCACCATGTGCTTGGTGGCTAAATACAGTTACAGTTTTTTTTATAGTCTTTACAGTTTTTTTCCCTCTGATTATTGATAATTACTGATCTCTTAGTGTTGTGGTTGGACAAGATGCAGGATATGATTCCACCTTTCTTAAATTTACCGAGGTTTGATTTGTGATGCAACATTTGATCTATAATATGGAGAATGTTGTACATGTACTTGAGCAAAGAATGTATCCTGGTCCTTTGGACTGAATGGTCTATAAATATCAATTAAGTCTATCTGGCCTAATAGACCATCTTAGGTCTATTAGGCTTAGGTCTGTCATCTCAGGCTTGCATTTCCCTCTTAATTTTTTGTTTGGATGATTTTTCCATTGGTGTATGTGGAGTATTTAAGGCCCCCACTATTATTATGTTACTGTTGATTTCCCCTTTTTAGGATTTTAGCCTTTGCCTTATGTATTGAGGTGCTCCTGTGTTGGTATATATATATTTACAATTGTTCTATCTTTTTCTTGGATTGAATCCCTTGATCATTATGTAGTATTCTTCATTATTTTGTGTAACAGTCTTTATTTTAAAGTCTGCTTTGTTGGGTATGAGTATTGCTACTTCAGGTTTCTTTTGATCTCTATTTACAAGAAATGTCTTTTTACATCCCCTCACTTTCAGTCTGTATGTTTCTCTAGGTCTGAAGTGGGTCTCTTGTAGATGGTATTTATACAGGCCTTGTTTATATATGCATTCATCCAGTCTATATCATTTGGTTGGAGCATTTAATGCATTTCCATTTAATGTAATTATCAATATATATGTTTTTGTTAACATTTTCTTAATTGTTTTGGGTTTGTTTTGGGTTGGTCTTTTTTCTTTCCTTCCTTTTTTCCCTTTTCTCTTGTGTTTCCCACATAGAGAAGTTCCTTTAGCATTTGTTGCAAAGCTGGTTTGGTGGCACTGAATTCTCTTAGCTTTGCATGTCTGTAAAGCTTTTGATTTCTTCATTAAATCTGAATGAGAGCCTTATTAGGTATAATATTCCTGGTTGTAGGTTTTTCCCTTTCATCACTTTAAATATGTCATGCCATTTCCTTCTTGCTTTCTGAGTCTCTGCTGAAAAATCTGTTGATAACATTATGGAGATTCCCTTGTGTGCTATTTGTTGCTTTCCCCCTGCTGCTTTTAATATTTTTCTTTGTATTCAATTTTTGTTAGTTTGTTTAATATATGTCTCAGTATGTCTCTTGTTGAACTTATCCTATATGGAACTTTATGCATTTCCAGGACTTGGGTGACTATTCCATTCTCTTGTTAGAGAATTCAACTAAAATCTCTTTGAATATTTTCTCTTACCTTTTCTCTTTTTTCTGAGATCCCTATTGTCAGAATATTCATACATTTAATGTTGCACCAGAGATCTCTGAGACTTTCCTCATTTCTTTTCTTTATTTTGTTTTACCAGCAGAGATTTCCACCATTTGTCTTCCAGGTCACTTATTCATTCTTTTGCTCTATTTATTCTGTTATTGATTCCTACTAGTATATATATTTTTATTTCAGTTATTTTATCATTCATCACTGTTTGTTCTTTAGTTCTTCTACATCTTTATTAAAAATTTCTTTTATCTTCTCAATTAATGCCTCCTTTCTTTTTCTTGAATCATCTTTTCTGTCTTTGAAAGTGAAAGTGTTAGTTGCTCAGTCTGGTTCAACTTTGTGACCCCATGGACAGTAGCCCACCGGGCTCCTCTGTTCATGTGATTCTCCAAGCAAGAATACTGGAGTGGGTAGCCATTCCCTTCTCCAGAGGACCTTCCTAACCTAGGGATTGAAAGGGGGCCTCCTGCATTGCAGGCAGATTGTTTGACTGTCGGAGCTTCCAAGGAAGTCATTCTTTTGGAAGTAGATTGCCAGTCTCTTCTTCATTTATTTAGTCTTATAGGTTTTTACTTTGCTCCTTTGTCTGCATTGGGCTTCCCTGGTGGCTCAGATGGTAAAGTGTCTGCCTTCAATGTGGGAGACCTGGGTTTGATCCCTAGGTCAGGAAGATCACCTGAAGGAGGAAATGACAACCCACTCTAGTACTCTTGCCTGGAAAATTCCATGGATGGAGGAGCCTGGTAGGCTACAGTCCATGCAGCTGCAAAGAGTCAGACATGACTGAACGACTTCACTTTCACTTTCTTTCTTTATTTTGTCTGCATGGTATTTCTCTGTAATCTCTGTAATCTAATCTCTGTAACTCTGTTTTGTCTCACTTACTCTGCTTGTGGTCTTATTTTGCAGGGTGCAGGGTCATAGTTCTTCTTGCTTCTGGTATCTGTCCCTTGGTGGGTGAGTTTAATCCAGGGGCTTATGTAATCTTCCTGTTGAGAGGGACTGGTGTCTGTCCTCTGGTGGGAGGAGCTGGGTCTTATCCCTCTGGAGGACAGGGCTGTGTTGAAGGGTCCACCGTCCACAGTCACTAAAGCGAGACCCATCTCAGTTGTGGAAGCACTCACTGTCCATTCAGATGTTCTATAGGCACTTTTCCCAAGTCATCCATGGGGGTTTAACCCTTGGCTTCTGCAGCCATAAAAAGAAGTTTCAGTTCTTCCTTAGCCCCACAGCCCCTGGGGCCGAGCTTTGGTTTCAACCCCACCCAGGAGAGAGGGGGGTGAAGGCAGCTACTGACTGGACCACATTTGTTCACTAAGGTGGGAGGGACAAGAGGTTGCTACTGACCAGGCACACACGCTCGCTCAGTTGTAAGTAGGACAAGGCAGCAATGACTGGGGCACACACACTTGCCTGGCAGGAGTCCTCCCAGTGCCCCCAGAGTCAGGGGCTGGAGTCTGGGGAGAGAGGCCATGATGGTGGCCCTGCCCTCTGTGTGCTACTCAACCGTGGCACCTTGCTCCCATGGCAGTCTGTGCTCCCTCTAAGAGCACTTAGAGGAAGAGTATTCCTGCCTGTGGAGCTCCTCACTCCCATCCCCTCGGGCTGTCTCCATGCAGCCTGCAGCTGTCCTTTTCCCAGGTTCATGCTCCAAACCGCATGCTTCAGCACCCAGTCCACCCCACCATCGGCAGAAACACATCTCAGGCTGGAGCACACACAGCCGTGGCATGGACCATCTGTGTATCTCTCTCTGTTCTGCCTGCCACAGACCACCATCTGCACTTTACTCGAATAGCCCCCAAACTCCCCTACTTTTTCAACTGATCTCGCCACTGGTGAGGAAGCTTCCTTGGGTATGGTAACCTCTCTTTTCCATCAGCTCCCCATCAGGATGTTGGTCCCCTCCCATTTCCTTTCTTTTCTTCCTTTTCTTAAGGATCCAACCCAGTTATGTGGAGAACTTTTCTTGTTCTTTTAGGTGTATGAGGTCCTCTACTATGTGCTCTGTGTGAATGGGTCCACTTGTAGATTTATTCTTAATGTGCTTGTTGGAAGAAGTAAACCCCAGTTCCTACTATTCCAATTCTATCATCTTAACTCAAACTTGCTGCATTTTTAAATCTAAGAATATTGGGAAATGTGTAGTAACTTATTTATTGTTTGGATATAATTAAAATACCCAGTTATGCCAACTATATTTTATATCACTTATGATTAATACATGTGTGCATAATGAATATGTTCTAACATTCATCAAAGAATAACTAATTATACAGCAGTACTGTTATTTTATTTCCTCTAATTGAGGACCAAAAAATCCCTATGAAGAATCCTCTTTTATTTGAAAATATGGTGGCTCAAAGGGTAACACATCTACCTACAATGCAGGAGTGCTGGATTCAATCCCTGGGTCAGGAAGATCTCCTGTAGAAAGAAATGGCAACCCACTCCAGTATTCTTGCCTGGAAAATCCCATGGATGGAGGAGCCTGGTAGGCTACAGTCCATGGGGTCACAAAGAGTTGGATACAACTGAGCAACTTCACTTCACTCACTATTGTAATCACAAGAAATGCCTTTGTAATTGTCTAAGCCAATATGTCTGTCTTCAAACAATTTCTTTGCGTGGTGATTAGGCTAGCTGAAATAATAAATAAGGACATGATAGAATAAGTCTATGAATAAATTTCTAATTTACAAGTAAACTCTTAAATCTATTGTTTTAATGTGCTCTCTAGGGTGATTCCAAGAATGACTCATGGATCTTTGCTTTGGCCGTGCTTCTGTGCAGCACCTTTATCTATAACAGTATGAGCACCATCAACAACCAGGCCCTGGAGCACCTGCAGTATCCTTCCAGGAACTGAACTATCAAGTTTCACTGAGTTTACGGGGATAGAGATGGAATCACATTTCCTTCCATGTCACAAAGTCGCCTTTAATGGTGCAAAGGGAACTCAGAACTAAAGAGAAAGTTTTTAATTTTTTATTAGGAATGTGGGAATTGTGAGTAAGGAATTTCTTTTCCTTAACCAAGTCCTAGTTATGTGACAGAGCTCACAGAACTAATCAAAGCCAAGTCCTCTCCCAAACCTGATGGAGAAGATTGCACAGAATTTGTGGCTTTCTTTCCAGACTTTATATGGGCTGTACGGGATTTCACCCTGGAGCTAAAGTTAAATGGTCATCCTATCACAGAAGATCAATACCTGGACAATGCCTTGAAGCTGGCTAAAGGTTACAGGGCATGGCCTGGGCAGTGGGTGTTTGAATAGAGTGTGGGATCTACTAAATACTGTCCATCATCTCTAGGGTTGCATTTATATTTGAGATTAACATCTGTAGAAATGGTGATTAGAAAGTGGGTTGCAAAGCTCTAGGGACTGAATTTTAAGTTTACTTAAGAAAAGTATGAGTGAAATTATTCAAAGGCCAATTTTTTCTTTATACAGTTTTTAATTTAGCACCGAGATTACATTCAGTGCTAAATCCTTCTGAAGTCAGACACGTGTGCTCCCTATTTTAGTTTCTGCTTTTCTCATTAGGGAAAACAATATACTAGATAATTGCAATATAAGAAATTACAAAGAAAATTCTGTGTAATGAAGAAAAGTCAAACTGTTACATGTTATTCTTCTCAAAAAGGGATAAATTGTTCTAATTCTTGTATAGTTATATCATCTACAAAATGAATTTACACTGTAAATAAATCTGGAGTGTGCTTTTTAATCTATGACATCAATATTTCTGATAATTATCAGAATGTTCACTTCATTTTCAAATCACCGCTTCTTTTAATTCCCACTTACTTTTTCATTATATAATTTGCAAATAGTATGTTAGTTTAAGGGCTTCCTTCATAGCTCAGTTGCTAAAGAATCTGTCTGCAAAGCAGGAGACCCAGGTTCAATTCCTGGGTCGGGAAGATCCGTGGAGAAGGAAATGGCAACCCACTCCAGTATTCTTGCCCGGAGAATCCCATGGACAGAGGAGCCTGGTGGGCTACAGTTCATGGGGTTGCAAGAGTCGGGCATAACTTAGTGACTAAATGACCACCACCAACTTGTTAGTGTAAAGGGTTACATTCATAGTGATGTGCACCTTGTGAAACCTGAGAGGAATATTAATTGTAATCTACTTATTTCTTGCTTTCATATTTCTATTTATAGTTTTTCAAAAATTATTGGGAAATAGACATAAGAGGACCACTGTCAATTCAAACATAATCCTTTATCACAACGAGTTTATAGATTAATGGTGATATCTTAAAATATCAGTTTAGTTACACTTACCTTTCAGAGGTTTTTGCTAAAAATATGTAGCTTTGTACAAATAATTTTAACATCAAAATAGTTCTCCTTCAATAGTCAAATGTCATTCCTAACATTTCTGATATTGCCCACTATCTTGTTTGTGGCTCTTCTTTTTGGTCCCACAGATCATTTCTCACATAAGACTAAGTAGAGGAAACATTTATATTTGACCTTTTATTCTTTTAACCATTAGTACAGCAAACATCTAATAAAGAAATATTCTACCATGTTCAGTTCTGGGGCTGCTAGCCAGCCATAGGTTTCTTTTACTGGATTAGACATCTCCCCAAATTTCTCTCTGGTTATATCATTGGTGTAAGTCTGATGTGCAAAGAAGTACTGCATGTCTGTTTTAAAGGAGTTATTACCATAAAAGTCAACAAGAAAACACAAATCTGTCATGAACACTTTTGGCTCTCTTGCTGCAAGACTGTTTCTGCTTTAATCTCTGTTTCTCTGTCCCTTAGGCAAGAATATGAACGTACAAGCATCAAATTTATGCAAAGAGTGCATCAGGGATTTCTTTCCAACAAGGAAGTGTTTTGTCTTTGACCGACCAATAAATGACAAAAAACTCCTAGCTGATATTGAGAATGTGTCTGAAAACCAACTGAATCCTAAATTCCAGGAACAAACAAAAAAATTTTGTTCTTACATCTTCACCAATGCAAAAAGCAAGACACTCAGAGAGGGAGTCCCAGTCACTGGAAGTAGTAAGTCTTTTTTTCCTATTATTATGAGTAGCAATATACTGCAGATATTTTATATAATGAGTTTTTTAGTATTTCTGTTGGATTTTATATGGAATTCTGGGCTAATGGACATTCACACTCCATGAAAAAAAATAAATCTCTCCCATAAACTGCAAATTTTGTCATTGATATCTGTGACTTCCATTTATCTGAAAAATGTCTCTATTCAGAATAAAAATCAATATCTCAGTATAAAAACAGAATATACCATTTCCTCAGGGGAAGCTTTATAAAATAAAAGTTCCTTGCAAGGTGAAAACAAAAAATATTTTGAGAGTTTTGTGTGGTTCAAAAATAAGTACCAGCCTATAAATCTCTGAAAGTACCTTTAAAGCTTCAGAATTAGGAATAAATAAAATCTGATATACCCTGTCTTACTGAATACCTATGTAAGCTATTTTGCTTTTAAGGTTTTAGCAGGATACTATATTTTTCAGATATTCCTTAATATGTTGGATACAGGTAGATTTTCAATTATTTTTTTTAGCCCCAAGGCCTGAAGAACCATAAAAGTGAAGAGTCAGTAGGAAAACAAAGGTGATGATAGTAAAAGGAGATATGGCTGTGTGTGTGTGTGAGAGAGAGAGAGACTTTAGAAATGTAATCCCATAATCTTGTATTTTATGGACCAATGACTTGATATTTATCCCTTAAATTTGATGACCTATTTAGGGCTGGGAAATTTGGTTGTGACCTACCTGAATACCATCAACAGTGGAGCTGTACCTAGTTTGGAGAATACAGTGATGACTCTGGTTCATCTGGAGAACTCAGCAGTTGTGCAGAAGGCAGCTGCCCACTACAGTGAGAAGTTGACCTAGAGACTGAGCCTCCCACAGACACAGAAAAATATAAGCAGTATAATCTTTGGAATAAATGACAGCAAGATTCTCTATGACCCACCTCCCAGAGTAATGGAAATAAAAACAAAGATAGGATGTGGAACAAAGAAAACAAAAAGATAAACAAATAGAACCTAATTAAAGTTAAAAACTTTTGCACAAGGAAGGAAACTATAAGCAAGGTGAAAAGACAGCTTTCAGAATGAAAGAAAATAATAACAAATGAAGCAAACGACAAAAAATTAATCTCCAAAACACACAAGCTACTCGTGTAGCTCAATACCAGAAAAATGAATGACCCAATAACAACCTGAGCAAAAAACCTAAACAGACATTTCTCCAAAGAAAACATAGACATGGCTAATAAAAACATGAAAAGATGCTCTCATCATCTCTCATTAGAGAAATTCAAATCAAAACCACTTTGATGTATCATCTCACACTGGTCAGAATGGCCATCATGAAAAAGTCTACAAACAATAACTGCTGGAGAGGATGTGGAGAAAAGGGAACCCCCTTACACTGTTGGTGGGAATGCAAATTGGTACAACCACTATGGAGAACCGTGTGGAGATTACTTACAAAACTGAATAGATCTGCCACATGACCCAAAAATCCCACTGCTAGGCATATACATTGAAGAAACCAGAATTGAAAGAGATGCATGTACTCCAGTGTTCATTGCAGCACTGCTTACAATAGCTAGGACATGGAAGCAACCTAGAAGTCTATTGGCAGATGAATTCATAAGGAAGTTGTGGTACATATACACAACGGAATATTCAGTTCAGTTCAGTTCGGTCACTTAGTTGTGTCCAACTCTTTACATCCCCATGAACCGCAGCATGCCAGGCCTCCCTGTCCATCACCAACTCCAAGAGTTTACTCAAACTCATGTCCATTGAGTCGGTGATGCCATCCAACCATCTCATCCTCTGTTGTCCCCTTCTCCTCCCACCCTCAATCCTTCCTAGCATCAGTTGACTCTTTTCCAATGAGTCAACTCTTTACATGAGGTGGCCAAAATATTGGAGTTTCAGCTTCAACATCAGTCCTTCCAATGAACACTCAGGACTGATCTCCTTGAGGATGGACTGGTTGGATCTCCTTGCAGTCCAAAGGACTCTCAAGAGTCTTCTCCAACACAACAGTTCAAAAGCATCAATTCTTCAGTGTTCAGCTTTCTTTATAGTCCAACTCTCACATCCATACATGACTACTGGAAAAATCATAGCCTTGACTAGACGGACTTTTGTTGGCAAAGTAATATCTCTACTTTTGAATATGCTGTCTAGATTGGTCATAACTTTCCTTCTAAGGAGTAAGCGTCTTTTAATTTCATGGCTGCAGTCACCATCTGCAGGGATTTTGGAGCCCCAAAAAATAAAGTCAGCCACTGTTTCCCCATCTATTTCCCATGAAGTGATGGGACCAGATACCATGATCTTAGTTTTCTGAATGTTGAGCTTTAATCCAATCTTTTCACTTTCCTCTTTCACTTTCATCAAGAAGCTTTTTAGTTCTTCACTTTCTGCCTTAAGGGTGGTGTCATCTGCATATCTGAGGTGATTGATATTTCTCCCGGCAATCTTGATTCCAGCTTGTGCTTCTTGCAGCCCAGCATTTCTCATGATGTACTGTGCATAGAAGTTAACTAAGCAGGGTGACAATATACAGCCTTGATGCACTCCTTTTCCTATTTGGAACCAGTCTGTTGTTCCATGTCCAGTTCTAACTGTTGCTTCCTGACCTGCATATAGGTTTCTCAAGAGGCAGGTCAGGTGGTCTGGTATTCCCATCTCTTTCAGAATTTTCCACAGTTTATTGTGATCCACACAGTCAAGGCTTTGGCATAGTAAATAAAGCAGAAATAGATGTTTTTCTGGAACTCTTTTGCTTTTTTGATGATCCAGCAGATGTTGGCAATTTGATCTCTGGTTCCCCTGCATTTTCTAAAACGAGCTTGAACATCTGGAAGTTCATGGTTCACATATTGCTGAAGCCTGGGTTGTAGAATTTGAGCATTACTTTACTAGTGTGTGAGATGAGTGCAATTGTGCAGTAGTTTGAGCATTCTTTGGCATTACCTTTCTTTGGGATGGAATGAAAAACTCGGCTATAAAAAGGAATACATTCAAATCAGTTCTAATGCGGTAGATGAAACTGTAACCTATTATACAGTGTGCAGTAAGTCAGAAAGAGAAAGACAAATACTGTATATTAATGCATATTTGCAAAATTTAGAAAGACAGTAACGACTATCCTACATGTAGGGCAGCAGAGGGGACACAGATGTAAAGAACTTTTGGACTCAGTGGGAGAAGGTGAGGGTTGGACGATTTGAGAGAACAGCATTGAAATGTGTACATTACTGTTTGTAAAACAGATGACCAGTGGAAGTTTGATGCATAAAGCAGAGCACCCCAACCCAGTGCTCTGAGACAACTCAGAGGGATAGGGTGGGGAGGGAAGTGGGAAGGGGGTTAGGATGGGAGTATACATGTATACTCATGGCCAGTTCATGTTGATATATGGTAAAAACCATCACAGTATTGTAAAGTAATTATCCTTCAATTAAAATAAATAATATCTGTGTCTCTTTTGCTGTCTCGCATACAGGGTCATCATTGCCATCTTTTTAAATTCCATATATATGTGTCAGTATACTGTATTGGTGTTTTTCTTTCTGGCTTACTTCACTCTGTATAATCAGCTCCAGTTTCATCCATCTCATTAGAACTGATTCAAATGAATTCTTTTTGATGGCTGAGTAATACTCCATTGTGTATATGTACCACAGCTTTCTTATCCATTCATCTGCTGATGGACATCTAGGTTGTTTCCATGTCCTGGCTATTATAAACAGTGCTGCAATGAACATTGGGGTACATGTGTCACGAACATTCTTAAAGAGATGGAAATACCAGATCACCTTCTTGCCTTCTGAGAAATCTGTATGCAGCTCAAGAAGCAAAAGTTAGAACTGGACATGGAACAATGGACTGGTTCCAAACTGGGAAAAGACTACATCAAGGCTGTATATTGTCACCTTGCTTATTTAACTTATTTACAGAGTACATCATGTGAAATGCCAGGCTGGATAATGCACAAGCTGGAATCAACATTGCTGGGAGAAATATTAATAACTTCAGATATTCAGATGACACCACTATTATGGTAGGAAGTGAAGAAGAACTAAAGAGCCTCTTGATGAAAGTGAAAGAAGAGAATGAAAAAGCTCACTTAAAACTCAGCATTCAAAACATGAGGATCAAGGCATCTGGTCCCATCACTGCATGGCAAATAGATGGTGAAACAATGAAAACATTGAGAGACTTTATTTTCTTAAGCTCCAAAATCACTGCAGATGGTGACTGCAGCCATGAAATTAAAAGATACTTGCTCCTTGGAAGGAAAGCTGTGACAAACATAGACAGCATATTAAAAAACAGAGACTTTACTTTGCTGACAGAGGTCTGTATAGTCAAAGCTATGGATTTTCCAATAGTCATGTGTTGATGTGAGAGCTGGATCATATAAAGAAGGCTGAGCGCCAAAGAATTCATGCTTTTGAACTGTGAAGGTGGAGAAGACTCATGAGACTCCCTTGGACTGCAAGGAGATTCAACCAGTTAATGCTAAAGGAAAGCAGTTCTGAATATTCATTGGAAGGACTGATGCTAAAGCTGAAGTTCCAATACTTTGGCCACCTGATGGAAAGAACTGACTCATTGAAAAAGACCCTGATGCTGGGAAAGATTGAGGGCAGGAGAAGGGGATAGCAGAGGATGAGATGGATGGATGGCCTCAATGGACTTGAGTTTGAGCTCCAGGAGATAGTGAAGGACAGAGAAGCCCAGCATGCTGCAGTCCATGGGGTCATGAAGAGTTTGACAGGACTGAGCAGCTGAACAATATCTGGGGGATTATAAATCTCTCCCATAAACTGCAAATTTTGTCAATGATATCTGTGACTTCCATTCATTTGAAAAATTTCTCTATTCAGAATAAAAATCAGTATCTCAGTATAAAAACAGAATATACCATTTTCTCAGGGGAAACCTTATACAATCAAAGTTGCAAGGAGAAAACAAAAAATATTTTGAGAGTTTTGTGTGGTTCAAAAATAAGTACCAGCCTATAAATCTCTGAAAGTACCTTTAAAGCCTCAGAATTAGGAATAAATAAAATCCGATATACCCTGTCTTATCTGAATACCTATGTAAGCTATTTTGTTTTTAAGTTTTTACTAGGATATTATATTTTTCAGAGACTCCTTAATATGTCGGATACAGGTAGATTTTCAATTTTTTTAGCCCCAAGAATCATAAAAGTGAAGAGCCAGTAGGAAAACAAAGGTGATGATAGTAAAAGGAGATATGGTTCTGTGTGTGTATGTGTGTGTGTGTGTGAGAGAGAGAGAGAGAGAGACTTTAGAAATGTAATCTCATAGTCTTGTATTTTATGGACCAATGGCTTGATATTTATCCCTTAAATTTGATGGCCTTTTCAGGGCTGGGAAAGTTGGTTGTGACCTACGTGAATACCATCAACAGTGGATCAGTTCCTTGTCTGGAGAATGCAGTCACATCTCTGGCCCAGCTGGAGAACTCAGCAGCCGTGCAGAAGGCAGCTGACCACTACAGTGAGCAGATGGCCCAGCGACTGAGCCTCCCCACAGACACGCTCCAGGAGCTGCTGGAGGTGCACGCAGCCTGTGAGAGGGAAGCCATTGCAGTCTTCATGAAGCACTCATTCAAGGATGAAAATCAGGAATTCCAGAAGAATGTTGTGGTAACTTGTCTTAATATTTACCATTTCTCTCCTCCCCTTGATGAATGAAACCTAGAAATGCCACTACCAGCCACATGGTTCATCCCTCACTCAAAAGTAGTCTGTGTTCTCAGGAAGGATAGAGTTACAAAGGGGTATATTTTGTTTTTTATTCTGTTGAACCTCAGTAGTTTATCTAGAAATCTCTCTAGTTTTCTGATGAAAAATCAGTATATATATCCTCCTAAAGCATATATGTATTTGGATTCCAAGTGTGTCTGGAACACCCAAAAGTCATTCTTAAGTTGCTTTAGTTTTCTCTGAACATCATCCCATGAAGAACAATCCAAATTTCTCTAATCAGACCCTTATGCCAGGCCATTTTCAACCTAGGTTGCTCCTTGCTGTATCACTGAATATAGAATCAATGACTAATAGCTGCAATGAACTATAGAGATTAGATAATGCAACACCAACATTTCAGATGAAGAACCTGAAGGGAGGTTGAGAAACTTTCCTGTGGTCTTTCAGAGAGTTTTCAGAGTTGGGAGTAAACCAGAACTTGTGATTGCTTTTTTAATTTCGTGTCCTCCAGCAAAATATTTTTTTCATGAGGACAGCAGTTAGACCATTCTTTCTATCAAATTCTTTGAAATTTTATCTCTTCTTTTTCATTCTTCTGGTGACATCCCTCTGCATTTCACTTCCAGGAAATCATAAAGAATAAGAAGGAGGATTTTGTGTTGCAGAATGAAGAGGCATCTGTCAAATACTGCCAGGTTAAACTTGATGAGATTTCCAAGACCCTAATGGAAAGTATTTCAGCAGGCACTTTTTCTGTTCCTGGAGGATATGAACTCTACAGGAAAGAAAAGGAAAGGTTTGAACAGGATTATCATCACGTGCCCAGAAAAGGAGTGAAGGTGAGACACATAGAGCATGGGGAGTCTACAGAAGAGAGTCTAGAGGGTTCTCCTGAAAATCAGAGCACCGAACTAGGTGTTGGTAATGAGAGAGCATGGAGATATCATGACAGCTTTAGCTCTTATGATCCACTACTTGAAATTTATTCCTGAGGAGAGTAGAGATATATATTCTCAAGACATGAGTATGGAGCTTGGACTTGCCATAAGGAACCACCACAGAATTTTAAACATGAAGCAAAAATTATATACATGTTTTTGCAGCACTAATCTTCTCAGTGGAAATCTAAGTTCTATGCTCCTTTGTGGTTCCCCAGGCAAATGAAGTCCTCCAGAGCTTTCTTCAGTCACAAGAAGCATTAGAGAAATCCATCCTGCAGGCAGATAAAGCACTGACTGATGGGGAGAAGGCTGTAGCAGGTACGGGGTAGCACTCTGCTCACAGTGGCATGGGTGGGTTCCTGCAGTGACCTCTAATAGGTACGAGAGCAAAGCCTTCCTGATACAAGGAACTTCCTCTCCTGTGAAACAACTCTACTACATCTGAAAACAGCAAGAGGAGATGTGGTTGGATGTGGTTAGATGTCAGCCAAACAGAGTCTTTCCCATCACATTCTGAAATGTGCTTTTGATGGTGTGGACACAGTGTTTGAGGTGTGGGGTATGGCAGTGGGAATTCAGAGATTTCTCCTCTCTTTCTAATTTGGTTTAATCTCTGAGCTCTGGAGCATAAAGATCTGTCTTCATGTTACTTTTATTCCTTTCTGAACTTTCCTGGGGCAGAAGAGCGGGCCAGGAATGAGATAGCTGAGAAGGAACAGGAGCTGCTGAAACAGAAACTGCAGGAGAAGCAGCAGGAGATGGAGGCGCAACAGAAGAGTTTACAGGAAAACATAAACCAGCTGACAGAGAAGCTGGAGAAGCAAAGAGAAAACCTGCTGAGAGAGATGAATATGATGCTGGAGCATAAGATGAAGGTAAGTCAGGCTGTGACCTTAGTTGTGCCTGATGGTCATTACCGTGGGACCTCAGGAAGGGATGGGCGAAGTTTACAGCCAGACCATGGAGGAAGCATCATTGCCATTTACTGCTTCTGATTCATTAAAACCCTTAGAATTATTCCTTTTTCAAAAAAGAAGGCTTTCATTTCTACTATATATGTAGATTTTGGAGAGTTCAGGATGAGTATTGATACCTCAAACCCTTGGAAATTATAAATAGGGTTTAAGTAGCTATTTGGGGAAATTTTAAATGATCCCATGAAGCTCAATTAGACAGATATTCCAACAGCATATATTTAATATGAGCAGCAACTGGTTTGCTTTCAGGATCCCTGCCAATTACCAGGAACTCTGTTCTCAGCCATAGGCCCTGAGACAGATCTATGCTGAGATAAAACTATAAAAAATGTTCAAACTTAAAAACACTGGGATGTGGCAGCTTCTAAACTTGCTGCATTTTCTCCAGGGGTGGATAGATACCTAAGTTGCTGTGTGGCATAGAAAGAATTCTTTCATTGTCCACCTGGATGTCCTTTTAACAGATTTCTATAATTCTCACCATCCTGAGAATTATTGCAGTCTGATCCAAGGTTACCTCTGAAATGCATAACATTTATCTGAAATGCATAATATTTGTCCTCATGTGAGGCTTAGCCTCCTGGCAAAACCCAATAGTTTGTGAATATTAGCAAGGCTGTAAACTACACTTTCTCTTAATGTTCCTGTCAAAACCAGGAAATAGTCCCCATACAAAACTCTCCTTTCATGATTGAGTAAGAGAGAACAATTTTACGAGTAAAACAAAGATAGTTTGACAAACTTCTTAAATCAAAATGTAGTCTTTGAAAAAAATGAGAATTTAAAACATATTACTTCTCTCTTTGCTTTATTTCACTTTCACTTGCTTTATTTCTAGGCCCAAGAAACTCTGCTTAATGAAGGTTTTAGAGAGAAATCTGAGTTGATGAGTGCAGAAATAAATGAGTTAAAAAATATGATTGATGATGCTAAAGAAGAGGATACTTCCTGGGTTACAAAAGCCTTGGACAAATTTGGTGATGAGCTTACTTCAATATTGAGTTCTCCAGCTAAACTTCTTGGGCAGATTGTGAAAGGGATAGGCTCTTTATTTAAAAAGTAGCTCTCCTTTCAAAGAAATTATAGAGCATGGATATATGTTCTGGCCTCTTTTTGATATGCATGCTTTTCACTCTTGTTCAGCAAAGCTTCAAATATAAAACGTGGCTACTAGAGGATATCAATGTCTGGCCCATATTAGATAAAATAAATGTATGGACATTTTGAAATAGCAGGTTCACTTTTAAGATATATATCTGTATGTGGAAAATCATGTATTAATATGTGAGCACCAACACACATATATATATATACATACATATGTGAAAGAGGTTCATCGAAGCACTGCTTTTAAAGGCAAAAGATTGGAGTCTAGTTAAATGTCCATCAGGAATCTAGTTAAATGTCCATCTATAAAAATTGGTAATATACTTTATGTATGTGCAATACTGAAATACCTTGTATTTAGCCAGTATAAGTGGACAATGCAGCTCTATTTGTATGAATATAGAACAAACTTGAAGATATACTATAGAGTGAAAAAATAAGGTACAAATATTATGGATAGTATTTTCATGGCAAAAAGGTATGTGCACCCATATGTATGTAGAGATAAAACATCTCTGGAAAGATTCATTAAAAATTGGAATCATTGGTTCTTTCTGAGGAGAACAGCATGTGGAAGGGGCACATGATTTTCATTATCTACTCCATATTTCGGAAAGATTGTATTACCATTTTGTAAATAAGTTGCTAGGAAAGCATAAAATGTAATACAATTATAATACTAACAAACAAATGTGAAATTTGCTATTAGATGATGAAATTGCTCATTGCCTCTAGACATGACATTAGCCTACTCAATGAATTAGATCAGAATACTAAAAAGTATAAAATTTGCATCCTAATCTTGCTTTCATTTTGTCCTTGGTTTTTAATTCCTTGTATCTGCTTCAAAAATAAGGCATAAACTTTCCTGTTACCCTTTGAAATCACAGCTAGAGTAGTATTTACTTCCTATGTTTGAATTATACTTTTCAGATAGTAGAAGCAGATCACTAAACATTAAGAATATGCCCTGGTGAGAGGAATCTCATCACAGCTGAATATCCAGTGGTGGCCTGGCTGCAGTAGGCAAGTGCAGAAGTGGGGATGTACCACTGCAGAACTGGGTGCCCTGATGTTATTGGGGATGATATGCCCTGACGATGGAGGCCTGGTGTTGGCATTTAAATAATCAGAAGTCAAGTACATACAATGATAGTAATGAGTACCATAGTTTGTCTTATCTTAGGTTGCTATAACAAATTACCATAGATTGGGTGGCTAGCAAAACAAATGGTTATTCCTCCCATTCTGGAGGCTGTAAGTCCAAAAGCAGTGTGCCAGCATTGTTGGATTGTTGGTAAGTGTCCTACTCCAGCTTTACAGATGGTAGCTTTCTTGCTGTGTCCTCACATACTGGAAAAAGAAAGAAAACTCTTATGTTTTTGTTTTAAGGGCACTAATCAGATTCATGGAGCTCTCAACCTCTTGCCCAATTTCCTCCTAAAAGCCTCAGTTCCAGATAACATCATACTGGGGAAAATTTGGCATTTAGGATTTTATTAGATGAATTTTGAAGAACACAAGCATTCAATTGATAACATAATTGGACATGGCAGCCAGTTGGATGTGACCAGGTGTAACTAACTCTGGTACTTATTTTCAAATAAAAGTAAAGTTTCTCTGACTACAGGAACAATTATATATTTTTTCTGTATATCTCCATAGGGTATATTTAGATAAAGAATGTACAGAATAAGTATCTGCTTGAAAAACAAAAAATGGATACATGTGTGACTGTTTTCAATTGCCGGAAAGACATGAATACTCAAAAGGTCTGTGGTAATACTTCGGATTTTAGACACTAGATAAATGTCTCTAAGGTGATTTAAGGCTAACAGAATGAAAGAAACTTCTATGGCATAACACCTTCCTCTGAGTCCTCATGTATCACAGTCTGCGCCTCTGCAAAGATGTTAATACATCTTTACTGAAGAGTTTAAATGACTCTATCCATTTGTGGCCTCAAGTGTTCAAAAAGAAGAATGACTTTGCCCTTTTAAAGGAAGAAACTTTATATCAATGAATATGTGACCAATAAACTTAAAAGTTTAATGTAAAAGCAAACTATACTATATAAATATTTGATTCCACTGACAAATCAAATACATGTTCTAATTCCTTAGAGATGGTCTGAATTGAAGAAGAAGAAGAAAAAATTGACATTTTCAAATTGGATGCATATGGGATATCATCCAGTGCTTGTATTTCTCTGTCTGACTTATTTCACTTAGGTGTTCTAGAAGTCCATCCATGTTGTCTCCAATGACAGGATATCCTCCTTTTTTGTGGCCAAATAGTATTCCATTGTGTATATGTGTCAAGTCTTTTTTTACTCTTTCAAGCATTAGTGAGCATTCAGGTTGTTTTCCTATGGTGTCAATTGTGAGGAATGCATCAATAAACATGAGAGTGCATACATTTCTCTGAAATACTGTTTTTATTTCCTTTCAATAAAAATAATAGAAACAACATGTAGTGATCATTTAAAGAAAGAAAAAGTCTTTTAGAGGTTGTTAACTGCATTGTAGCTGTTCAATTGCTAAGTCATCTCCAACTCTGCAATCCCATAAATGGTAGCATGCCAGGCTCTCCTGTCCTCCACTATCTCCTGGAGTTTGCTCAAACTCATGTCCATTGAGTCAGTGATGCTATTTAATTATCTCATCATCTGCCACCTCTTCTCCTTGTGTCTTCAGTCTTTTTCTATCAGCAGGATCTTTTCCAGTGAACTGGCTCTTTGCATCAGGTGACCGAAGTATTGGAGCTTCAGCTTCAGCATCAGTCCTTCCAGTGAATATTCAGGGTTGATTTCCTTTAGGAGTGACTGGTTTGATCTTCTTGCAGTCCAAGGGACTCTCAAGAGTCTTCCCCAACACCTCAGTTCAAAAGCATCAATTCTTCGGCGCTCAGCCTTCTTCACAGTCCAACTCTCACGTCCATACATGACCACAGGAAAAGCCATAGCCTTGACTAGATGGACCTTAGTCGGCAAAGTAATGTCTCTGCTTTTGAATATGCTATTTAGGTTAGTCATAACTTTTCTTTCAAGGCTAGAATACTATAAATAAATTCTGTTCTCTTCTTTTTGGATAAAAGTTGTAAATGGGTTACTACCTCCCCCAGACAAAGATCACACCTCATTGAGCAGTGTGTGGACCAAGGACAAGAGAAAATACCACGTATTTTCCTACCATTTTAACATGGCTTTTTAAATTCAGGTACTTGTTTGGTTGCTTTAAACCTTTGACTATTTAACTGAATAATTATATGGTTGTTCTAGGTGACTTTTTTGTTGTTTATGATGTCTCTTTTGGGAAACAAGAGCCTAGAGTTTGTTAGGCTTCATTTTGTTCAGTTGTCTTAAGTTTTCATTCCAGGCTCTGTGACTTACTGCATTAAGCTTTGTGAGACACATGTATCTCATTTTCAAAGCGGGGATAATACTTTGTAACTTGTAGGTTCTCATAAGTATCAGTGTAGCTGGGTATATAAGGTATGTGTCATAGGGCTTGGGATATTGTGGGCCCTCAATACATGGCAACAATTATGTGTATCTTATTATTATTATAGTAGTGAAAATATGGAGAGTGATAACACTTTATTTCATTGCCAACATCATCAGAGATTTGGGGAAATGATGGAAGAACCCTCTGCAATATGCTAATTTAGGTTACATTTTGTCTCACGGAAAGTACAGTAGTTTCACCCACTCCTAAATAATGGGTACTTTGGATACCTCAGTCACAGAATAACATTGTAATCTTATTTCTACTAGAAAGCTCTCATGGCATCTGGACCCAACATGATGGATCCCATCTGTCTGGTAGAAAACAAAAATGCACAGTTGTCAGTGAATCAGAAAGCTCTACAGATTCTTGAGAACATTTCTCAGCCAGCGGTGGTGGTGGCCATTGTAGGACTGTATCGTACCGGCAAATCCTACTTGATGAACCGTCTTGCAGGACACAACCATGGTGAGTGTTGTACTACATCAAGAGCCAGTTACTTGAATTCAGGTACATCCCACTTCTTAATTTTCTTACCTGATCATGTGCAGGGAGAACCAAATTCCTCTCAATAAACCAAACTTCCAGCTATAATTCTCACCACTAAATCAGTACCTTACCATAATCTGTTGTCATATTCTTTGCTTTATTCCTGTTAAGGAAAATCTCTCCTACAAAAGAGATGGGCATACCAGACCACCCGACCTGCCTCTTGAGGAACCTATATGCAGGTCAGGAAGCAACAGTTAGAACTGGACATGGAAAAACAGACTGGTTCCAAATAGGAAAAGGAGTACATCAAGGCTGTATATTGTCACCCTGCTTAGTTAACTTATATGCAGAGTGCATCATGAGAAACGCTGAGTTGGATGAAGCACAAGCTGGAATCAAGATTGCTGGGAGAAATATCAATAACCTCAGATATGCAGATGACACCACCCTTATTGTGTTGGAGAAGACTCTTGAGAGTCTCTTGGACTGCAAGGAGATCCACCCAGTCAATCCTGAAGGAGATCAGTCCTGGGTGTTCATTGGAAGGACTGATGTTGAGGTTGAAACTCCAATACTTTGGCCACCTGATGTGAAGAGCTGACTCACTGGAAAATACCCTGATGTTGGGAAAGGTTGAGGGCAGGAGGAGAAGGGGACGACAGAGGATGAGATGGTTGGATGGCATCATTGACTCGATGGATGTGGGTTTGGGTAGACTCCAGGAGTTGGTGATGGACAGGGAGGTCTGGTATGCTGCAGTTCAGGGGGTCGCAAAGAGTCAGACATGACTGAGTGATTGAACTGAACTGAATGGTCAAAAATCCTACCTTCTCAGACCTCCTCAAGCACTATTTCCTGCAATTGTGTCTCCTCTGTCTCAAATACACATTTTGTTTTTCTATGGACTATTACTATGAATATGAGAAAACATTTGAATATCTATCTTTAAAAACCCTTACTGGATTTACATGGTATTATGGCTAGCATCCCCGTCCCTCATTAAAAAAATTTTTTTGGGGGGGTAAAAAATATTCTTAGTTTCCTTTTTCCACTTTTCCCCTTCTTATGTCTTTCATCAATTTAATTCTCTTGGGCTTTGAGTCTCATCATTCTTTCAAAGTATTCTTGTTACAGTTATCAGGGACCTATGTTTTGTCTGATTCATGGATATCTGTTTGTCTCCATCTTGAGCCATTGCTTGGCATCATTCTCACTGTTAATATTCCTTCTTTCTAGGAATAGAAGACATAAAAGTTAGAACATTATTGAAACAGAGAAAGTACCATCTTGTGTGCTGGGATACCCATATTCTAACAATTTGGACTTTGTAGCTGCTTGGTTGTTTGGACAACCTGCTGTCACTGAATGTTGCTTTCTTCCCTCCCCTTGCAGGTTTCCCTCTGGGCTCCACAGTGCAGTCTAAAACCAAGGGCATCTGGATGTGGTGTGTGCCCCACCCTTCCAAATCAGATCATATCCTGGTTCTTCTGGACACTGAGGGCCTGGGGGATGTGGAAAAGGTAAGACAGATTTATTCCCTGTGACAGATCCATTATTTTTACTATAATGGCTATTGGTATCACTGCTAGGTTCACTACTAATATGTAAGATATTTGAATATATTAATATCTTTGTTGGACTTTGTTGTATTTGTTTTTAAATATTTGTAAATACCACGAGATAATAATCTTGGGTATATCCATTATCGTTTATATTTGCTTCCTATGTCTAAGAAAAATGTGTAACATTTAGTAACAATTTTTATAAATATTTATTTTAACTGCATCTATTCTGAGCATTCAGCTGTGACCAGCAAAGTATACATTTTATGGTTTACTTTTTTGTTAAATGAGCATGTGGTGTCACGTCTTATTGAAAAACGAGTTGATTAAGAGGCATTCTACTTTTCTTTTTTTTTAAACCCATATTATCTTATTTCATCCCACTCAGAAAAACAAGGGACACTTGGAGGAATATATTATCTGAATTTTTATTGATGAGGGAACAGAGATCACAAAAAATGTCAGTATAATTGCCCAAGTTTTCCCTTTAATTCTGTTTTCAAGGTTTTTTCTTTCTACAACACTATATTAATTATCTGATATAACAAATAAAATATATTAAACAAATAACTGAATCAGTTTTTGAAGAGAAGACTGCTAAGTGCTTGCTTTCATATGTTTTCCAGGGTGACTGTAAGAACGACTCATGGATCTTTGCCCTGGCTGTGCTTTTGAGCAGCACTTTAGTCTACAACAGCATGAACACCATCAACAATGATGCCTTGGAGAAACTGCAGTATCCTGGTTTTACTGAGAAATTGATGAGAATGGAGACCAAACCAGATTCCCCTTCCCTGTGGTTGAATTGCCTTTGTTTCCAAGGAGAGGAGACCCAGGTCAAAAGAGAGAGCTTATAATTTTTTATGAGAAAAATGTGGGAATTCTGCATATGCATTTTATTTTTCTTAACCAAGTGCTAGTTATGTGACAGAGCTCACAAAACTCATCAGGGCCAAGTCCTCTCCAAAAACGGATGGAGTAAGAGATTCCGTAGAGTTCGTGAGTTTTTTTCCAGACTTTATCTGGACTGTACGGGATTTCACCCTGGAGCTTAAATTAAATGGTGACCCTATCACAGAAGATGAGTACCTGGAGAATGCCTTGAAGCTGATTAAAGGTATCAGAAAATGGCTTGGGTGGTGGATGGTCCTAAAGAGGGTCAAAGTTATGAAACACTGCCCATCATCTCTGTGATAACATCTGTATTTGAGACTAGGTCAAGACTCATAGAAATGGTGCCTGGGAACTAGGCTGTTACTCTTTGATAAGTTCTAGCAGCTACAGTTTTGTTCACTGAAGAATAGGGTTTAAGTCAAATGAAATTATTCAGAACTATGTATATTTACTTGTTTTATTTTTTATATTTTACATATAAGTGATATCTTATTGCATTTGTCTTTCTTTGTCTGACTTATTTCACTAGCATAATATTCTCTAGGTCTATCCATGTTCCTGCAAAGAATTTTGTTCTCTATAATGGCCAACTGTTATTCCATAGATAGCTTCAGTATCTTGGCTATTGTTTAACAGTGCTGCTGTGAACATTAGAGGGAATGTACCTTTTCAAATTAGTGGGGTTTTCCCCTCCATGCTTTACATCCAGGCATAGAATTATTGAATTATATGAAAGTTCTATTTTTAGTTTTTGAAAACTTCCACATTGTTTTCCATGGTGGCTGTACCAATTTATATTCCTACAAGAGTGTTTGCCCCTTCATGGATCACAACCATGTCATGGTGAAGGGGCTCCCATAACTCAATGAAGCTATGAGTCATGCCATGCAAGGCCACCCAAATGGATGAGTCATAGTAGAAAGTTCTGATAAAACCTGGTTCACCGGAGGAGGGAATGGCAAACCACTCCAGTGTTCTTGCCTCAAGAATGCCATGAACAATATGAAAAGGCAAAAAGATGTGACACCAGAAGATGATCCCTCCAGGTGAGAAGGTTTCTAACACACTAGTGGAGATGAGCATAGATATAGTTCCAGAAAGAATGAAGAGGCTGGGCCAAAGCAGCAAAGATGGTCAGTTGTAGATGTGTCTGTTGGTGAAAGTAAAGTCTGATGCTATAAAGAACAAAGTCAAATAGGAACTGGAATGTTAGGTCCAAGAGTCAAGGTAAATTGCACATGGTCAAGCAGAAGATGGCAAGAATGAACATTGACATTTTAGGAATCAGTAAACTAAAATTGATGGGAATGGGTGAATTTAATTCAGATGACCTTTATATCTACTACAGTTGGCAAGGATCCCTTAGAAGAAATGGAATAGCCCTCACAGTCAACAAAAAAGCCCATAATGCAGTACTTGGGTAGAAACTCAAAAATGACAGAATGATCTTGGTTTGTTTCCAAGACAAATGATTCAACATCATAGTAATTCAAATCTATGCCCTAACCACAAATGCTGAAGTAGCTGAAGTTGAACAATTCTCTGAAGACCTACAAGACCTTCTAGAACTAACAATCAAAAAAGATGTCCTTTACATCATAGGGGACTGGAATGCAAAAGTAGGAAGTCAAGAGATACCTGGAATAACAAGCAAGTTTGGCCTTGGAGTACAAAATGAAGTAGAGCAAAGACTAACAGAGTTTTGTCAACAGAACACATTTGTCATAGCAAACACCCTCTTCCAAAAACATAAGAGATAACTCTACACGTGGACATCACTGGATGGTTAATATCAAAATCAAATTGATTTTATTTTTTGCAGCCAAAAATGGTGAAGCTCTATACAGTCAGCAAAAACAAAACTTGGAGCTGACTGTGGTTCAGATCATGAACTCCTTATTGCAAAATTCAGGCTTAAATTGAAGAAAGTAGAAAAAGTTCAGACTTCCCTGGTAGCTCAGCTGGTAAAGAATCTGCCTGTAATGCAGGAGACCTGGGTTTGATCCCTGGGTTAGGAAGACCCCTGGAGGAGGGAATTGGCAACCCATTCTAGTATTCTTGGCTGGAGAATGCCCATGGACAGAGGAGTCTGGCAGGCTAGAATCCATGGGATCACAATGAGTTGGACACGACTGAGTGACCGAGCACAACACAAAAAAACTGTGAGGCCGTTCAGGTATGGCCTAAATCAGATCCCTTATGATTATACAGTGGAGGTGGTGAGTAGATTCAAGGGATCTGATCTTGTAGACAGAGTGCATGAAGAACTATGGAACAGAGGTTAGTAACATTATATAGAAGACAGTGACCAAAACCATCCCAAAGAAAATGAAATCAAGAAGGCAAAGTGGTTGTCTGAGGAGGCTTTATAAATAGCTGAGAAAAGAGCAGTGGAAGGCAAAGGAGAAAGGGAAAGATATACCCAATTGAATGTAGAGTTCCAAAGAAAAGCAAAGAGAGAGAAAAAAATCTTCTTCAGTGAACAATGCAAAAAAAAAAAAAAAAATAGAGAGAGAAAAACAATAGAATGGGAAAGACTAGCAATCTCGTCAAGAAAACTGGAGATATCAGGGGAAACTTTCATGCAAGGATGGGCACGCTAAAGGACCGAAATGGTAAGGACCAAACAGAAGCAGAAGATATTAAGAAGATGCGGCAAGAGTACACAGAAAAACCAGCCAAAAAAAAAAGGGTTTTAATGACCCGGATAACCACGATGGTATGATCACTCATCTAGAATGAGTGATGAGTGATTCTCATCCTGGAATGTGAAGTCAAGTGGGCTTTGAAAGTGAAAGTGTTAGTCATTCAGTCATGTCCAACTCTTTGCAACCCCATGAACTATATTCCCGGCTTCTCTGTCCATGGTATTCTCCAGGCAGGAATACTGGAGTGAGTTGCCATTTTCTTCTCCAGCAGATCTTCCCGACTCAGGGATTGAACCCAGGTCTCCTGCACTTCAGGTGGTTTCTTTACTAGTTGAGCAACCAGGGGAGATAGTGGGTTTTAGGAAGCACTGATAGAAACAAAGCTAGTGGAGATGATGGAATTCATCTGAGCAACTTAAAATCCTAGAAGATGATGCTGTTAAAGCGCTGCACTCAATATGTCAAATTTGGAAAACTCAGCAAAGAACGCAGGACTGGAGAAAATGTTTTCATCCAACCCCAAAGAAGGACAATACCAAAGAATGTTCAAACTACCATCAAATTGTGTTCACTTCACATGCTAGCAAGGTAATTTGCAAAATCCTTCAAGTTAGGCTTCAGCAGTATGTAAACAGAGAAACTTCAGATGTACAAGCTGGATTTAGAAAAGGCAGAGGAACCAGAGATTAAATTGCCAACATTTGCTGGATCATACAAAAAGCAAGGGAATTCCAGAAAAACATCTACTTCTGCTTCACTGACTATGCTAAAGCCTTTGACTGTGTGGATCACAACAAACTGTGGAAAATTCTTAGATTCGGGAATACCTTACCTCCCACCTGAGAAACCTGTATACAGGTCAAGAAGCAACAGTTCAAACCAGACATGGAACAACAGGCTGGTTCCAAATTAGGAAAGGAGTACGTCAAGGTTGTGTATTACTACCTTGCTTATTTAACTTCTATGCAGAGTACATCATGTGAAATGCCAGGCTGGATGAATCACAAGCTGGCGTCAAGATTGCTGGGAGAAATGTCAACTTCAGGTATGCAAATAATACCACTCTAATGGCAGAAAGTGAAGAGGAACTAAAGAGCCTCTTAACGAGCGTGAGAAAAGAGAGTGAAAAAAGCTGGCTTAAAGCTCAGTATTCAATGAATTAAGACCATGGAATCTAGACCCATCACTTTATGGCAAATAGAAGGGGGAAAAGTGGAAGCAGTGACAGATTTTATTTTCTTGGGCTCCAAAATTACTGTGGATGGTGACTGCAGCCATGAAATTAAAAAATGCTTGCTCCTCAGAAGGAAAGTTATGTCAAGTCTAGACAGTGTACTAAAAAGCAGAGGTATCACTTTGCCAGCAAAGGTCCATATTGTCAAAGCTACGGTTTTTCCAGTAGTCATGTATGGATGTGAAAGTTGAACCATAAAGAAGGCTGTGCACCAAAGAATTGATGGCTTTTGAACTGTGGTGTTGGAGAAGACTCTTGAGAGTACCCTGGACTGCAAGGTAACCAAATCAGTCAATCTTAAAGGAAACTAAGCCTAAATATTCTTTCGAAAGACTGAAAGCTGAAGTTCCAATACTTTGGCCACTGATGTGAGAAGCTGACTCACTGGAAAAGACCCTGATGCTGGGAAAGATTAACGGCAGGAGGAGAAGGGTGTGACAGAGGATAAGATGGTTGGATGGCATCACCGATTCAATGGTCATGAGTTTGAGCAAACTCTGGGAAATAGTGAAGGACAGGGAAGCCTGGCATGCTGCAGTCCATAGGATCACAAAGAGTCAGACTTGACTTCGGGACAGAACGAGAACCAGAGTGTTCGAGTACTCCTTTTTCTTCACATCCTCATCAGTATTTATCATTAATATATGTAGACTGTTTTTGATTTGTAGCTCTCTAATAGCTATCATTGTTGAGCATCTTTCCCTGTACCTGTTGGCTCTGTATATCTAGTTTGGAAAAATGTCTATATAGGTCTTCTGCAATGGCACCCCACTCTGGTACACTTGCCTGGAAAATCCCATGGACGGAGGAGCCTGGTAGGCTGCAGTTCATGGGGTCGCTAAGAGTCGGACACGACTGAGTGACTTCACTTTCACTTTTCACTTTCATGCATTGGAGAAGGAAATGGCAACCTACTCCAGCATTCTTGCCTGGAGAATCCCAGGGA
>SJYT01034144.1:192884-256278 GCA_006410635.1 Cephalophus harveyi | reverse complement strand
CAAACTCTAGGAAGGGGCATGATGATACTCTGTGTCTTTAGCTGTCAATGTCCACTCATTCACTTTGTCCTTCAGCCTGCATAATATCTAGGTTTCCCCCTTCCCCATGAAATAGCTGGAGATTCCTTTGGGGAGAGACCTGAGGAATCAATCAAATATAATTGTCATATTGCAGGGTTATTTCTCTCAGGAACCAGCCACCTCTGAGTCAGACTGTTGCAGTTTTAAAAACTGGCTCAGGTCTGGAAATAGGGTAAAGACTTGTGGTGTTTTTAATAGGGTATCTTCCCTCTACCTCCCCACCAAGTGATCCAGCTTTGATTTTTTTCTGCTGGCTCAGATGAGCAGTGCCCTTGTCAGCTGTCCATCTGTTGTGCCTTTTTGTATTTCCTGTTCTATGAGTCATCTTAATAGCTTTCCCTGGATAAGCCCCCCACTAGGATGCCAGACCCGGCTTATTAGTCATTCCAATTGTCTCTGTATCTTGATTTTTGGTAGTTAAGCACTGTTACCTTGAATTACATTGTTTTGAGGTCTTAGCAGCCCCACTGTTATCAGTGAGCCAAGTTATATAACAGCCTTGCCTGAACTACAGAGGAGAACTCTCAGAGGAGAGCCACCACTGAACTGTCCAGTGATGCTGGTGTCTCTTGCACCAGGACATTCCCTAGGGCCTTGCTAAATACTGTGCTGTATGGGCCTCCCTATAGAATAGAATAACTGGTGAGTCTTTTTATTGTGCATAATACCTACATTACTGCATAGTCACTTCCCTGACCTTTCAGTGATTTCCTTCACCATCTGCCATGGAAATTCTTGCATTTCATGATTGCTCATTGTGATGGTTAATTCTATATGTCAACTTGGCTGGGCTATGGTAGCCAATTGCTTGATCAAACACCAGTCTAGATGTTGCTATGAAAGTTTTTTTTAAAGGCCAAACAATTAAATCGATAGATTTCTTAAAACCATATCTATTTATATCTATAAAACTCATACTGCTTCTCTGGAGAACCTAACGCATTCATTTGTGGGTTATTGCTTTTTCCATGTTTTTCTAGGAGCTCTTCTGGTAGAGAGCTCCCACCATCTTCTGTGCTTAGTTGCCAGTGTGTTAAATCCTATATCAGAAGTAAAGCACCACCAAGTTAATCAACTCTTTCCTATATAATTTTAAGTTTTGACCCCCTTGATTAAGAATCTTTAGGATCCAGTCACACAGTACTCTCCCAGCTCCCTGGCCAAGTCTTATAGCTGCTTTGGGGTATAGTCCTATAATCCTTAAGATACTATTTATTTCATACATCTAAATAGGCTGATACTTGGTTTTCACTAGTACATACCTTCTGTTGTATGCCTCTGAACACCACTGAAAAGTTTTAATAAATAGACCACCACACTGTTCCAGAAGCTGTCAGTGTTGGGGGTCCTCACTGCCAGCCAGGTGATGAATAATGCAGCTCTAAAAGTCTATAGTTACACCTGTTTTATTAGATGCTCCTCGGTACCCACTTTCAAAGGTTGGATTACCTACAAGTGGATTCTGAGAAGTTCAGGGTGTAACATATTTACTAGGAATCAACACGTAAGAAGGGAAAGGGCAATTAGCATGACTGGGCAGAAGAGGAATCAAAATAACTGGGTTTTATTACATCTGCTATACTCCATCACCAGATGCAGGCTCCCCAAAACAGGAGGAAACATTGGAGAATGTGATTTCCTGCAGCCAAGGCAGAACTTGAAGCTGCTGACATTTGGATGCTTCCTGCTAACCACACTCCCCACATCTGAGCTGCATCCGGGATCTAAGAAACACAAATGTGTCTACCACATGGAATTTAATTTTCAAAGGCAGGACGCAGAACAACAACAACAAAAAGAAAAGAAAAGAAAAAGAAACAAACAACAGACCACCTAGCTCTTTCTTTCTATATCAAACTTGATTCTCCTAAGGAAAACTGTAAGTCCATCAATTTATTGCTTTGTAATTTTCTACTAGATTCTTCCACTTGTTTCCAGTTGGAGAAAGTGATAGAGAAAAAGAGCTAAGGAGGAAAGTGTAGGAACTTGCATTTTCCAAAAACGGCTGCAACATCTTCCACCCTACATGCTTTCTAAAAATGTATCTTTGTTATTCCACCTCTGAAAAAGTGAAGTCGTTCAGTTGTGTCCGACTCTTTGAGAGTCGTGTCTGCCTCTGAAGGTGGAGTCTAATTCCTTTTTTCTTTTGTGGTAGGCAAAATGCCTTCCCAAAGATATTCACACTCTACCCTAGAGCCTGTGAATATATGTTGCTCACAAGGCAGAAGGATTTGCAGATGTAAATAAGGCGATGGGCCCTAAAATATGGAGATTATCCAGGGTGGCCCAACGTAATCACATGCATCCTTAAAGCAGAGAACTTTTTTCAGCTGGTGCAGGAGAAGAGATGCGGTAAAGAGGAAGTCAGAGAGATTAAAACACATGAGAAAGACTCCAAAAACTGTTGCCTTTTGAAGATGAAGGAGCAATGTGATGAGGAATAGAGGTGACTTCAGAAGCTGACAGCCACCATGGAAATGGGACCTCAGTCCTGCAACTGCAAGGATCTGCATTTTGCAATCAGCCTGGGTGAGCTTGGAAATAAAGTTTTCCCCCAGATTGTGAGACCCTGAGCAGAGGAACCAGTCAAAGTGACTCAATCTTCTGAACTTATACAATTGTGAGTTCATAAAGTTGTGTTGTTTTAGGCTACTAAATTTGTGATGATTTGTTATAGCAGCAATAGAAAGCTAATATTGACTTATGACTTGCTAGTTACTGTCAGGAAGCATTTAACAGGAGGCTTCCTGTGTGGTGTTTTGGATTTGTCAGGAATCCTCTGTTCCTTATTAATTCCTGGAATTAAGAGGAGAATTACTCAGAAATTATTCAGGAATTAAGAGGAGAGGCAAGCCTCTCCTGGGGCTAAGGGATCCAGGCATTTCCTTCTTTAGTTTTTCAATATGGTGATAAGTACCCTCTTCCTTCTTGTGAACCATACTGTAAAAGTGATTGTTAACCACTCTCTTTCTCTTTAATATGGATCGCCAATGTTTTGTAACCAGTCCATCCTGAAGAAGATCAACCCTGGGATTTCTTTGGAAGGAATGATGCTAAAGCTGAAACTCCAGTACTTTGGGCACCTTATGCGAAGAGTTGACTCATTGGAAAAGACTCTGATGCTAGTAGGGATTGGGGGCAGGAGGAGAAGGGGATGACAGAGGATGAGATGGCTGGATGGCATCACTGACTCGATGGACATGAATCTGAGTGAACTCTGGGAGTTGGTGATGGACAGGGAGGCCTGGCGTGCTGTGATTCATGGGGTCGCAAAGAGTCAGACACGACTGAGCGACTGAACTGAACTGATGTTTTGTAAGTCTGGAATTTTAAACTTTGCTGAGAATAACTACCTTGTAAGACAGTATATATGCCCACACCATGTTGATTAAAATACCTCTGCTCCATCAGAGCTTGGGTCCCCGTATCTTACTTTCTTTCTCTCTCTCTCTCTCAGGCTAATTCTCTGGAGAGCAGAGGCCCTCTGGATTCACTTTCCTGCCCGGGCTTCTAAGACCCTCTCAAGAAGGCGCTCTGCAGCTTCACCCCCCTTGAGAGTGTGCCTAAGGCCTTCGTAAACAGAGCAAGCCCTGTGTCAGTGACTCTATTGGTTTTCTGCATAAACCAAGGAATATCAGCCTCTTTCTATCTCCTTTACTTATCATCGACTCCGGAACACCAAGTTCTGGTCCATTAAAGGACCTCAACAACTTACCAGTAGGACAGACTGGAAGAGACGCTAAGGAACTTTTGAGTTCACGTGAAACCCTACCTGGGCCTTGGAAGGCTAGTTCTCGCTAGGCTGCCTTTAAGAGCACAGCCATCATACTGTAAGAATTCCAAACCATAAAGAGAAACCATGTCTTAGTGTTTCAATAAGGAGACCTTTGAGAACACAGTCTTTGAGTCATTCCAGCCCAGAAACTCACATTTGATTGAAGATGCATGTTAACATATTAGAAGCCTGTGTTCTAGTCTTTCCGGTTGAAGCCACAAACATGGAGTAGAGGCAAGCCATCCATGTTCTGCAAACAGAATATATGAGCATAATAAAACTGTTGTTGGTTCATAACACAATTTAAAAATTTCGCACAAAAATAGTAACTGGAGCAGAAAGGAAGGGCAAAATGCTCTCAAATAAAAAGAGGGATAGTTTTTTAAAATCCCATCAGTTCAGTTCAGTTCAGTCACTCAGTCGTGTCCAACTCTTTGTGACCCCATGAATCACAGCACACCAGGCCTCCCTGTCCATCACCAACTCCCGGGTTCACTCAGACTCACATTCATCGAGTCCGTGATGCCATCTAGCCATCTCATCCTTGGTCGTTCCTTTATCCTCCTGCCCCCAATTCCTCCCAGCATCAGAGTCCTTTCCAATGAGTCAACTCTTCACATGAGGTGGCCAAAGTACTGGGGTTTCAGCTTTAGCATCACTCCTTCCAAAGAACACCCAGGGCTGATCTCCTTTAGAATGGATTGGTTGGATCTCCTTTCAGTCCAAGGGACTCTCAAGAGTCTTCTCCAACACCACAGTTCAAAAGCATCAATTTTTCGGTGCTCAGCTTTCTTCACAGTCCAACTCTCACATCCATACATGACTACTGGAAAAACCATAGCCTTGACTAGATGGACCTTTGTTGGCAAAGTGATGTCTCTGCTTTTGAATATCTAGGTATCTAGGTTGTTCAAACTTTCCTTCCAAGGAGTAAGTGTCTTTTAATAAAATCCCATACCTGGAGTGAAAAAAAATGTTTGAATCTCTTTAAATTAGTTATGAGATAGAATTTCATTCTCAAGTTTTAATCTGGTTGAATGACAGAGGAAGAGAGTATCTTTTCATGCTTCACTCTATAAGGGGATCTGTATTGATAGCTCCCACCTGATAAATGGTACTTCTTGCAGTTAATCTTAGCTAAATAGAAATTTATTTAAAGTAAGATGTCAGTGTGATTAATTTTCTACATAAAACTATTTCTCAGTTTTGCAACTGTCTAATTTGTTCTTTAAAAATTAAGGAGACAAACTTAAATATCAAATATTTGAATTAATTTTTATTGAATGATTCTTTAAATTCTATAGTGCTTTATAATGTTCAAATTTTTAACACACATGATTTCATACAATCTCATAGTAACATTTCTTTCTCTCTATCCATATATTGCCCCTTCCTTCTTCCTTCTCCCCACTGGTAACCACTAGTTTTTTCTCTATATCTGTGAGTCTACTTATTTTTTATTTTTAAATATTTTCGTGACTTCAGTGTGACTTTACTGAAACAAACACCACTTTATTTTTTATTCACTAGTTTTTTTTTGTATTTTTTAGATTTCACATGTAAGTGATATACAGTATTTGCCTTTCTTTGACTTATTTCACTTAGCATAATGAAAATATCAACTCTTAAGTAATATTACATTTTCCTTTCCTATTCAAAATTAATGTCAGTTTGCTTTACTTAATTATGCAACTTTGTTTCTGAAATAATATTTAAGAGTTGACTCATTGGAAAAGACTTTGATGCTGGGAGGGGTTGGGGGCAGGAAGAGAAGGGGACGGCAGAGGATGAGATGGCTGGATGGCATCACGGACTGGATGAATGTGAGTCTGAGTGACCTCCCGGAGATGGTGATGGACAGGGAGGCCTGGTGTGCTGCGATTCATGGGGTCTCAAAGAGTCGGACACGACTGAGCGACTGAACTGAACTGAAATATGTACATATTTTACATATAATACCATGTTTCATTTCTGTTAAGCTTTAAAATTGAGAAATCATTTCCATTTATTGTATCTCCTGTTTGACTCTTCTTAATAATAACCAAATCAAGTTTTTATTACTTATGAAGAAAGTAAAATTTAAAGTCTTTGGCAAATGTAGTGTCTCTGCCAAAGTAGTGCATTAGTAAAGTGCCTGACTTCACCTATATCCAGTTATTCAGATGCCTAGTAACTGAACTGCACTGATTTTTTAACACATTTTAATTTGGTGGCTCAGATAGTAAAGAGTCTGCTTGCAATGCAGGAGACCTGGGTTCCATTCCTGGGTTGGGAAAACCCCTGGAGAAGGGAATGGCTACCCACTCCAGTACTCTTGCCTGGAGAATTCCAGACAGAGGAGCTTGGTGGGCTACATACAGAACACAAACCACAGGCTGAATTTAAACCTACATTACATTTCATATAACAAATCTCACAGAGAGTATTTCCTGGGAAGAATTTATAAATGATAATTCAGTTGTGGTGGGCACAACTGAGCAACTAATACTTTTAATACATTTTAAATTTTATGTATTAAAAATCAAACTTTATATAACATGTGTCCACAAAAATATTTGTATTTAAAGATTGACAAAAGTAAATAATAAAATAATCCAAAAATTAATCCAAATATCTTTAAACATATGAATTGATAAAAAAAAATTGTGACATTTCCACTCAATAGAATACTATCTAATAAGGAAAGGAAAAACTACTGATGCTTACACACTACTACATGGATGAATTAAAGAAAAATATGAAGAATAAAAGAAGACAAATAAGAAAGACTACACATAATGTCATTCTGTTTATATACCATTTTGGAGTATGGAAAAGCAACTGGTCTATGATGATAAAAACCAGATTAGCAATGGCCTGGGCTTCAGAAAGGATTACATAAAAATAGCATGAAGAAAGTTTTGGGGATGATGGAAATGCTTTATCTCTTGATTAGAGTGGTAAATAAATGAGTATATAAATTTGTCAAAATTCACCAAACTGTCCACTTGAAATGCATGCATTAATGTAAGTTATATATCAATAAATTTTAATTAAAATAAAATAAACCTGGTATATTGACAAAGATATCCACAACTGTTGCTTGACATCTTTGGCATCATGAAATAAAACTCATTCTCCTTCATAAAGGCTTCTGAGGAAAAAACTCTACATGTCTTTTTTGAAACATGTTTCTGAAGCTCTGGATAACCCTTCAACTCAATAACTAGGATAGTCTATTCCAGTTCAGACTGAAAAACTTATAAACTAATACCCCAGTATTTACACTCTGATACATGCATACACAATTATGGGGTGGGTGTTATCATAACATTAGGATCATAAGTCTGTCTGCCTGGGAGAACCACTACTTACATCCAAACAGCTTATTACAGTGCCTATCAAGTAATGGTTGTTAAATAAATATGTCCAATGAATAAAACTCATGAAGACTGAATTCCATGACTGAAGACCTGCATTCAGAAATGAAATTCTGATAAACCAAGGAAAAAAATACAAAATCAATAATCTTCAGGTGACCACCTATATTGTTAGACTCGAGCACAAACCACAGGCTGAATTTAAACCTATATCACATTTCATATAACAAATCTCACACAGAGTATTTCCTGGGAAGAATTTATAAATGATAATTCAAGATCACCATCAATAACTCCCAGGAAAAAAAATAAGCCAACATTAAGAAATCATTAGAATTATGTAACGAAACAGCACAAAACAAATAATGTAGTTTGAATCAATGCCTGGAAGATGGAAATCAGAAAAAGAGCCCCTGAGTGGCAAACATGTATGTAGGTCAAGAAGCAACAGTTAGACTGAACATGGAACAACAGATTGGTTCAAAATTGGGAAAGGAGTGAGTCAAGGCTGTGTATTGTCACCCTGCTTATTTAACTTACATGCAGAGTACATCATGTAAAATACTAGGCTGGATCAAGACTGCTGGAAAAATATCAATAACCTCAGATATGCAGATGACACCATTGCTATGGCAGAAAGCAAAAAGGAACTAAAGAGTCTCTTGATGAAGGTAAAAGAGGAGAATGAAAAATCTGGCTTAAAATTCAGCTTTAAAAAAACAAAGATCATGACATCCTGTCCCATCACTTCATGGCATAAAGATGGGGAAACAATAGAAACAGTGACAGATTTGATTTTCTTGGGCTCTAAAATCACTGCACATGGTGACTGCAGCCATGAAATTAAGACACTTGCTCTTTGGAAGAAAAGCTATGACAAACCTAGACAGCATATTAAAAAAAGCACAAACATTACTTTGCCAAGAAAGGTCCGTAGCATCAAAGCTGTGGTTTTTCCAGTAATCATGTAAGGATGTGAGAGTTGGACCATAAAGAAGGCAGAGTGCTGAAGAATTCATACTTTTGAATTGTGGTCTTGGAGAAGACTCTTGAGAGCCCCTTGGACTGAAAGGGGATCCTGGATATTCATTGGAAGGACTGATGCTGAAGCTGAAGCTCCAATACTTTGGCCACCTGATGTGAAGAACCTACTCATTTGAAAAGACTCTGATGCTGGGAAAGATACAAGGCAAGAGGAGAAGGGGAAGGCAGAGGATGAGATGGCTGGATGGCATCACTGACTCAATGGACATGCATTTGAGCAAGTTCTGGGAGATGGTGAAGGACTGGGAAACAGTTCATGGGGTTGCAAAGAATTGGACATGACTGAGTGAAAGCAAAATGGCAAAAAAAAAAAAAAAAAAAAAAAGAGGCAAATGGCTCTAACTTCAGGCAAATAAAACAAAGTAAGGCCAGTTGAAAATCTAGTTTACTGAGAAGCAGGTAGCTGAGAATAGTTTAGCCTGAAGCTGTCTTGTGACCTATGAGGCATTATGTAAATGCAAAAAATGACTAACCCTTCAAGGACAGTCCTGGCACAAGGCAAGTTACACAAGGTCAAGCAGGCAACTTTAAGCTTGCATTCTCATACATCTTGACCAAAACTACTGTCCAAAATATTTAAAGTAAACAGTTAAGTTTAGATAGGAAAAAAAAAAATCCTCACCATACACAAATCTGTTCTTCCTCTTCTAAGAATATGTATAATCTCTGTGGATCTTTGCACCCTCAAAGCGCTTGAAAGTACCACAGAGTTCTAAAAAGTGCAGCTCAGATTAAATTCCACAACACCTCCAGCTGTCCCCCCACCAAAACCACAAGTACAGGAAAGGGCACAGAAACCTAGCTTCCTTAGTTCCATGTTCAGTCAGTCATCATTTATTCATTTAATAAAGTGCATTAAATATGAAATGCTTATAAAGCATTATTGACAAAATTCTTGCCAGGAAAGTTTCTATTGTAAAAAATTTTAATCCAAGTTTTAAATTTTATATGCTTTCAGAATAATTAACATATTCTTATGAAGACATCTATAATTAAGCTTATAATTAGAATCCACTAAAATTACTTTACACATAACATTAAATGAATTGTAAAATTACGGAAAAAAGGCCAATGCACAGGACTTTAGATGCAGGATCCATTGAGAGATTTTTGGAATCTCAAGTCATTTCTTTTGACAAAAGACCTCTCTGGGCTCCTGTACAGTTATTGAAAGGCACCCCATACAACCATGTCCAATATTATTGTTTTTCCTTTTTTATTCTTTGTAAACTGAGACTAGGTTTGCATTCTCCACAATTCTACGAAGCTTCCATAGAAGAGATTTCCAAAGTAGCCTATATAGAGGCACTCAAGATATAAATCTACAAGCAGTGGAGTGAGGCCTTTCATATTTTGTACATTGTATGAAACCAGGTCAGAGCAATCATATTCACAGCTGCTAGCCAGCTACAATCTCTGTCACAGTAGGCTGCCACTGGATGGCAGGTGCACGTTCACCTTCACTTAGGCTGAGGGGAATACTTGGACATTTAGTCTTCTGTCTTTAGTTAAAACCACTCTATTGTGTGTAGTAAACACACATACACACACACCTGTTTTGGTGTCACAGAGTCTTGTCAAGAAAAGGCTGTTGTATATCTAGTTGGGAATCAAGATGAGATTGTGATTTTATATATATATATATATATATATACACACACACACACACACACACACACACAGAAAGAGAGAGAGAGAGCCTTGACTTAAGAACACATTAGAGCATTCTTGTAAGCTCAATGTTTCATTGGGTCATTATGCCTTATGATTTATAATCTTATTAAATAATATCTTCCATTGGTCAGAATGGGCTTGACTCTGCTCTCATGACACATAAGTCCTGAAATCTCAGTGGCTGAACACAATAACGGTTTCTTGTTCACCGAGTCCAGTGCAAGTCAAGCAGCCTTTCTTTATCTTTAGTGACTCCATGTGGTAGTGAAACATGACTATCTGAAACATGAGGCTATTTGATCAGAGAAAGGCAGGGATGAAGGAGAATTACTGGTTCTTAATACTCTTCAGCCAGAAATGATGTAAGTTGCTTTCATTCATACTCTGTTAGATATAATCACATGATCCCAATATAACTGTAAGAGAAACCAGGAAATGTAGTAACATGCAGATCATGGATACTATTAGTGCCAAGAGCCTCTAGCACATGTCTGTTCCATAAACAGTCACACTATCATCCTTTTCCTCCATTGGGCAAACATTATTGATTATCTTCTATCTGCAGGAATTTGTGCTGGATGTTAAAAGATTACAGAGAGGAATAAAACGTCATCGCTACTCTCCAGCAGCCTAAAAGACAGGTAGACAGAAAAAAATTACAATATGGCCAACTGTGAAGCAGAAAAAAACTGTCCCAAATAGAGGCATATACCATGTTCCATGGGAAAGAGCACAGAGGAAGATGGGAATTCATTTTTAGCAAAAGAATCCTTGAAATGCTACAGAGGTAATGACTTACATGCTGGGCCTTGAAGGGAAAAAAAAAAAAAGGACTTAGACAAGTCTGATATAGAAAAGAGGGTAGGGAATGAGAAAAGACAGAAAAATTGGAGAAGACAGCATGACTGAGGAATGAAGGGGCATAGAATCTGGAATATGAGGTTGTGGGTGTGTAATATAAGTTTGGGCTTTATTAGTTTGCATGTTGTGCATATGTTTGCTTGTTCTAGGAATATTTAGTCTATCGCTATCCCCTGTTTCTCCTATTGTTATTTCACCTACGAATAGAAATCAAGGCATAAATTTTACCAAAAATATTTCAAGTTCTGATCATATGATTTGATTTCCCCCTAAATTGTATTTTTTTTTTCTTAATTTCTGAAGAATATTGAGATTGCAAGTCATAGGAGAAATTGACTGGATTTATTCCCACCTAATACTCTTCACAATTTGAGCATATTTCAGATTATCTAGGAGCAAACAGTGTTGTATATCTGTCAGTAAAAGGACTGGTTTCATCTGTACAAGAAGGAATAACACTGAAAAAACAGAGTGAAAAAGCAAGACATTATAGTTCAAGAAAATGGGAATGGTCTGGAATGTTTTGAAAACAATGGTCATTGTACAAAGGAAGATATTATGATTCGAGAAAATGAGAATGGTCTGGAATGTTTTGAAAAGAGTGATCATTGTACAGCTTGTCTGACTGGAAAATACCCTGTGGAATTGGAATGGTAGCTGCCAGGGGCAGACGTCATATTTCAGGACACAAAAGTTGGTGAAGAAGTTGTAGTGGTTATACCTTCATTTACTGTTACTCTGTTGGTACAGTGTGAAATGCCACATGCTTGTAAGTTCTGAGATTTTTTTTTTCTGAAAAGGATACCAAATTGCTGTGATTTATTCAGTAATTCTGGATAAATACTTTGGTATTATGTAGGAACTTGGATGATCCTTTCAGTTTTATTCAGTACTGTTACTTTTTAGAGATCCATGTACATTTCAGATCATCAGCAGTAATGTAGCAGATAGGTGAATTTCTGTTTTAGAGAGGATTGCCAGGTATTATACTCTCACAGGTTCTTAGGAAATTTTGTGGAATGTTTAAGAGTTACTGAAATTCATTTATGGAATATTTTCATGGAGAAGGAAATGGCAACCCCCTCCAGTGTTCTTGCCTGGAGAATCCCAGGGACGGGGGAGCCTGGTGGGCTGCCGTCTATGGGGTCACACAGAGTCGGACACAACTGAAGTGACTTAGCTTAGCTTAATACTCTTCACAGATTCCTTTCTAAGCCAACCAAATATTTACATAGCAGGCATAGCCATAGCAACAAGGCAATTTAGAAATGAACACCCACATACTAACACTGGGGCATTAGATAAATTGGATCCAGGGTTTTAATTGGTGGAAAAACAAGACTTAAAAAGAAAATTTGCTACAGTTTTGATACAGTGCTATGAGTAATGATGGTTAAGAGTTTGTAAATGGGTTAAATAGGCCAAGAGTATAAGGCCATGAAAAGTACAGGGTGAAAAAGAAATATAAGGGACGGGGGAGCCTGGTGGGCTGCCGTCTATGGGGTCACACAGAGTCGGACACAACTGAAGTGACTTAGCTTAGCTTAATACTCTTCACAGATTCCTTTCTAAGCCAACCAAATATTTACATAGCAGGCATAGCCATAGCAACAAGGCAATTTAGAAATGAACACCCACATACTAACACTGGGGCATTAGATAAATTGGATCCAGGGTTTTAATTGGTGGAAAAACAAGACTTAAAAAGAAAATTTGCTACAGTTTTGATACAGTGCTATGAGTAATGATGGTTAAGAGTTTGTAAATGGGTTAAATAGGCCAAGAGTATAAGGCCATGAAAAGTACAGGGTGAAAAAGAAATATAGGACAATAAAAGAAAAATCAGAGAGAAGGAAAAGGGTGAATAGGATCTTTCTTTTTCCTGCTCTTCTTTGAAGTAAAATAAAAACGATGAATGAACTAGAAAAATGTCAGTAGTGAACACTCAAGAAAATGACCTTGAAGTGTGTATCTTAATGTTTCTTTTTAAAATTTAACATTCTTTTTTGTGAAAATGAAGTGTACCTTCCATCATTATCTAATGTCTATTATATCTTATCCAAGTGTCAGTTTGCAGATTTTTGTTTGTTTGAAATTAAAGTTCTTTCTGGAATTTCTGCCATAGTTATTTAGTTTCTAAACTTCCCTTCTGTGTGCAATAGTGTCTTCCCAACTTTTTGACGTTACTAGTAACGTTATTTGGAGAAGGCAATGGCACCCCACTCCAGTACTCTTGCCTGGAAAATCCCATGGACTGAGAAGCCCGTAGGCTGCAGTCCATGGGGTCGCTAAGAGTCAGACACGACTGAGCAATTTCACTTTGACTTTTCACTTTCATGCTCAACTTTTTGACGTTACTAGTAACGTTATTTGGAGAAGGCAATGGCACCCCACTCCAGTACTCTTGCCTGGAAAATCCCATGGACTGAGAAGCCCGTAGGCTGCAGTCCATGGGGTCGCTAAGAGTCAGACACGACTGAGCAATTTCACTTTGACTTTTCACTTTCATGCATTGGAGAAGGAAATGGCAACCCACTCCAGTATTCTTGCCTAGAGAATCCCAGGGAAGGGGAAGCCTGGTGGGCTGCCTTCTATGGGGTCGCACAGAATCGGACATGACTGAAGCGACTTAGCAGCAGCAGCAATAACATTATTAATTCATCTTATATTATCTTCCATCAACTTCACATATATCATCTCACCTAAATCTTCCAATAGCAATAAAAAGTTGGTTTTGTTACTATTTTGTAATAGTAGTAAACTATTAGCAGAAACTAAAATTCCAGCCTACAGAATAGCTGTGGTAAAAGCAAGGCAATGTGAATTTAGCCAACTACTTAGTTTCTACTTGTAAAATGTGAATAATCTGCCAGCTACAAATTGGCACTTGCCATCTATTGCTACAGGATTAAATCATGAGATGCTGCAGCTGCTGACCTTCAACACCCACTTAAAGGAGTTCGGAGTGGAGATCAGGAATGAGACGCTCTGTGCTCTGGAAAAAACTGGCAGAAAAGGCATTTAGAGAGTTAGATATTTTTCAGCAGAAGGTTTTACAAGTCTGATTCTTACATCTTCTCATATCTAGAAAAGAATTAAAACCCTTCATGGTGACCTCTACTCCTCAGTGACTAGCAGCAACCTTCTGCAAAAACTGTGCTTGTTTGCATGTAACCCCACCTCCACCAAAGTCACATAAATACCGACCTTCACCCTGGCTCTTGAGGGCTGTTTCTCAGAGCTATCTGAAATGCTGGCTTCCAGGCTATGGACCTCATTTCGCCTCAAATTTAACAGCTCACAACTCCTATGTGGTGTATTTTTTTCAGCCAACAAATCTAATAGTGTTATTGTATTAATTGGGATAATTCATGTAAGTACCTAGAACAGTGTCTGACAGTGATAAACATTTAATAAATAAATAATTATTACAATTATTACCATAACACCATTTTGATTCTTTGTCCCTTGGGCTTCAAAATTGCAATTATTTCAATTAAATTATCTTGCTGTTTAGAAATGATTTAATTCTAGAACAAACAAAAGCTTCTAGTAAGTTACACTTTTTACCTAAGATGAATGCAACATTTTTATATCTTTCTTTTTTTTTTTTTTTTTGGAGCAGGAAAGGGGGAGGGTCAGTAATTGATAGAAAAACTGGAAAATGATTTCTCAAATCCAAGACTCTGATTATTCTTCCAGATTCTTTCTTTTTAAGTAATACTTCAACCTTAAAAATATTAAAGGAAGCCAATGTAAATGTTCATTGCCAGCACTTCCTTTTTCCAACTTCCCCCAAAACATACCTAGACAGGGGGAGGAAATAAAGGTATAAGAAATCAAACCAAGACTGATTTTACCATTATCCCTGGCAGTGTGAGTGTGAGCGAGAGCGTGTGTGTGTGTGTGTGTGTGTGTGTGTGTGTGTAGCAAATAACTAAGTCCTATTTGAGGAATTAAATAATTTGAAGGACTTCCCTATCCATCCAGTGATTAAGCCTTCTGCTTCCACTGCACGGGGGGCGTGGTTCCGTACGTGAGGGAACTAAGACCCCCACCACCCATGTGGCCAATAAATAAATATATATAATTTGAGAAACTAAAACGAAATCATTTACAAATGACTTTCTCTCACTTCTTTCACATTTTCAAGTCCTTTTGTGCTACTCCTCCACCCTCGGGGTAAAATTTATTTCTCCCTTAGAGTGAGTGATTCGGTGGATGACCCGAATCTCCAGCACGGCAGTGGTCCCTCTTCCTGTGCCCCCCCAAAAGCATTCAGTTGAAGAATGGCCCAACACTTTAACTGCGAGCTCACAAGGAGACTCAGAATTCTGTCTCCGTGCCTAGGGCCAGGTTCTCTTTGTACGGCTTTCCCTGCCTATAGGTTGCCCTACTGCCCAGCGTACCTACACAAAGGTACCGCACACCGGCTCCTAGGCTGTGCGCCAAGTACTTCGAGTAAAGCCTGTCCCAACCGCTGTGGAACAACAGTTCGCAAGACTTGTGGTTTTCTCTCAGGGTCAAAAGTAAAATCTGCAGTGCAGCGCTCCGAGCCATCGAGTGTCTTGGACAGTCGCCTGGAGCATGCTCAGTCGGCTTGGAGTCACGGAGGCGGCCGGCGCCCACCCACGGCCGCGGGTTCCCGCAAAGCCCCGGGGAATCGCCGCCGCCCTGCCCGGCCCCCTCCCCCTCACGGAGCCCTCGCCCTCCCCCTCCCCGTCCCTCCCCCGGAGTCGCACCACTAGGGTGCTCGGCCGCGCCTCCCCTCCCCGCCGCCGCCGCCTCCTCCACCTCCGGCGGCGGGCGAGGACTTGTCCAGGGACATAAATAAATAAATAATTCCATTCACCCTTTGACAGCGAGGCGAACTGGCGGCGGACGGACCGCTGCAGCGCCCACCCAGTGCCGGAGACCAGGGCAAGTAAGTGACACCCCGGGAGGAAACGAGGACTAGGAGGAGGAGGGGACGCTGGCGGAGAGGAAGGCGAGCGCGCGTCTGTCACCCGAGCTGCCCGGGGAACGGCACGCGCGTGTGAAAATAATGGCCAGTCTGTGACACGCGCGCCAAAGCCAAGTTTGCCCGCGAGCCCTTATATAGACAAAAATCCCCAGAGCGGCCGCCGGAGAGCTCGCGTCACCGAAGCGCGCGGACTGCAACGCGGGCCCTGCGGGGGCGCAGTCGGGCGCGGGTTCCGGGCGCGCGCGTCGGGGAGGGGTGTCCCGAGGGGTCCCGCGCGGAGAGTGCTCCGCGCCCGCGCGCGCTTCCGGCCTCCCGGGGCCCGCACCCGGAAAGAGCTCGCGTCACCGAAGCGCGCGGACTGCAACGCGGGCCCTGCGGGGGCGCAGTCGGGCGCGGGTTCCGGGCGCGCGCGTCGGGGAGGGGAGTCCCGAGGGGTCCCGCGCGGAGAGTGCTCCGCGCCCGCGCGCGCTTCCGGCCTCCCGGGGCCCGCTCTGGCACCGGGGCTCCCCCGCGCCGCCTCCCGCCCTCCCCGCCCCTGTCTCCTTTCTTGGACCTAGAGTTTCCCTGGCAGCTTCCCACCTGGCGCTTCTCCGCAGCATCTCGCCCGTGCCCGCCAGCGCACCTGGTGGGCCGGGACTGAGAAGCTGGGTATTGGGCGGGAGTGGGGGTGGGGGTGGGGGTGAGTGTATAGGGAGCTCTTCTTTTAGCAGATGGTCGCACTCAGAGAGGCTGGGAAGAAGGGACGATATACCCGGGTCAGGGTGGGGGTAAGAGATTTTTGTTTTGGGTCCCAGGTAGCGTGGCGGGGGCGAGGCAGAAGGAAAGAAACGTGTGTAAGGGAGAGACACACCCGGGGACAGAAAAGGAACGTGACTTAACGCGGGCGGAGGAGGGCCTGCGCCTCCCGGCTGTTTTTCCTGGCAGAGCTGTGGCGCCACGCTGGGGGTGCCAGGCCCAGCCAGGTAGCGAGGAGGCTAGTGAGGCGGCTCACGTGTGAACTGCCTCCTCTTTCGGGCGGATGCTGCTCGGGCTGCTACTGTCTCCACCCCATTTTTCTCCCTAACTTCCGCGAAATTGCAGACTGGTCTTGGCAGGGCGGGGTAGGGGTGGGGTGGGGGTGGGGGGGATTGTGACCAAGGCCACTTTCCTGGTAGGGCTGAGGAGGAAAATTTGTGATCTACGTCAGGGGTGTTAAAATTACACACGCAACACACGCAGGAGAGGAAACGTGCGGTTTACTCTACAAGTACCTCTGGTAGTAGTAGTAAAGCTAGTCTGTCGTATCTTCTTTCTCTGGTCTGTTAAGGGGCACAGCAGGGGAGTAAAACCACGAGCAGTGATGAGGGTGGTGCGGAAGAGCGTGGGCGGAAGGAAACAGTGAGCACAAAATGCCCTTTCCTGGCACCCAGTGCTTTATGGTAAATCCAAACTGGGAACTCAGGAGGGTGCAGACTTTCAGCGGACCCTTGGCTTGACTGTGCTGTGTCATTGGAATCTCAAGTACTAAGTGTGCATTTTTGGGGAACTTGGCTGAAAAATTAAGAGATGGGTTCTGGCAGCAGAGACTGATGAGGGTTGAATGAGGTGACCCTTTCATGGCCCTGGTGAGGCAATCTTAGCCCCACTCTCTACTTCTGAGCACATTGCGTTTAAAGCAATCTAAGTCAGCCGGCAACCGAATGATCTCAGTAAAAGGGAAAGATTACTTAGGCAACTCAGTGTGTTGTGTAACAACTCATAAAGTCAGAAATTAGTTTTTTTTTTTTGCAAAATTCACAGTCAGCAGTTTGCAATTACGTACTCCCCTCCTCTTTGGCTGTTTCAATAATGGTGAGTGATCCAACAAACTAGTGCCCCTTGCTATAAATGCTCAGTTTATTTGTAGACGTGCATTTAGTCTTTTATAATATTTAGCTGATATTTTTGGCCTTGAGCCCTCCTGAAGGGAAAAAGGGCAAAGAAACTTTAAGAAATATACTTCAGGGAGCGTTATATTCTTGGATCATGGATCAGAAGTAAAAGAAGTCTCCTGCGATTGCTTTTCATTAAATATTCATTTATCAAACTTTTTATTTTGAGACATTCACATGGAAAAAGGTAATTAACTTTAGACTTAGACCTGGATTTCAAGCTCACTTCTTCACTTTTGTAAGACTAAGTATTTAACAATGTTATCCTTAGTTTTTCTTACTCATACAATGAAATTAGTGTATCTACCCTGAAGTGCTATTGTGAGGAATAAAGTGTACTGAAAAAAGCTGAAAAATAAACTAGCTAAGGTGGTCCAGTGATCGAGAATCCGCCTTCCAATACAGGGGACACGGATTTGATCTCTGGTCCAGGAAGATCCCGTTTACCTCAGGGCACTGAGTCTGTGCACTACAACTGTTGAGCCCATGTGCTGCAACTACTGAAGCCCACTTGACCTAGAGCCCCTGCTCCTCAACAAGAGAAGCTGCTGCAATGAGAAGCCTGAACACCACACTGAAGAGTAGCGCCTGCTCCTGGCAACTACAGAGAGCACCAAAGACCCAGTGCTGCCAAAAATAAAATATATAAAAATATATTTTGACAAAAATAAAGTAGCTATTTTTGAAACCCTAAAATCACTCCAGACACTGCACTGTGGTTACAAAGATAAATAAGGTTGGAATTCTGCTCTCAAAAATAAAAAACAAAAACATCTAGTCATCTGGGCTGATCTTTCTGCCCTCTTTGCTGTTTGTTTCCTTCTCAATGGAAGAAGCATGTTTCTCAAGGAATTTGAAAGGATGTAGCAGTTTTAAGAAATGTAAGATGTGCTAAGAGGCACATTTGAGTAGGGCACCTTGCTTCAGAAACCTGTGTGTTCAGCCCCATCCATTTGCCCATTGACCCCGTATAAACAAGTAACAGAGGATTTTCTGTTGTTGTGAAGGCAGGACATCCCTTCCCTGAAGAATGTCTTTGCTAATGGATTTATTTCTTTTCTTTCTTTTTTTATTTTAAGAGATTGAGCAGCAAGTTTTTTCTGCACTTTGGACAGATTAATCCCCTCACCCTGAGAAGCCCAAGAGTATAGTCACTATAACATTTTCTCTATAATGCTCACCATGTTCTGGGCACTGTCTGTTAACTCCTTTGATCACTTTAACAATCCTAAGGGGAGGATCTATCAATACTCGCATTTACAGAAGAGGTGCAGAGAGTTAAGAAACTGCCTCAAAGCGCACAACTAGCAAGCGGCTGAGTGGGGGTGAGCCCTCAGGTAGGCTGTCTGACTTTAACCTCTGAGTAGTAAGGCTTCTGCTGCATGAAGCTGATTGAGGGCAGGGACTTCTTCTGTCGTGTTCTTCCTTCCTCGTGCAGTGCCTGGCAGTTGATAGTCCTGAACAACTAATATAGAAAAATATGAAGCAAGGAGGGAGGGAGAAACAAAGGAAGAGTGCTCAGCCTTTCTTGCCTTCAACTCTCAGTCTGGCAGGGAATTCCTTGTGGAACTCTGCCCTGGGGGCAGGATAGTTGAGGATCTTTTTATGATTCCTTTGTTACTTATACTGTGTGAGCCCAAGCATAGAAATAACTCAGTATGTGGTCTCTGATTCACACTGATGTATTGTAGAAGCCTCCACAATATTGTAAAGCAGTTATCCTCCAATAAAAAATAAATGTAAAAAAAATCCAAATCTTTCATATTTGCATTAACTCTTGTTTTAAAAGGTGTGGGGACTTCCCTGGTGGTCCAGTGGCTAAGACTCTGCACTCCCAACGCAGGGGTCTGGGTTCCATCCCTGTTCAGGGAACCAGATCCCACATGCCAGCCAAGTAAATAAATGTTTTATTAAAAAAAATACATGGTAGCTAGTGTCAGGTATTAAATATTTGACCTTCACACTAATAGGTTTTTATAAGGTTCACTGGCTTATTCTTCTTAACAGATTTTTGGGAACCCTTTGAAAAGCAAGGATTCTCAGTAGATGGCATGACAGTGCTGAATTGCAAAATAAACCTTTGAATGAACTCTCATTGAGAGGTCATCATTGTTGACTTTCTCAAAACTATTTGGATCAAAGTATGTAGGAAATGTGTTGAGAAACAACTGCAAACACTAAATCTCTGTGAGTAATAGAACTTTCTTTTAAAAACTTACAGAGAAAGCTTCATTTTCTCAATGCTGCTGCTACTGCTGCTAAGTCGCTTCAGTGGTGTCTGACTCTGTGCGACCCCATAGACGGCAGCCCACCAGGCTCCTCCTTCCCTGGGATTCTCCAGGCAAGAAAACTGGAGTGGGTTGCCATTTCCTTCTCCAAGGCATAAAAGTGAAAAGTGAAAGGGAAGTCGCTTAGTCATGTCTGACTCTTAGCGACCCCATGGACTACAGCCTACCTGGCTCCACCATCCATGGGATTTTCCAGGCAAGAGTACTGGAGTGGGGTGCCATTGCCTTCTCCAATAGGTCCCTGAAATGGTGAATACAGAGTCCTAATCTACCTACGTGGAAGATTCACTTGTTTTTATTAACCTTTATTGAAATCCCAGATAAGTTGATGAAAATTTTACAAGGCATTTGGGTAACAACTACAAGATGTTGGTATAAAGATATTTTTGTTAAAAGTTATGCACAGTTAAGATAGCCCCACAAGAAAATGACATACTATCGGGTTTAGTAGGGCTTCCCTGGTGGCTCAGTGGTAAAGTGGTAAAGACTCCGTCTGCCAATGCAGGAGATGCGGGTTCATTCCCTAGGTTGGCGGGATACCCTGGAGAAAGAAATGGCAACCCACTCCAGTATTCTTGCCAGGGAAATCCCATAGACAGAGGAGCCTGGTGGGCTACAGACCATGGATTTGCAAAAGAGTCAGACACGACTTAGCAACTAAACAACAACAATAATTTGGTCTAGTTATCTGAACTGCTGATTAATTTTTGGTCATGTTTGGAATTAAAACATGGCATTTAATTAAAAAAATTAAAATTTTCAATGAAAGTATCCAGTATGAATGGTAACACAGAGAAATATTTGTTTAGATAAGTAAAGGTCTGTACAAAATAGTGGTATTTTTAAAAAGTGTTTACATTAAACGTTGGCTGTTTCATACCTAATAACACAATGACATGTAGTATTATTAATCATCCATACTCCTAAACAGTTTCCGATTAGAGCTAATGTATAGAAGAGTTATAAATTATAAGAAGTTGCTCTACTAAGTAATTTATTTGAAGACTTATTTCTTTGGGAACTGGATTAGACATGAATAAATAGTAAAACCAAAAAGGCATGCATTTGCTTGAGAAGTTTCTAAGGGATGAACTGATTAATAATATTTGCCTGTGTTTGAAATTGATTCTCTAAAATGTCAGAAACTGAAGTTCTGTCAGTTTTTCTCAAATATACAAAAGGTACATTCAGTGATGGGCTTCCCTTGTAGCTCAGTTGGTAAAGAATCTGTCTGTAAGGCAAGAGACCCAGTTTTATTACTGGGTTGGGAAGATACCCTGGAGAAGGAAATGGCAACCCACTCCAGTATTGTTGCCTGGAGAATCCCCTGGACAGAGGAGCCTGGCAGGCTACAGTCCATGGTGTTGCAAACAGTCAGACACAACTAAGCGACTAAACCACCACTACCACAACATTCAGTGATAAACAGTGTTTCTCGACAGGTGACAGTGTTGGCATTTTGGGCAGGGCTCTTTTGCATGGTGTAGGAATGCTGCTTTTATTGAAGGACACTTAGTGTCTGTGACCCCTGTCCCCCATATGCTGATAGTTTCCCCTTAGTCATAATTACCAAAAGTGTCCCCTGACATTGAATACACTTTTTGGAAGAAAGGTACTATATGTGATTGAAAATTATTGGCCTATAAAATCAAATTGAAAATGTTTAAGGAAATTATCTTTGAAATCGGTCTATCTTCCAATAAGAAATTCTTTTGTGTTTTCTTCAAAGGATAAAAAGAGTGAGTTCTTCCTTGTAAGATATATTAACATTTTATAATCAGGTTATAACTGACCTCTGAGGCTCTAAATCTTCCCTGACTTCACACTATCCACAGCCTTTGGCAATGTTGGCACCTGCTGCTTCTTAAACTCTTCTCTTGATTTCTAGGTGCTCTTTGTGCTTCTCCTACTTCTCTGATTGCTCACTAGTGGCTTCCTCTTTGACTTTCCTTTCATTGCATAGCTCAGCTGGTAAAGAATCTGCCTGCAATGCAGGAGACAACCCCTGGTTTGATTCTTGGATTGGGAAGACCCCCTGGAGAAGGGATAGGCTACTCACTCCACTATTCTTGGGCTTCGCTTGTGGCTCAGATGATAAAGAATGCTCCTGCAATGCAGGAGAGCTGGATTCGATCTCTGGGTCAGGAAAATCCCCTGGAGAAGGGAATGGATACCCACTTCAATTTTCTTGCCTGGAGAATTCCATGGACAGAGGAGCCTGGTGGGCTCAAAGGGTCAGACATGATTGAGCGACTTGCACTTTCACCTACTCACTCAAGTATGTGTTCCTCAATTTCTGTTTTGAATTCTTCTCTTGTCTGAATTTGATCCATTGGCAAAACTTGTCCTCTCTTGGACTCTGCTTTGACCTCAGTAGGAGTAACACTCAAGCCATTATCTTCAACTCTGACCTTCACATAGCTGAAGGCCAGAACTTTCCAAATGCCTGCTGGACAGCTCCCCTCTTCTGTGCTGCTGACACCGCCAACACCCTTCTGAACACTCTTCTTTCCTTCTGTTGGCTCTGTTTCTTTTATTGGTGTTAGTATTCTAATCTAGAATGAGACCCTCAAGCCCCCCACCCCCTTCCCCAGCCTTGAATTTTACAGTCAGTTGCTAAGACATTCAAAATATTTCTTTCATCAGTGTCCTCTTTTCTGATGCTGCCGGAGTCCAGGCACTTCTGACATACTACTTAGACTCACATCCTAGTCTCTTAGCTGATCTCCTTGCTAATAGTTTCCCAGTGTACTAGTTAATTCTGTACATGCCTCCGGATACTCGCACTGAAATACACCTCCCTTTCCTATATGTTAGTAACACTTTGTGACTCCCATTACCTAGGTCTGAGGACCAGCATTTCAATCTCTGTATTTCCAAAAATCTTTTCTAGGCTCATCTCTGACTGCCACCATCCTCAGGTCAAACTGAACTGTCCCTTGTGCCTCATTTATTTTCATTCGGTTTCCTGCCTCCACATTTTTGGCCATGCTGTTCTTTCATCTTAAGATGCTCTAACCTCCTGCTGTTTCCATGTCAAGCTTCAACCTTCAAAGCTGGGTGTAAACACCACATTCACATTTTCTCTGAAACCTCTGGATAGGTACAAGAAACTTTTTTAAGATTTCAGTATGTGTATTGCAAACTCCAGGGGACAGTAGAGGACAGATGAGCCTGGCTTGCTGCAGTCCATGGGGTCAGAAAGAGTCAGACACGACTTAGCCACTGAACAACAACAAATGTGTACTCAGGCAGCCTGTTCTTTTAAAGGCAGTTCCAGTTGTGACTGCATTCTCCTTACTTCTACCAAGGGTCCTTATTCTTAGCTTTCTGGCGCCACACAAAATAAATCTTTTTCTGGGTTGACTGACAGCCTGTACATTTGTGGTGACAGCTGACGTGTCTTATGTTTTCTCTATGAATGTAACATATTCACTTTTCTGTCTCTTTATGTGACCTGGTTAAGCTTGGTTTTAGGGCCGCTATGTTTCTGGAAGCATTCAAGTTTAGGAAAGTCCGTTTATGTACAAAATAGTTGAAGGATGAAAATGGTTGTTAATGAATATAAATGTTTGATCACTTGCTCATGGTCCCACTGGCCATCAGTGTCATCTTTATTCAGATGAAATTAGAAGGTGGGAAATAAAGGCATATAGAGAGATCTGCCTTTGGAAGGATCCCCTGTTACCTCAGAGCTGAACATTTTCTTTCTGTGACCCATTATGCTGAGCATAATGAATGAATACATGAATAAACACTGAAAGGGAAGAAAGAATAAAACTCATTTTAAATTTTGTTTACAGTTAGAAATTAGCCCCTCAGTAAAATTATTTGTCTTTGCAGATTAATGCCATAAGAGGTAAAGAACCTAACATGCTGTGTGTGTGTGTGTGTGTGTGTGTATAATAAGTGAATTTAGAGACCAAAGATGTGGCTCTTACATAGTGCTATAGAGATTACTTTAAGTAAAAATAGCTTGCCTTTATCCAGGACTTCTACATGCCAGGCATCATTTTACATATTCATCTTACACATTTTTGACTAATTTAATCCTCCAAGCCTTATGAGAAAACATTATTATGACCCTTATTTTACAGGTAAGGGAATTAGGGCCAGAGATTAAGTATCTTGCCCAAGGTTGTACATCTTGTCAGTGGAGGGATCTGGTCCTGAATCTATTAACCACAATGTACCTTGTCAATGTTAGTATTTTAAAATATGCAATTCTGCACTGGATTTTAAGACATTCTAGAGGAAGGAAGTTTGAGAAATGTTAAAAAAAAAAAGACTAGTCAAGGATAACGGGACTTGATCTGTTAAAACACAGAGTTGGAAGAATGATAAGACTTCCTTACTTTTTAAAGGAAATATCTGGAACCAAACAAAAAGGCTTCGAGAAAATAATGACCACTTATCACTTGTGGACTCAGGGAGGTTGGGGAGCCATTAGGGGCTGAATAAACACTAATTCCAGGATTCGATCCCTTTAGCACAGGTAGCAAGATGATGGGGGGTGGGTAAGTGTGCATAGGGTGGCAGGACTCCTGTGGATACGCCAGGCTGCGGGCAGCGGTGGATGCATGAACAGAGGGGCATCTGGAGAATTCTCATGGGTATGTACATGTCACATCTGCTGTGAAATGGGATTTAGAATAAAGCCTCTGACATATTTCAAGCCAGAGAATGTAATCCTTTAATAACAACTATTTATTCATCCACTGTGTTCCAGACACCGTTTTAGATGTTAGAGATGGCTGTGAATAAAACAGTAAGATCCTTTTAGTCTTGAGTCACACAAATAATGGAACCTATTTTCAAAGCAAGTTAAAGCAATTTATGTCTTTCCATCAGCTTTGTGTAGAGCTCCAGTGTCGTGTTCACTCTAGTCTGTCTTATTCTATGGGTCTCTCTTTTCTCTTTCCCTTTTTTCTCCATCACTATGTCACATGTTGGATCAGAGTCTTTGTGGATAGATAGATAGACCTTGGTGGAATTTTGATTTAGCCACATCTCAGCTGTTTAATCAAAATCAAGCTATGTAAACCTTCAGAGACTCAGTTGCCTCATTTAAAAAAAATGGAAACAATAAAGCCTATATCACAGGATTGCTGCTGGAGAGTAACTAAATAGTGCAGGTAACATAAGTGGTAATCACAATTATTTTTCTTTTATCTCTACTAATATTTTTGCTGTATTTTGAGGCAGAGCCTCTTTATTCTTAAAAAATCCTCTTCTGTGCAGTTACTTATGAATTATAATATTATTTTCACAGCCTGATCCCAGTAGGAAATTCAAACAATAACAACTCATTGACTTTATAGTAATATGGGTGTTTCCCATATAGACAAAACTCTGAGTTTTGACACATCTGTTCAGTTCAGTTCAGTTGCTCAGTCGTGTCTGACTCTTTGCAACCCCATGAATCGCAGTACACCAGGCCTCCCTGTCCATCACCAACTCCTGGAGTTTACTTAAATTCATGTCCATAGAGTCAGTGATGCCATCCAGCCATCTCATCCTCCATCGTCCCCTTCTCCTCCTGCCCTCATCCCTCCCAGCATCAGAGTCTTTTCCAATGAGTCAACTCTTCACATGAGGTAGACAAAGTACTGGAGTTTCAGCTTTAGAATCATTCCCTCCAAAGAAATCCTAGGACTGATCTTCAGAATGGACTGGTTGGATCTCCTTGCAGTCCAAGGGACTCTCAAGAGTCTTCTCCAACACCACAGTTCAAAAGCATCAATTTTTTGGTGCTCAGCTTTCTTCACAGTCCGACTCTCACATCCATACATGACCACAGGAAAAACCATAGCCTTGACTAGTCGAACCTTTGTTGGCAAAGTAATGTCTCTGCTTTTCAATATGCTATCTAGGTTGGTCATAACTTACTTTCCAAGGAGTAAATGTCTTTTAATTTCATGGCTGCAATCACCATCCGCAGTGATTTTGGAGCCCCAAAAAATAAAGCCTGGTACTGTTTTCACTGTTTCCCCGTCTATTTGCCATGAAGTGATGGGACCAGATGCCATAATCTCAGTTTTCTGAATGTTGAGCTTTAGGCCAACTTTTTCACTCTCCTCTTTCACTTTCATCAAGAGGCTCTTTAGTTCCTCTTCACTTTGTGCCATAAGGGTGGTGTCATCTGCATATCTGAGGTTATTGAAATTTCTCCTGGCAATCTTGATTCCAGCTTGTGCTTTCTGCAGCCCAGCATTTCTCATGATGTACTCTGCATAGAAGTTATATAAGCCGGGTGACAATATATAGCCTTGATGTACTCTTTTTTCTATTTGGAACCAGTCTGTTGTTTCACGTCCAGTTCTAACTGTTGCTTCCTGACTTACATATAGGTTTCTCAAGAGGCAGGTCAGGTGGTCTGGTATTCCCATCTCTTTCAGAATTTTCCACAGTCTATTGTGGTCCACACAGTCAAAGGCTTTGACAGAGTCAATAAAGCAGAAATAGATGTTTTTCTGGAACTCTCTTGATATGTTGATGATCCAGCGGATGTTGGCAATTTGATCTCTGGTTTCTCTGCCTTTTCTAAAACCAGCTTGAACATCTGGAAATTCACGGTTCACGTATTGCTGAAGCCTGGCTTGGAGAATTTTGAGCATTACTTTATTAGCGTGTGAGATGAGTGCAGTTGTGCGGTAGATTGAGCATTCTTTGGCATTGCCTTTCTTTGGGATTGGAATGAACACTGACCTTTTCCAGTCCTGTGGCCACTGCTGAGTTTTCCAAACTTGCTGGCATATTGAGTGTAGCACTTTCACAGCATCATCTTTCAGGATTTGAAATAGCTCCACTGTGATTCCATCATCTCCACTAGCTTTGTTCGTAGTGATGCTTTCTAAGGCCCACTTGACTTCACATTCCAGGATGTCTGGCTGTGTGTGAGTGATCACACCATCGTGATCATCTGGGTCATGAAGATCTTTTTTGTACAATTCTTCTGTGTATTCATGCCACCTCTTCTTAATATCTTCTGCTTCTGTTAGGTCCATACCATTTCTGTCCTTTATTGAGCCCATCTTTGCATGAAATGTTCCCTTGGTATCTCTAATTTTCTTGAAGAGATCTCTAGTCTTTCCTATTCTGTTGTTTTCCTCTATTTCTTTGGCTGAGTTTTCCAAACGTGCTGAGTTTTCCAAACTTGCTGGCATATTGAGTGTAGCACTTTCACAACATCATCTTTCAGGATTTGAAAAAGCTCCACTGGGATTCCATCACCTCCACTAGCTTTGTGTGTAGTGATGCTTTCTAAGGCCCACTTGACTTCACATTCCAGGATGTCTGGCTGTGCATGAGTGATCACACCATCATGATTATCTGGGTCATGAAGATCTTTTTTGTACAGTTCTGTGTATTCATGCCACCTCTTCTTAATATCTTCTGCTTCTGTTAGGTCCATAACATTTCTGTCCTTTACTGAGCCCATCTTTGCATAAAACGTTCCCTTGGTATCTAATTTTCTTGAAGAGATCTCTAGTCTTTCCCATTCTGTTCTTTTCCTCTATTTCTTTGCATTGATGGCTGAGGAAGGCTTTCTTTTCTCTCCTTGCTATTCTTTGGAACTCTGCATTCAGATGCTTATATCTTTCCTTCTTTGCTTTTTGCCTCTCTTCTTTTCACAGCTATTTGTTAAGGCCTCCTCAGACAGCCATTTTGCTCTTTTGCATTTCTTTTCCATGGGGATGGTCTTGATCCCTGTCTCCTGTACAATGTCACGAACCTCAGTCCATATTTCATCAGGCACTCTGTCTATCAGATCTAGGCACTTAAATCTATTTCTCACTTCCACTGTATAATCATAAGGGATTTGATTTAGGTCATACCTGAATGGTCTAGCGGTTTTCCCTACTTTCTTCAATTTGAGTCTGAATTTGGTAATAAGAAGTTCATGATCTGAGCCACAGTCAGCTCCCGGTCTTGTTTTTGCTGACTGTATAGAGCTTCTCCATCTTTGGCTGCAAAGAATATAATCTATCTGATTTTGGTGTTGATCATCTGGTGATGTCCATGTGTAGAGTCTTCTCTTGTGTTGTTGGAAGAGGGTGTTTGCTATGACCAGTGCGTTCTCTTGGCAAAACACATGCTGGAAGACAATTCAACATTGATATTGATGATACAAAATATTTAAGTGCTGAATTTTTCACATAGACACAAAATTAGTAACATCAACTGGGAATATATCCCAAAGGAGTTTTAAGATGGAAATTCCTGACTTTCCACTTAGAAGTAGTAGCACATATAAACACATTTAAAGACTGTGGCAAAGGGAAAAGCAATAGCGATTATGCTATCACGATTTAAAGATGTTTGTTCATACTAAGATACAAACCTATGTCAACATAACTATTGGTGTGCCTTTTTTTAAAGCAACATTTAAGTGCTTCCTATGTGTCTGATCTTTTAAAAATAGAATTTCTATTCTTCATTATTACCAAGTAAGACATATGCAGGTAGAATAAAGACTCAGCAAGATGAGGCTGCCCATTAGAGAACCCCAAAGGTAAATGTCTCAGTAGGTGTTTTGGTGCAGGCTGCTAATGGCAAGTAGATCTTGTTCGCATATGTTAAGTCAATTTAAATCAGTAAATAATTGAGCATTGCTCCATGAAATAATCTGCATAAAGACTCGAAAAGATTATGTCTAAGTCATCTTTCCTGATATCCCTAAGGAGACTAATTTCAGACACATTCTCTGTGTGGGGAGTTATAGGAACAATCAAGTAGGACTGAGTGTCAAAATGATAGAGCAGTGATTTTCTACAACCTTGGTTAACCAAATGTAAATAATCCTTGAGCTGCATCTGGCCTCCTTCCTGTTTATATAAATAAAACGTTTTTTTCTGGAGTATAGTCACACCCATTTGTTTCTGTGTTTTCTGTGGCAGATTGCCTGCTGCAAATTGAGTTCAATACTTGTGATTAAATCTGCTAATTGTAAAATATTTTTTCAGTTTAGAGAAAGTTTTCAGTTTAGAGAAAAATATCCTTCAGTTTAGAGAAAAATCTTTCAGTTTAGAGAAAAGTATTTGTTGACCCCTGCTCTAGGACTCCAGAAGGAGACTTTGCAATGTAACGGAGTGATCAAAGAAAGCTTCAATGAAAGAAGTGGGAACGTTTTAGAGCTAAGAGATGAATAGTCTAAGTAAAATGAGGTCCATAGCTCTTAACTCTGCCTGTTAAGATTCAGTTACTTGTAATGTCCTCCTTTTTCTGTAGTGCCCCTTCCTAGTACCATGTGAATTCCAGGTATTTATTGTCTGGTGTCTTCAATGTAGCAATAAAATGCTTGAATGTGTTTTCCTAAAGCTATGGCCTCTTTCTTGGAGAAGGCAATGGCACCTCACTCCAGTACTCTTGCCTGGAAAATCCCATGGACGGAGGAGCCTGGTGGGCTGCAGTCCATAGGGTCGTGAAGATTCGGACACGACTGAGTGACTTCACTTTTACTTTTCACTTTCATGCATTGGAGAAGGAAATGGCAACCCACTCCAGTGTTCTTGCCTGGAGAATCCCAGGGACAGTGGAGCCTGGTGGGCTGCCGTCTGTGGGATCACACAGAGTCAGACATGACTGAAGCGACTTAGCAGCATGGCCTCTTTCAGAAGAAAAACAATCAGTGTACCAGTTTCTTTTCTGAACTTAAAAAGTGGCAGATACTGCAGGAATATTTGCATTATCACAAATGGATATGACAGCATAATAAGTAGATAGAAAAAGGTGAACAATTCAGAAGAAACCTCAGGGGATATAAGACAATGTAAGCCCATCCCCCATGGACCACATTAGCATCTCTCTGGAGCGTCATCTGGCTACTGTGCCCTGGGGAGAACATTAATTACACACAGCAATGGCCTACTACTGGAGGATTTAGTGATGTCAGATCTCAAGATCATCTAAAAATTGTTTCCTTTTTTTTATTGTTAATTTTCTTAGTAACGTGATAATTTAAAGAAAAAAACACTTCAGTGAGGAAGCATGCAAAATTTATTGTTTTAAATTTATTTTTTACCAATAACAGTTTTAATTTTATTACTCTATTACCTTTTGTGGGCCCATTATCTGCATTTGTTTTCAACCATTTCAAAAAAGGCTGTATACACTTATATAGCTGTATTACCAATTAAAAAAATCTCATTCTAAATGCTTAGAAACCTAATTATTACTGTTCATAGGGATACTTCAGTATCAATGATCAAAATTAATATGCATATTTGATCTGTAACTTTCATTTAAATGTTCCCTCCAACTTTTTTAGGATATCAGTTCAGTTCAGTTCAGTCACTCAGTCGTGTCCGACTCTTTGCGACCCCATGAATCACAGCACACCAGGCCTCCCTGGCCATCACCATCTCCCGGAGTTCACTCAGACTCACGTCCATCAAGTTGGTGATGCTATCCAGCCATCTCATCCTCGGTCGTCCCCTTCTCCTCCTCCCCCCAATCCCTCCCAGCATCAGAGTCTTTTCCAATGAGTCAGCTCTTCACATGAGGTGGCCAAAGTACTGGAGTTTCAGCTTTAGCATCATTCCTTCCAAAGAAATCCCAGAGCTGATCTCCTTTAGAATGGACTGGTTGGATCTAATCAGTTTTAAATCAGGCTTCTCCAGTGGCTCTACAATAAAGAATCTGCTTGCTAGCGAAGGAGGCAAAGGAGACACAGTTTCGATCCCAGGGTTCGGAAGGTCCCCTGGAGAAGAAAATGGCAAACCACTCCAATATTCTTGCCTGGGAAATCCCGTGGACAGAGGAGCCTGGTGGGCTACACTCCATGGGGTCACAGCACTATTTTAAATTATTTCACATTCTATTAAACATCTTGTTTTACTAGTTTTTGTCTTAAAGCGGTACTACTAACGTCTCCTCAGCTATACAGTGAGATACTGAGTTGTGGTCTATAAAATCTAAATTGAAAGGTGTAATTTTTTGGTCTTCTCTTGGCATTCAAACGATTTACATACTTAGATTTTTGGAATTTGAAAAGAAAAAAGAAAAGACGCATATTCAGAGATATAGCTGCAGGGGCTTACATATATCACCTCACATAATCCAGAAAGTCATTATCTGACAACATCAACAGCCCTGTTAATGGGTATCCTGTATTGTTTTCACTAATTTAGGAAGAAATGAAGCATCTGATGTGTCAGGTGGGTTAGCTCTATTTCCAAAATCCACAAAGCTCTATTTCCAAAATCCATATTTTCCCCTCTGTTCCATGTAGTTGTCCCAGGTAGAAGTAGACTCCTCCCTCTCTGCACACACATTTTATAGAAAAGGGAAATTGTGGGGAAGGTAATAGAGAAACACTTAGAATTCTGTCCTTGAATGTGCTGCTTTTTAAAAGAGTCCTGCTTTTAAATATGAAAATCACACCTGTAAGTCTTCCACACAAAATAAACCAAAAATTAAGAGGACAAGAGAAATGTTGGCAAAATTGTATTTCGTCTCTCTTCCGTATTGTCTTAGTCCATTTGGGTTGTTGTGACAAAATATCATAGACTGGGTAGCTTATAAACAACACATTTATTTCTTAGGGTTCTAGAAGCTGGAAGTCAGAGATCAGGGTGCCAGTGTGGTTGGGTGAGGGTCTGCTTCTGGGTTTCAGACTTTCAGTTGTGTCCTGGCACTGTGGAAGGAATTCTGGAGCGCTGTGAGGTCTGTATCTGTGTGCTAAGAGGCTTCAGTCATGTCCAGCTCTTTGTGACTCCATGGATGGTAGCCCGCCAGGCTCCTCTGTCCATGTGATTCTCCAGGCAAGAATACTGGAGTGGGTTGCTGTGCCCTCCTCCAGGAGATCTTCCAGGGATTGAACCTGCTTCCCTTATGTCTCCTGCAGGTGGGTTCTTTACCACTAGTGCCACCTGCGAGGGTATATTTCAGAGTACTAATTCCATTTATGAGGGTTCCATCCTCATGACCTAACCACCTCACAAAAGCCCTACCTCCTGAAATGATTGCATTGGGCATAAAATTTGACCATGAGTTTGGGGGGCCACAAGCATTCAGACCATAGCATGCATGAATAATCCTTCTTTCAAAAATGTCAGTTCTGTGAACTGTGCATGTTGGGATGGATGCTAGTACCAAGAAATTGAGTAGACACGGATAACACTATTTAATTAAGGCTATGTTTAAATAAATTGGGATCTGAATATTGTTCTAACCTTTTTTTTGAGTACTTGATTATGCTTTTTAAAATAGGTACATTCAGTTCCAATTATACCTTAATAAGAAAAACTATTCATGTCACATTTAAAAAAAATCTTAGTAATAATTGGTTCATTTAAGTACCATAACTTCATTATACTTGAAATTCATTGCAAGAATTCATATTATACAGAGTCCATTTCAAAAAGACTTAGGAAGTTTCTCACTATAAGCAATTTAGCTCTTTACATAGCCTTGTTATAGGAACAGGAGCATTCAACTGTAGCATGTTGAAGACGGTGCCGTAATGAAATTCCATCATCATTGTTTTAAAATGTATTTCTTTCATAGAAGAACAATTTCAAAATACATAATAGAGGTACTACATGTTTTAAAATGTGAGACAGTTGAATTGAATGCGATGTCTTGTTTATCCACTTACACACAATGTGAATGGGACTTTTCTTTGCCATTGACAATAGAATATAATTTGTGCATTGCAATTTAAATGTCCCTTCCTTGACCCACAAAAGATATCCAATCAAGGATGGTTGGGAAAATTATAAGGTATTATTACCACCTACTTAGGACTTTCCTGCTGGTTCAGACAGTGAAGAAACCGCCTACAATGCAGGAGACCTGGGTTCGGTCCCTGGGTTAGGACGTTCCCCTGGAGGAGGGCCCTGAAACTCACTCCAGTATTCTAGACTGGAGAATCCCTATGGACAGAGGAGCCTGGCAAGCTACAGTTGCTCTGCTGCTGATGCTGCTAAGTCGCTTCAGTCGTGTCCGACTCTGTGCGACCCCAAAGACGGCAGCCCACCAGGCTCCCCTGTCCCTGGGATTCTCCAGTCAAGAATACTGGAGTGGGTTGCCATTTCCTTCTCCAATGCATGAAAGTGAAAAGTGAAAGTCACTCAGTTGCGCCCGACTCCTAGCCACCCCATGGACTGCAGCCTACCAGGCTCCTCCGTCCATGGGATTTTCCAGGCAAGAGTACTGGAGTGGGTTCATTGTTCAGTTGTTAAGTCACATCTAACTCTTTGTGACACCATTGGACTGTAGCATGCCAGACTCCTCTGTCCTCCACTATCTCCTGGAGTTTGCTTAATTCATGTCCATTGATGGGGTCGCAAAGAGTTGGACAGAATTGAGCAACTAAGCACATATACATACCACCTACTGAATAGTATTTTTTAGCACAGAGTTGATGGGGAAAAAAGGAAATGCTCCCTTGTTAATGGAACAGTTGTATGAATAGTCTAGGGGCCTCCTGGGTGGCACAGTGGTAAAAAATCTGCCTGCCAGTGTAGGAGATGCAGGAGACACAGGAGATGCAGGTTCCATCCCTGGGTCAGGAAGATCCTCTGGACTAGGAAATGGTAACACACTCCAGCATTCCTGCCTGGAAAATTCCATGGGCAGGGGAGCCTGGTTGGCTGTCATCCTTGGAGTCAAAAGAGCTGGCCATAACTGAGAGACTGAGAACACACACACACAGATTCAAGTTGAAAACATATAGGATTATGATCAATAATCCTATTGAGTATCAATTAATTCTGAAAACAAATATGATATGCCCAAATAATGTATTGGGGTGAGAAAACTTTCTACAAGGGCTGTTTTGGTTCCTGAAATGGACCATCCATCTTTTGTAATCAAGTAATTAATGATATCAAAGAAAGTGGTTCTGATATGCTCTTTATGTTATTAAAAGGCATCAGGATACTATAAGGTAGTTGAAGTGCCATGATATTTTTAAACTGAAGTATAGTTGACTTACAGTATTGTTAGTTTCAGCTATATAGCAAAGTGATTCAGTTTTATATGTATACATATATGTATATATGTGTATATATATACGTATACATATATGTATATGTATGTATATGTATATGTATATATATAGATTCTTTGTCAGATTCTATTATAGGTTATTACAACATATTAAATATAGTTCCCTGTGCTGTACAGTAGGTCCTTGTTGTTTATCTTTTTTATATATAGTAGTGTATATTTATTAATCTCAAACTCATAATTAACCCCCCCTTTCTCCTTTGGTAATCATAAATTTATTTTCTGTGTATGTAAGTCTGTTTTTGTTTGTAGGTTCATTTGTATAACTTTTTAAGATTCTACATATAAGTGATATCATGTATTTGTCTTTCTCTTACTTCACTTAGTATGATAATCTCTAGGCTCACTTTTTAACTTTATTTCAATAGAGAATCGAAATTTGTTTAAAAAAAAATGTGTGTATTATTTGCCTGTGCAGACATTCCCTTTCTACATTCCTGGGAATTCTCTCAAATTCCTAGAAATCTGAAAATAAAAACACATATAACTCGTAATTGTTTTAATTTTACAGCTTGATTTTTGTTTCCAATATATTAGTGATCACTACTAAAAACTTTTATTTCCTTCACTTGACACTGACTTTTACCTTTTTCTTTTTTTTCACATTTTCTTGTAGGAGTAGTTTCCTGATAGGATTGAAAATGGGTATGTGGAGAGAAGTGTGTGCCAAGATTGGCAGACATTCAGATGCTGCATTTGTTGCCTCTGTGAAACTAGTACACCATGTAGTCACACAGTTGTACCAATAGTAATAATACCAGCAAAGTGACCAGGCATTTGTATCTTTGGTGACTGTTCCAGTTCTCACAGTGTCATGGATGCTGTTGCCATTACTCCAGAAATCCATCTTTGCCATGTTGCTGAATGAGTAGTGTCCTAAGCAACATGAAGACATTTATGCTCCTGGCATTTATGTTACATATGGTATATATATATATACATTTATGCTCAGCATGTGGAATCTTCCCAGACCAGGGATTGAACTCACGTCCCCTGCATTGGCAGGTAGATTATTACCCACTACTCCACCAGGGAAGTCGTCATTCATCATTATTAATGTACTCATAAAACACCACTTGACTTTGGACAAATTACAGTCCAAATTACAGTCTGTTTGGGTAATGCCTAAGTTCAGAATTTTCCAAACTTGATTACAGATGCCGTTTTTGAAAATAATTTCACTTAATGGAGCACCACTGAGGAAACAGTGCCTGGAGGAAAAACTTCTGTGTTTAAACAAAATAGAATTTTGAAAATATTATTTATAAAGTCTGACATGTGCCTGAAGAGTAACTGAATTTGGATTTCATTTCCATAGTTCAAACGTGATATATTCTAAGGTATTTTGCAATGCATAACAAAGTAGATAGCCACTGTCTCTTTCCATAATAAAATTCAAAACATCAGGGTCATATGGATTACTAAAATTTTTGTGTTGATATAATCATAATAAAAGCAAAATGATGTGGGGAGTTAAGTTTTGAGACCTGTGGTCTGGCCTAATCTATTCAAAATATTGTAAATATAACTAAATGAACATATCTCATGTGAGGTCATTATGGTTATTTTGTTTATTATTCACAGACTAACTTTGATTTCCTAGACATTGAAGTTTTTAATCATTAGGAAAACATTTATTTTACTGACATTTTGTCCTCTTATTTATATGAATTGCCACATTATATGTAGAGGCATTCTAAAATTTTGAACTCCTTTGATAAAACTTAATTACTAAAATATAGCTTTATTTTACTATTGTTAACTGACTGACCACATTTTATGTAATTGTGTGGGTTTTATGTGTTTTTCTTTTTCTTTTTTTTTTTGGTGAGAGGCAAAGATATTTACTGTGTATTGCAAAAATATTAAGAAAAAAATATTGGAACCATTCCCTGACATCTGTAACCCAAAATTATCTTTCCTTTTATAGCTGTATAGCATTTATAGCTTGTGGCCATATCACTAAGTTGTATAATTATCAATACAATTTATATGCTTATCTGCTATACTTCATAGATTTCCTTAAACAGGCAACTCAGCATCCCTAGGTCATTTTTTTCACCATATTCTAAAGCTTTATTGTTTATACCTCATACTTAAACATTTGTTAAGCCACATGGCTGACCAATATAGATTTCTCTGTTATTATAGATTTAAAAATATAGATGCTTAGTATTTTTTTGCTAGTTGTGTTGCCAAATAAGCTCATTCCATACTTTATAGCATGATTGAGACCCATGAAATTAAAAATATAGTTGTATTCAGTAATGCGGCTAATACACAATGAAATATTACTCAGCTATAAAAGGAATGCATTTGAGTTGGTTCTAATGAGGTGGACGAACCTAGAGCCTATTATACAAAGTGAAGTAAGTCAGAAAGGGAAAGACAGATATTATGTATTAACACTTATATATATGGAATCTAGAAGGATGGTACTGATGAACCTATCTACAGGTCAGCAGTGGAGATGCAGACATAGAGAACAGACTTTTGAACACAGCTGGGGAGAGAGAAGCTGGGATTTCAGAGAATAGCATTGAAACATATGCATTACCATATGTAAAGTAGATAGCAAGTGGAAATTTGCTTTATGACACAGGGAACCCAAAGCCAGTGCTCTGTGACCACCAAGAGAGGTGGAATCGGGAGGGAGATGGGAGGGAGGTTTTAGAGGGAGGGGACATTGTATACCTATGGCTGATTCATTTTGGTGTATGGCAGAAACCGTCACAGTATTGTAAAATAATGATCCTCCAAGTAAAAAAAAAAAAAAATAATAATAATAATGAGGCTAAAAGATGAGTAAAAGTCACCTGTATTCAAGGCCCAGAACAAATTTCCTGAATGTTGACTAATGTTTGGAAGTCTACTAATCAGCACACTAGGCTTTCCTTCCACATTTCCCGTACCCTTCAAGGCAATGAAAATAAAGATCATGCAAAAGCTAATTCTTTTAAAGTAGAATGTTCCCCTCCAAGTCCAAAATGCATGGAAGTTAACAGTACTAATTCTTCAGTAATGACACTCTTATTGTGTGTGATCTCTAATAACATGCGCATATTAAGGTCAAGAACTTCTAAAGAGAAAAGGTTATGTCTTTTGACCATTGACATCATCATTTCCCATCTTCTTACCTACAATTCACTTTTTCCTTGGTTTTGTGGGAATCGCCTATCTATCATTAAATTTTGGTGCAAAAAGTGATGTCTTTGACTTAGAAATACTGTTTTACTTGGATATTGGCTGTGTTTTCTATGCAGAATTTTTTTCCAATATAATTTTGTGATTTATATTTTTTTTTACCTGTACCTATATATTCCCATTTACAACACCTGATTATAAAGAAAATTTTCTGAGAAATTTTATTTTATAATTTTTTTAAACTTGTCAGCTACCCTAAATATTTTATGTGTTGCTGCTGCTGCTGCTAAGCCGCTTCAGTCGTGCCCGACTCTGTGCGATCCCGTAGATGGCAGCCCACTAGGCTCCTCTGTCCCTGGGATGTTCCAGGCAAGAGTACTGGAGTGGAGGTGATTTTACATGTTCAGTCCAGTTCAGTCGCTCAGTTGTGTCTGACTCTTTGCGACCCCATGAATCGCAGCACACCAGGTCTCCCTGTCCATCACCAACTCCCGGAGTTCACTCAGACTAACGGCCATTGAGTCAGTGATGCCATCCAGCCATCTTATCCTCGGTCGTCCCCTTCTCCTCCTGCCCCTAATCCTTCCCAGCATCAGAGTCTTTTCCAATGAGTCAACTCTTCTCATGAGGTGGACAAAGTACTGGAGTTTCAGCTTTAGCATCATTCCTTCCAAAGAAATCCCAGGGCTGATCTCCTTCAGAATGGACTGGTTGTATCTAAATGAACATTTAAAGTCTTTGAGTGACTTCTTACTTAAACTTGAAGATTTTACCAGATACTTTCTCTTGAAGTGGACATTTAGTCTTTACCTAATCTGATGTGTGAGGTAAACCCTCTTCCTTTTTAGATTAGTAGGATTTTAATGAAGGCAAATTTAAACTGTGGGCTTCCCAGGTGACTCAGTGGTAAAGAATCTCCCTGTCAATGCGGGAGACACAAGAGACATGGGTTCGATCTTTGGGTCGAGAAGATCCTCTGGAGGAGGAAATGGCAACCCCTCCAGTATTCTTGCCTGGAGAATCCCACAGACAGGGGAGCCTGAGTTGGGCATGAGCACACACAAATTTATATTGCAGACTTTTATTGAAGACTTGCAATTTTACAGTGTGTAAATTGAATCATGCACTCAAAGGAACTTAGAGGTTATTTAAACCCAATATTTCACCCCATGTGTTAATCCTACTAAATCTGTTAAAAGTGATTATGTAGCTTCCGTTGATAGCTGTGCAGGCATACAGTGAACTTAGCATCTTACAAGTAGCTCATATTTTTATTAGCCAGTTTCATTTGTTAGTTTATTTCAATATTGCCTAAGAGGGAAAACACCTGTGAATTTTATTAATCTGTGAATTGGAAACATTCATATCAGAAAGGCAGGTCTTTAACCTCTGCTGACAGATCCTAAGGAAATCTGCAGATTCAGTGAGGATAACCATGTGTACATCATGTGATGTAAGCTGAGGAAATCAGAAATCATGGGCACTGAAGTTGTAAGAAATTGGTAACTCTGATCTAGTGGCTGTTTGGTCTGGGCAAACAGAGGAAGCTGCCAGGCAGAGAGAGATGGAGCAAAGGCTCAGGAGAAGCAATTACAACTATGTTATCATAATGACTTTCATTTATTGGATGCATACTGTCTCAGACACTATTCTAAGCACTTTATCTGTGGTATCTTGTCTAATACTGTAAGAATAGTGCTGCTACTGCTTTTCTTTAAAAAAATATATATATTTATTTATTTATTTTTGGCTATGCCGGGTCTTTGTAGCTATGCTCAGGCTTTCTCTCCTTGCAGTGTGCAGGATTCTCATTACAGTGGCTTCTCTTATTGCAGAGCACAGGTTCTAGGGTGCTAGGGCTTCAGTAGTTGTGGCACCCAGGGTTAGTTGCCCCAGGACACGTGGGATCTTGCTGGACCAGGGATGAACCTGTGTCCCCTGCCTTGGCAGGCAGATTCTTAAACTGGCTCAGTGGTAAAGAATCTACCTGCCAATGCAGGAGATGCAGGAGACAGGGGTTCCATCCCTGGGTCAGGAAGATCCCCTGGAGAAGAAAATGGCAACCCATTCCAGTATTCTTGCCTGGAAATTCCCATGGACAGAGGAGTCCAGAAGGCTGCATTCATGAGGTTGCAAAGAGTTGGACATGACTTAGCAACCAGGCACCCACACGAAGTTCACAAAGATCATAAATAAAGGAAATAATATTTGTGACTAGACATTCTAACCTGGGAGTCCTCATTTTATTTTTTAGCTTATACTCAGCATCTGAACCATTCAGGGCTCTATACAGACAGAGAAGGCAGCTGCCTAACAACTCTGCAGCCGAGTTCTGTCTTGATCCTGTTTTTGTTTTTCTTCCCCTTTTCCTAAAGCTGTCCCTGTGTTCATGCTAAGTCGCTTCAGTCATGTCCAACTCTTTGTGAACCTATGGACTGTTGCCCGCCAGGCTCCTCTGTTCATGGGATTCTCCAGGCAAGAATACAGGAGTGGGTTGTCATGCCCTCCTCCAGGGAATCTTCCTGATCCAGAAATGGAACTCCTCCTCCTGCATTGGCAGGCAATTCTTTACCACTAGCGCCACCTGGGAAGCCCTTTCTTTAAACTAAATTGAGTGAATTTTGATTTCTTGCAACCAAAGATAACCTGCCCATGAGATCAGTTTCATTATTCACTTTATTCTAGGTTTTGCCTACATGAAGAACTCTGAGTGTTATTGTAGATTCATAGTTGGGACCCTAGATGCAAAGCACAGCACATCAACTTGGAAATTATTTACTGCTTCATATGAAAACCCTTTCTTCTGAAAAGGTCCAAGTAATTACTGAATTTATAATGAGATGTGTTTATAAAATATTGCATATGAAGACAGTACAATGTGATCTGCATTGGAATTAATAGTAAGGATGCATGCATCAACCGAGTGCCTTACTTATAGATTTAGAACAGTTTTTGCTATGTGGTGTTCAAGAAGTTATAACATTTTTCTTGGCATTTTTATTAACTAGGGAAGTTGATGATGAAGGTCCTTCTGATCACTTCCTGTTCTCAGTTTTGCAGAAAGAATAATATCTGTAATTTTACTACTATAAAAACAGTATTGAATTAGACATGTGTGTCTTCTTTGAAGGGAAAGAAAAAAATTCACAAGAAAATGAATCAGGGCATGTGTAGCAGTGGAGGAAGTAGGAGGCAAACTTTTGTGAGGAAGAAAAATAAAATATACAATAAGAATACATCTCAGAAGGGAATCATATTGGATTATTGATCAGAACATAAAATTATGTACAAAAGCTCACCCCCTCCAAACTGGGAGAAATATTTATAATATTTTATTATTATTCATAATATTACTTTAAAAAATTTTGCTTCACACCAGTGTCTGAGTCTACAGCCTTTCGTTGGCTTTCCTTAGCTATGCAGTTGGCCCACTGATTATATTTGCAAGCTTAACCCAAGTGTAATTTGGCTTTACAGATCAATCTGAACAGAGGCAGACTATGTAATTAAGTAGTCCCTGCCCAGGATCCTGGGAAGCAGTGAGGCTAAGCTGGAATGGGGTGCCCCATTAAGCTAAAGGCGGGATTAGCCTTTAGCAGTATTTTTCAACATTTAAGACTTGGTCCTCATAGTTGACCCATGGGTTTCCACTGTAGCTCCCTCAAGTCTAGACCTGTTTTCTTTCAATGTGACTTACATGCCTGCATTCATGAACTTGCGTCTCCCAACCTCGTGTTCTTCTGTTCTTAGGGCTGCTTTGTGCTTGGCTTCACATACTGATTGTAGAAATCTCTGGAACCCTAGTTCTCTGTGAGTACTGGAGTGCCACCATGCTCTTTACAGTCTTCTCTGGGTAGAGGAATCCTTGAAACAATCCATGAAATCAAACACTTCATCTGTTTCTCCCCAGGCCAAGTGGCCGTTCTCCTGTTAAAATCTGGTTAAAAGCATGGACTGTGCCACACAGTCAGAGATCTGTCGAAAAACAAGGACTACAAAGTAAATTTCAGATACTAGAGACTGAAGTCAATAGCCTTGCCTAAGGAAACACCTTGATCTTTGAACCTTTATTGTGTTGTTTTGTGCAGGGCATTCTCTATACTAGTTTTTTGTGGTTATAAAGCAACTAGCAAAACAACTTAAATTTGTATTTATTTTCTAATAAATAACTTTCTGATAAACACATTTATTTTCTAATAAATAAATTTCCTTGGCCCAGAAGCTGAAGCCCTGCTACTCTAGAGTGGATCATGATGGTGGTGGCTGCAACCTTACCTAGATTTAAGGTTATCACCCATCATGCATTTCCATCAATGGGTCCTTAATCTTGATTCATGGCATGAACTCTTCCTAATTATGACTAGTAATACTCATATGTCCTCTAATATTTAATCTGACTCAAATGTCCCATTTTGTTTTTGAAGATGTCTAATGCTATTTGGTTGTATCAGAATTGCCAAGCTGCTAATTGTTTTCTCTCATTCTTAGATTACAAGGGGGCTTCCCTGGTGGCTCAGAGGTTAAAGCGTCTGCCTCCAATGCGGGAGACCTGGGTTCGATCCCTGGGTCGGGAAGATCCCCTGGAGAAGGAAATGGCAACCCACTCCAGTATTCTTGCCTGGAGAATCCCATGGATGGAGGAGCCTGGTAGGCTACAGTCCATGGGGTCGCAAAGAGTCGGACACGACTGAGCGACTTCACCTTACCTTACCTTACCTTAGATTACAAGGACCTTGAGAGGTGAAATCATATCATAGTTTCTTGAAATTTACACACAGACTGTTCTGCACTGCTTGTTTCTTTCTGGAAAACAGAGTCAACTTCTAGAATCATTGGCATGGACTCATACTGCTTTGGCTGTGTATGATCAAACTATCACGTTACTGTTTGACATATTGTGATGCTAATTAATAGCTAGTTTAAACTTTTTTTGAAGTTGTTTAGTATTTTTGTTGTTTTTTAATATACCACAATAAAAGGCCAAAATTCCTTAATTGTTTCTTTTACAGTTTGGTTAAAACTAAGACTTAGTTCAAATTAGACAACTTGGGTATGTGGTATGAGTATAGTTTTGTTTCAGTGTTTAAGGTACATAAACACAAGTTTTGTAAATTTGTTTTTTTTTAAATATGAAACTTCTTTTTTCTATACAGAAGGTAGGAAAGTATGATTTTCTTTTTTTTATTCTCTCCATTTGGGCAAAGGTCAGGAAGTGGATGGTGCACAGAGAAATACCTACTCATGTTAACTCAGGGATAGAAGTTTGTCTTTGCATTGAGGAAATTGCATTTCAGTTGTATTTTCAGTATTTCCTCATATTTGCGACTTTATCTACATTTTCCATCCCACCCCCGAGTCACACACATCTTGTGTTCTCTGACTCTTTAGATTGAAACAAATATGAAATTAATTCCCTCATTGCCACCACATTCTACACTGGCATAAATGTTCCTATGTGCCTCCCAAGTGTGTGTGCTCAAGTAAGGTAAAGATAAATTGTTAAGCTAGAGAACTGTCTTTTAATAAAGGATAAGCTAACATTAGAAATATCTATTTAATTACATGTTCAAACATTGTTATCAGCCTACTTATATGTTGCTGTGATACTGTCCAAACCAGTGTAATCTTCCTTCTAGGCTGAAAAATATGTTGTCCCCCTCCTACTCTTGCTGATTTAAAACAGAACACAGAAATTTGTCAAACATTTCAGTCTAATCTATTTCATATATTGATAGGATAAATGAGACTGTATTTATTTTGGTCATCAAACAGAATGGAGTACCCGATATATTTTTTAATTACTTTTCTATATGATTATCTTTGTGTTGGTTAGGAAGAGTCTTTATATACCTCATGTATTCTTTATGTATACATATAAATAAATTACATATGTATATAAATATTATATATACCTTCCTTCAAGTTAAGGCTTTGTTTTTATTTTCTATATAGCATCTTTTGATAAATGGTGCTGAATTTTAATAGCTAAATTCATCAGTTATTTTCACCCTTTTTTTTGTTTGTTTAATTTGTTATTTCTTGCTTAATACATCCTTTCCTGGCCCCAAGGTCAAAGATACTATTGTAAATGTCTCTTGGTTCTGTCCAATAGACTTGTATGCAGTGATGGAAATATTTTATACTTGCCACTGCCCAATATGGTAGCCACTAACTACATGTTACACCTCAGCAATTGACCTGTGAATGGTGTGATTGAGGAGCTAAATTTTAAAATTTAATTGCAATTAATTTACATTTGAATTTAAACAGCCTCTTGTGGCAATTGACTATTGTATTGGCTAGCTCAGCTGTGGCATTGTTTTATCAGGAAGGGTGATTATATTTACCTTATGTTCATTTTTCTTCAGGATGTAAGGGGAAAACTTAGTCTCATATTTTCCCATATGGATGATGAGTTGGCCTAGAGCAACAGTTTTTTTTTTTCCCCTACTTATTGATAACACCAGTTTTGAAATTATGATTTGTGAGTGTGCGTGCATTTCCTGACTTTCTGTTTTGTTCCTTGATGAATTCATCTATCCTGGTAGTAGTGCCTCTCACTGTCAGTCACCACAAGTTTATAATGAGCCTTGATATTTAGTCATGCACATACCACTCCTCTGGTTCTGTTTCAGAAATAACTTTGCTAGTCTTGGCCTTTGATCTTTCAATACATTTTAGACTCAGATTTTCAGGTTAAAAAAAATGGGATTTTTCATTACAGTTGAATCCATGCATCTACTTATGATATTGAAACTTTTAATTCATGAGAGTGATTTATCTCCATTCATGTCTTCTTTCATGGCCTCTATTTGCTTTTACTCTATGAAGGATTTGGTATAGCTTGTTATATTTTAAAGGAAGAACTATTTCTTGAGGATACTATGTATGTTGCTTTTTTAAAATCACATATTCTATCTAACCTCTCAAACTGCTAGCATTAAGTATGATGTTACAGGTTTTTGTTTAGTTTTTTATTGTTATAGATACCAGATTAAGGCATTTTTCTTCAGTTTTTAATTTGGTAGAATTTTGAGATGATTTTAAAATTTTACTTTATTGTGATGAATTATTGTAATTGGTTTAAAAATATTTACTGATTTATTGTTGGTCTTTTGGCCTCAAGTATTCAGAATTGAATTAAAGACTAATCATAATCTTTAGGTTGTGACATGCTCTCATCATTCATAGCTATATTTAATTATGTTAATATAATTAAAACTAGCAAACTCACGAACCAATTCAAGAATTAGAACATTAACAAAAATCAAAACTTACCTATGTGCATCTTTCTGGTCTCATTCTTTGATTATTATCCACTTGTTACTCCTCCCCTTCCCAGAGCTAACCACTATTGGAAGTTTTATATTTTTTTTATCCATTTGCTTTGCTTTGCTTTTGTTTGGTTTTAGTAAGTTATATTTTGGAAAAAAATTTTTTAATGTTTAGTTCTTATACAGTTCTTCATGGTCCCTTACTCTTTAATTATATTTTAATCCTTTCCTATTTAAAATGTACTCAATTTATATGTTTAATTTAGCTATCTAATGTATTTATGGACCAGATTATACATCTGTAGTTTCTTCTGGTTTTTCCTTATAATGCCTTGCAAATGAGTGTCATTTGGATGTTCATCATTTGAGAATTATTTGAAACTTTAACTAAGTTGGATTTCTAGTTGAGAGAATTTGTATTTCCTTTTTCCTGGGTCAGGGCATTACCTAATACTCTAAGCTGTTTTTAGATGTTTGAACCACCTTGGTAGTATGAAATTGGAGGGCAAAGTCATGTGAGGGATTACTGTTGGTCACGAATCGTCAGGTGATATTGTTTTGTTCCCTATCACCAGTGCCAAATTTAGAGGCAGACTGGTTCCTTTGCAGTTGCCAGCTGTGTGATGTGTGTATGTGTAGCATTGCAAGCTTGCAAACTTATTTCTGGTACAATGACAATAGTTTTATTGGGTCACAGGAGGGCATATCACCCTTTAGACTTTCCATCTCTGGCTGACCTTGGGTTGTGTGATCTATTGCAAACACCTAAAGGCTGTGAAATCTCAAGTCCAAGCCTACCTATTTCATCAAATGTCCCAAGAGGAAACCTGAATAAAGTAGTCTTCACCACTTGGTTTCCCCTTTCAGTTAGTTTCATTTACTGGATATTTCTTACTTTCTTTCTAGTTTTATGTACCAAAAAAAGCTACTTTTATGTACATAAAACTTCTATCTTTTTTTATGTACATTTTTTAGTTGCTTTCAATGGAGGGATTTTTATACTGTAAAGGACAGAGACTTGTACAAATTAAGTAATAAACTCAGTAATTGGAAAACCAGGGGATTTTTCTTGGAGGCTAATTTCAGGAAGTCTGTTAGGTCTGGCTGGAATGGTAACACAGGTCTGATCTTCCGCATAGTCTTTAGATTTTCCTTTCTGTTGCAGTGCAAAATTACCTCACGGTTTCAGTGTCCAGCACCGTCCCACTGACTCAGTCTCTCCATGTATCACTTCAGATTCTTGAGACAGAAGATAAACTTGTCTTCACCTCACCTATAGATGGTAATATGGTAGTATACTATTAAAGGAAATATGCTGTAATGGTTAGATCAGTGGTTCTGCATGCAGAAGCAGCTAGACTGGCTGATGTTTGAAGCTCAGCTCCAAATCTTTCTAGCCTTGTAATCCTAGGAAACTTTCTTCATGATTCTGTGACAGTTTCTTCATCAGTAAATGAGAATGATGATAATAGTCCCTACCTCATAGTTATGATGAGGGTTAAATGAGTGACTGCATATGAAGAGTAAAAAGCAAGAGTAGTGCCTTGGATATAGTGGCTACTCAATAAGTAGTAGTTATTTCTGTCCTGTCCTTACTTGATGTAAGCCCTGGTCTAATTGGCTGTGGCCTGGGGTTAGGATCATGCAGTACCTAGGTATCTTCTAACTAGCAGGTCTACCTAGGTGTGTTCCTTCATCATCATTGAGAAGCAGATTGAAAGAAAGAAAGGCAATAGCAAATTTGCCTAATATAGATTGGTGAAATAGAAACAAAACAATTTGTCAGTTTGGGAAAAATGTTTTTAATATTGTTTCTTTTATATAAAAATATAATTGAATAGTGGGGCTTCTCAGGTGGCACTAGTGGTAAAGAACCTGCCTACCAGTGCTGGAGACAAAAAGGACAAGGGTTCAATCCCTGGGTCAAGAAGGTCCCTTGGAGGAGGGCATGGCAACCCACTCCAGTATTCTTGCCTGGAGAATCCCATGGACAGAGGAGCCTGGTGGGCTACAGTCCATAGGGTTGCAAAGAGTCAGACATGACTGAAGTAACTTAGCATGAATGCAAGCATACTTGAATAGTAGAATTGTTACCTAAAAAGATAGATTTAAAAAAAAAATACATTGACTGAGCTATATTATGTAGCATCTTATACCTGAAAATTTTCCTATAGCAATTAAACATATACTTATTTCATTTATTTATTGGCTTCACTAGGTCTTTGTTACTGTGCGTGGGCTTTTTCTAGTTGAGGTGAGCTGGGCCTACTCTGTTTCGGTGCACGGGCTTCTCACTGCTGTGGCCTCTCCTGTGGAGCACAGGCTTTAGGCACGTGGGCTTCAGGAGCTGCGGCATCCAGGCTCAGTAGTTGCAGCACAGGAGCGCATTATTGTGACTCAAGTGTCCTAGAGTGAGTGGGCTCCAGTAGCTGTGGCACATGGGCTTAGTTGCCCCACAGCATGTGGCATCTTCCTGGACTAGAGATTGAACCTGTGTCCGCTGCATTGGCAGACAGATTCTTATCCACCGTACCACCAGAGAAGTCCAGTCATATACTTGTTGACAATCTGTTATATATGAAACACTATTATATAGGAGGAGCAAAAATGAGGTAAAACAGAATATGTTAGTAGCTGTAATTGCAGATTATAGAAGTAGAATCATAAATATTTTATAGAAGAAAGTTTTATTCTTTAGCTAAATAATTCTAGGAAATCCTAAAATATTTCAAGGAATCATTTTCTCCATCCTTTTAAATGCCTGAGGTTATTTTTGGTTTTTGACTTTTTTTCTTTCTGGTGGTTTTGTTTGTTTTTTAAGACATAAACACGTGACATAAAAGTAAAGGTCTGGACTCAGCCTAATTCCCCACAAATTAGTACATACAGTTATGTTCTGAGCTATTTCTAGGCCCTTGGTAACTTAAAAATGAGTATGTGATGTGTGAAAGTCACTCAGTCATGTCCAACTCTTTGCAACCCCATGGACAATATAGTCCATGGAATTCTCCAGGCCAGAATACTGGAGTGGGTAGCCCATCTGTTCTCCAGGGGATCTTCCCAACCCAGGGATCGAACCCAGGTCTCCTGCATTGCAGGTGGATTCTTTACCAACTGAACTATCAGGGAAGCCCTGAGCTATAAAGTGAAAATCCATTTCTTCTGTAAACTATGTTATCATGCAGTTAGCTATGTATGTGTATCATGTGTACCTATCTTTTGGTTTTTATTTATTTATTTTTTGTCTGATGTTTGTCATTAATTTTACTGGAGAGAAGCTTTAGCTTCCTGAAGAAATTTCTTACCTTAAAGTAAAAAAATGTTTTTGCCCACAAACCTTCAGAGAAAGTTATAATTAAATATGGGTACTTTATTTGGATAAATGTTGTCATGTTTACCCAGTTCCCACTCTTATTAATACATTTTTATACCTTTATACAATCTTCCTCCTTGCTTTGGTTTCTTTCCCAGGCTTTACTTTCTCTGTCACTTAACACTGATTATTTCTAAAACTTCTGCTTTTGTCTTGCCTTGCTCATAATTTCAGTGACAAGCTGGTGGTTTCTGGTCTACAAGTCTTGCCCTAACTGACCTCTTATTGCAGTCCTGCATAGCTATTGCCTATATGGTGTCCTTCCATTTACACTGTGCAGATATTGCAGACTCATTAATAGCCATCCAATCTTCCACATTGGGAACACCAAGGTCGTTCGGGACATTTCTTACCATCTAGTACAACCAATTTTTATCAGACCCTTAAGACTGGAGATATATCCTTGATTCCAACATTTGTTCCCATTCCTGATGCTGCTTCTTTACATATGTTTACAATTTCCCACTTAAACTACACTGCAGTTCTTCTCTATGCTGTTTTGTAATTCTCCATATTGCTATCAAAAGAATTTTACTGAAAAACAAATCTAATCATACTTTTTCTCATGCTTCCAAACCTATATTGAACTCCCTTTACTGTTGTTATCCTCAACTTTCCTTGCTTTCCTTTTGCTCTCAAGCACCAGCATCACATGTTTTCAGTCTCCATTCCTGCCCCTTCTGATCATGTATCCAGTGATCAGGGCCCTCATGAGCTGGATCAGGAATCATGCCTCTGAACATTCTACTCTTTATATCTGAGCTGACTTCTCAAACCTTCTCCTAACTGTGTGGTGTTTCATGACTCAGTTTAATTCTCATTTCCTCTATGAAATCATGCCAGTCCCATATGAAGCATGTATTGCTTTCATAAGAACTTAATCTAACCCTGTTGTAACTTTTAGCACATTTGACTATAATTGTCTACTTATATGTCTATCTCCTCCACTAAGTAGTGAGGAAAAAACACATCATTTCTGTGTGTGTGTGTGTGTGTGTGTGTGTGTGTGTTTGTTTTAACTCACATCAGGGATTGAACCTGTGTCTCCTACATTGGCAGGCTGATTCTTCACTGCTTATAGCCACCAGGAAAGTCCCTTTTCATTTTTTATACACCACTGATCCTCCAACAGAATGATGGCTCCCTGTGGTGGTCTCTTTCCTTGATAGATACCTTTCCTCTTAGGGAAGCTCATAGTCCTTGCTTGGTGCTCAACATTAAGTGGCATATATTGGTTAACTAGTGAAACACTCAAACTGAACAGATTTTCTGCCTTTCATAGATTAAAATGTAATATTGAACAGTCTTTTGACATAGTTGGAAGATCATACTTCAGAAACACTGTTTACGTGTGTTATTAAAATTGGCACCTTGCAAATCTCTTTGAAATTGTTTCCTTACCTGCAAAAACCTGGTGGTGAAACCTTTCTTAGCAGGATTGTTGTGTAACGAGTGAAACACACATTGAGATTTCTCGGCTCAGACTGGGGTGCTCCAGATAAGTCATCTCCTTTCTCCCAATTGATGACTGTGGACTAAACAGTGAAAATGATTCTTACTAGCATAGAATCAGATAGTACCATGAGAAAACCTAACAGAGTGACTTTGTGACTTAAAGTTTTGAAAGTTATTATGTTGATGGAATATATATGCATTTAATCGTCAATAATTTTTTCACAATAACTGTTTCATAATAAACTTATAAATTTAGATTTGTACTTTCCAGGTGCTGAACATTAAGCTAATTCTCTCATAAAAGGATTAAATGTTTAAAATCAGTGGTTTCTTGGTATCCATGGGGGAAGAACTTCAGTTTCCTTTTTGTCAAGTCACATGAAAATGTAAAATATAATACATTTGTTTTGAGGACAAGTAGCTGTAAGACTTGACTGTATGTTTACTGTATTCTTTTTAAACAGGAGATATTTATAGCTATGTATTAAATACTTAGGTAGTCAGCTTACTTTTGATTAAAATTCAAACTTAGAAATTTTAGACTAGTTTTAAGGTTGAGGGTGAGGCAGAGATTGATGTTTTCCTGCTGCATCAGTTTGGATTCCTGAAGAGTTTGATATACTACAAGGCTATTTCTTCAACAATTATTAGGAATTGGATTTATTTTCTTCCTGAGTTTAGGCTTATAGTGCAGGCAAAGACATAAGCTCTTCTGCTGCTAGAATAGGCCTTTGGGAAGAAAATACATTCCATTCTGAGCTTTTGTTTGTAGCAAAATGTCAAGTCAGTTACCTACTGAACATAAACCTCAAGAATTCTGGGAAATCAAACCTGAAATAGATGGAGACAGAGGCTTCCCTGGTGGCTTAGTGGTAAAGAATCTGCCTGCCACTGCAAGGAGACACTGATCCCTGATCCGGGAAGATCCCACATGCTATGAAACAGCTAAGCCCGTACACCACGACTATTGAGTCTGTGCTGTGGAGCCTGCAAGCTACAACTACTGAGCCCATGTGCTGCAACTTTTGATTGCAACTATTGATGCCGGCATGCCCTAGAGTCTGTGCTCTGCTATGAGAAACCACCACAATGAGAAGCCTATGCACAAGATTGAAGAGTAGCTCCCACTCGCTACAACTAAGTAAAAGCTTGTGCAGCAATGAAGACCCAGCACAACCAAAATAAATAAATAAATAAATAGATGGTGACATCTGCCAGGAGAAGAAAATTGGTATCGGATTTAATAAGGCCTAGTAATACAGTTATAGTAAGATTCAGATAATCAACAGGAAATATTATGGTTCATGCTGTATTATTAATATTATTGTATATAAATTCCTCACTAATTCATTTCAAACATACATTAGGTACTTTACTCAAAGTACTCTACTATATAGAGGTTTTTGTGGATATATATATACATAAAGAAAATCTGATTCATGATCGTAAGGTTAATTGAGTGTGTGTGTGTGTTTGTCTGCATGTTTATATGTGTGTGTATGTGGGTTGGTGGGAGAGGTTGGGTCAGGGATAGGGAGAATTAAAAAAAAAACAAATGACTATAGTGGAATATAAGTACAAAGAAAGATACACAAGAGAGAGAAACAGATCTGAGAAGGGAGGAGTCGCATGTTGCTGGGAATGTAGCTTTACATCTGAGCCTTAGAGGTAAGTGAGTTGAGTGAAAGATACACTAGCAGAGAGAAAACTGAGGCCTAAGTATATAGGCCAGGAAAGAAAAGGTTGAATTACTTTACCTCCATTGTAGTTTATGTGGATTGGAGTAAAATTCGAGCATGCATGCTGTTTCTCAGTTATGTCCGACTCTTTGCGAACGCATGGACTGTAGCCCACCAGGCTCTTCTGTCCAGAGGATTTTCTGGGCAGGAATACTAGAGTGGGATGCTGTGCCCTCCTCCAGGGGAATCTTCCCAACCCAGGGATGGAACCCATGTCTCAGGCATCAGCAGGCATTCTTTACCACCAGCACCACCTGGGAAGCCCTGCGAATAAAACAGATTGAAGCTAAATGTTAGAATTTGGTGTTATTTCACTATTAGAGATGTTAGATTTAACAAAGTGTGCATTTAAATTTGTAACTTAAAGTGGAAAAGGGAGGGAATCCTGTTTCCAACCCTGATTTTCTTTAGATTCTTTAAACTGATCTAGGTTTCTTGGTCTCAATATTATTGATATTTTGGACTGGATAATTCCTTTTTGGAGGATGTTTAGAGGCAGCCCTGGCCTCAACCCAGGGCTAAGATTAGAGGGAGGCAAGGGAGGCAGGTAGGCCATGGTGTTTAAGGAGGCAATCACTCTCGGGGTCATGTTAACTTTAATCTTGAGTGTGGATAACCCTAAGAGTGAGTAAGTGCCTCCTTAAATTTGGAGCTCTGGGAACCTCCCATGCCTGTCACAGTCCTGGCACTGCCTCTGTCCACTGGAAGCCAGTAGCACCCTCCCAGCTGTGACAGCCAAATAAGTCTCCACATATTGCCAGACATCCTCGGGGAAACAAAACCACCCAAGTTAAGAACCACTGCAGTTTTACTGGAATAACAGCATATTTCTTTTTCATTTGTAAAATGGCAAGAGGAGCAGCCAGCAGTGTGATGGAATTCAACTGAAAGGTAGCAACTAAATACAGATGGAATGTGGGCTGAGACACACTTGGGGAGTAAGATTTGAAAAGAGAACTGTGGGAAGAGGCTGCTGTGATTAATGGGCTGATAGGCATTGGCATTAGGAAGAGACAAGGGTTTCTGTGAAAGTTACCTAAAGGTGAAGGATCCATCCTGCTGTTAATAATCTACCTGACTTCTAGGCCTCGGCTGCACTGAAGAATAATAACTTTGCTGTCAGTCTTGGGGTCGATATGATGAGACTTCCAACTATGTTTTTCTGGTCCTTGTACAAATGCTCAAAAAAAAAAAAAAAAAAATCTACAGCGTGCTTGTACTTTATTTTCTTTTTATAAAACTAGGCTGTCTTCTTGGTTAATACATCACTGTGCTTATATTTGCTATTATCAGTTCTACTCTACCCTGCTCTATTCTATTTTCTTGGGCTCTGGGGAAGCTGTGGCATTTGGGGATGTGCAGTTTGTGCAGTGTGGTTACTAAGGTTACAGATACTTAGACCCTAGCAGAGTACTAGCCTGATCAGTTAGTATGAGATCACAAAGGCATGTCATATTATATATGTTTTCATGGTAAAGGTTAGATATGGCTGATTAATGTTTAGCAATGGGGTTTGAAGCCTAAAATTCCAGGGGCCTCATATTCAATCATATTCAAGCGCATAGCTCCATATACTTTTGTGGCACTTACCACAAAAGTTGCTCTGTGGTGATAATAAATTAAATGAGTGTTATAGCTCACTCACATCTGCCAGGCAGTGTCCTGTGTGTTTTATTTGCATTTATTGTTCCAGTAACCTTTGGTGGTGGTTCATATTATTATCTCTATTTCATGGATGTGGAAACTATACTTAGCCAGTTTCTTTAACTTGCCCACAGTCACAGGGTTAGGATCACTTGATTTCAGATCTGCCAACTCTTGAGTGCATGTTCTTAACTGTTACTTCAGGGCTGCATGTAAATGACCTTGTAGGTTATGCAGGGCACAACTCCAGGTATCCCAATACAGACTGTAAACATTACGAGGGCTTCAAGAGTGTCTTGGTAGGTACACACACAAAGTGAATTCTAATGCTTTGAAGTATCATTTCCTTTTAAATTTTTATTGAGTGGTATACAGTGAGGGATGGGAATATGAGGAGTGATTCTCTTCCTTCCTCCCTCCTTCCATCCTTTCCTTCCTTCCTTCTTCCTTGTGAGGACAAGCCTAAATGTAAATTCCTTTGAGGAAAGAATGGGATTCAGCTGAAAGATTGTTCCTTACCTATTGTGATTTCCCAAATTCTAGTGTAGCCGATGCTCTTCAGGAATGAAACTACCTCTTTAGAACTCTCCTTCAGCTAGTGTTATTGAAAATCGTATAATACCACCCGAGTTCCCTATCTGAGGCCTGAGGCTAGAATATTCTCTCACTATTATTTATTATTGTCATGGAGCCATTAGCTTTTGCCATTAGAAGCTATACTTATACTAAAGGTGTTACAGCTGGATGTATGTGCTCCAAATTCTCATTATAGGCTGCTGACCTCTCCCTATAAATCTCATCTTGGAGTTATCAGCTTTCTACTTGTTGGCTCTAATTGGAAAGTTCTCTGCTATATCCAGGTACAAAATGTACTATCAGAGCTTGAATTTCTGCCCCTTATTAACATTGCCTTTGTGACTTATTTCCTCAATTCTCTTTCCACTGGCAATCCAGCTGAAACAAATTCCTCGGTTTTATATACAAAGTAAGCTTGTGGTAGAACACATTACAAATCATACAGTGCAATAAACGAGAGCGCAGTCTAATACTTTTACCATTAGAGAATATTAAAATGTCCTTTACTTTACGAATTAATTGTTTGCACACCACTTTTTCACTTAATACTCTAGAAATAAATTCCTGCATTTTTCATCAGTTTGAAACTCATTTTACAGTTGCAAATCCAACTGTTAGATAAACAATAGAAAATTCCGTGAAGAGTTTGTGAGTTGTGTTATAATTTCCTAAACATACCTACACTTCAGATGGTGTCTAAATTTATGGATATGGAAACTAAAGACTGTGTAATCCAGAAATGGCAAAGGGAATGTTTGTGACTTGATTCATCTTTCCATCAGAAATAAACATTTCCCTGAGCAAATCCTTTAGAATTTCCAGATGTTTAAGCTGGTGAATTTCTCAGTGGTATATCACTATATCCTTTTTTTGAGATATGAAGTATATATACCAAACTTAGAAACTCCTGAACTCTCAAACATTCCTGTTCTAAGATCTTTATATACGATAATAATGACATACCTGAAATCAGTGTTACTCAGAAAAATTTACCCTAAGTTCATACTTTATATCTTCAGTTTCAGTTCAGTTTAGTTGCTCAGTCGTGTCAGACTCTCTGCGACCCCATGGACTGCAGCACTCCAGGCCTCCCTGTCCATCACCAACTCTCGGAGTCTACCCAAACTCATGTCCATTGAATCGGTGAGGCCACTGAACCATCTCATCCTCTGTTGGCCCCTTCTCTGTCTGCCCTCAATCTTGCCCAGCATCAGGGTCTTTTCAAATGAGTCAGCTCTTTGCATCAGGTGGCCAAAGTATTGGAGTTTCAGCTTCAACATCAGTATATATTTAAATTTCTAAACAATTACTTCACAAATTTCAATCAAAAGGCGCTTACTTTGAAACAATTGTGTAGAGTATGCTGAATGTGAGTTTTGTTTTTCTTAGGTTTTATTTTTTTCTGTTAAAAATTAATTAAGCAATTTTTAAATAAATGAAGCTCAAGCTTCATGAGGCCATGAGGTAAAATGATCAAAACTGTGTAATATCTAAATTAAGACCTATGTAGAATTATGTTATTTCCAAGAAATTAAACATGAATATATCCTTTTTCCTCAAATGAACTTATTTTCCCTAGCATTAATATTGAGAAACAAAGAGGAAAAACTTTAATTTAGAAAATCTTCATTATTGAAATATGAGGTTGATCATTTTCTTTTTGCTAATATTTGGAACAAAATTTTTCCAGGCCTCTTCTGATTAAGTTACTCTACAGAATATTTAGACTGTGTGCATCTCTTATATTTGGTGACAAAATATGCATACAGCAAAGGAATTTATTGCAGGATATTGTTACCTTGCGGCTTCCTTGGTGGCTCAGGTGGTAAAGAATCTGCTTGGAATGCAGGAGACCCAGGTACGATCCCTGGGTCAGGAAGATCCTCTGGAGAAGTGACTAGCTACCCACTCCTGTATTCTTGCCTAGAGAATTCCATGGACAGAGGATCCTGACCAGGTCCATGGGGTTGCAAAGAGTTGGACATGATTATGTGACTAACACTTTCATTTTTTTTTCATTGTTACTTTCAGAATTATAGGCGTGCTCAGGAGATTCAGCTGAAGATACAATAGGAAAGTTAAAAGATAAACTGAGACATATGAAAATTCTTAGGAATTTGAGCAAAAAAACTTGGAATTAGCACCAAACCAGAAGTGGTTAAGACGGCTCCACCAAAAGGTACTTGGGGAGAAACTTTTATAGAGAAAAAGCAGAAGCAAAGTAAGGAAATTATCACCTGCTTACAGCTCAAAGCCTAGTTGGCAGTTTCTGATGGGCTGTCTTTGGTGTTTCAATTTTATAACTGTGAGGCACAGGCTTAGATTTTGGTGTGTTTACATAGACCTCCATAGCACATAGACCTCTACAGTCATGGTGTCCCTGCTTAATTAACTTAACAGATAGTACACACTTTGGATATGTATTATATTATGAATTTGATTACATGGATTTAAGAGATATTTCAGCTTTATGTAGCACCAGACACACTCTGTTAATCCAAATATTACTCCTTGAGTGCATAGACTTGATATATTGTTTTTCAGAGAATATGTAGATTATGAGAAAATAATTCCTGATTTCAAACAACTTAGAAAATTTTGTTCCTATTTCCAAAATGTGTCTATACAAGTCAAGTACCCCTGACCTCTTTGCTCATTACTTTATACAGAAAATGGAGACCATGGTTAGGAATAGTCAGCTTCCACCTTTTGAGTATTAAAGAAGAAACTGACCAAGCCATACCACTCAACTGTAAATCTATTAATAGTCTTTCCTGCTTTAGTATTAGTAGAAAGGTTATCTTTGTTTCAACCTCAGTTTGCCCTTAGTAAAGGAAGCAGGTCCCATTCTGCTGTTTTTGTGTGCACATTGGAAGACAAAGGAAGAAATGTGTCACAGAAATTGTTTAAAATGCATAAATTTAGGATACCATAAAATGTTAATCTGTAATCTGTAGAACCCTGCATAAATATCTCGTGCTCAAAGGACATTAACAGAATGCATTTGGGAACAAGAGGATTTTTTTCCACAAATACTTTGAATACAATAATAACCTGATATTTTATAGTGACTAGTCATTTCTTCCTTTTTGCCTTCCTGTTCTTTTATCATTCTCTTTCTCCATTTCCTCCTCCTCCTTTCTGTTTTAGCATTCCCCTATAAATAGAAATAGTCATTGCCTTTTTTTAAAGTTGCCATTATTTTCCAATCTTGTGATTCGTATTTTATAGGAACTACAATTCTAGACAGAGGAAGAATTTTTTTTATAAGTAATGGTTTAAAAAATTTTTCTTTATCTATTGTCTGTCTATCTATTATCATCTATCTATTTATTGGCTGCAGTGGGTCTTTGTTCCTGTGTGTCAACTTTCTCTGGTTGCAGTGAGCAGGGGCTACACTCTAGTTGTGGTGTGCAGGCTTTTCATTGTGGTGGTTTCTCTTGTGTGATAGAAAACAGGAGTGTGGGTTCAGGAGTTGTTGCCCAGAGGCATGTGTACTAGCCCCCAACCAGAGATCGAGCCTGTGTACCCTGCATTGGCAGGCAGATTCTTAACCACTGGACCACCAGAGAAGTCTCTGGAGGAAAAATTTTTAAAAATATATAAAGTTTTAAATAATATTCTCTTTTTTGTTGTATTCCAGTGGGTTAATAATTTTTAAAAATATATTATTCATAATACTATGTGTTATCAAGTGCCAAGCTGTCTGCAAGTAGTATATTGTTTTTATTATTTTAATGACCTATAACATATTTCCATTTTGGAAAAGAAGAAAATTTGACTTTAAGAAAGTTAACTAAATTTTCCAAATTCAAATAGCTTGTTAGTGATTAGCCCAAGAAAAGATAGATCTTGACTCTTAATTCTTAAAACATTCTATAAGTAATTAAAACCTCTTCCATGATAGTCTTTTATAAAGAGTTTATAGGTTTCTAAAGTGTAGACTAGAATCTCTCTCAGCTGTGTTTGCTTATAATTAACATAGGAAACATAGTATTAAGTACTTGTATGAATATCAGATTATAACAACAGCAAAGATATTTTCATGATTTCTATAGCTTTTCTATTAACATGTGAGTTGCATTATTATACCTGAGTTGTGGACATAATCTGAATGAACACAGTTCTTATTTCAGCTTGAAATATTGATATTGTATTTCTTAATCCAATGCAGTTTTTATTAATATCTATCATTGGGAAGTATCAATTCAATAAGACACACCTGACCAAATTTTATAATCCTTTTGGCTCATGGGCTTTGACTTTGAAGCCTTTAAAAACATGCTGATTTTGTTTTCCAAAGATTCTTTAGCAATTATAAGACTTAGTCCAGGAGTCGAGAGCTACTTTTTCATAATGCTCTTGCAGTTCTTACCATTTTTCTTTGATCTTATCATTCCCTATCCTGGAAATTAGTTTTTAGTTTGTTCTATTAGTTTTTGTTGGCTGCAATATATTGTTGTGCCCGTCTTATTCCTCTTCTTATAATGTTCTTACAGATATTATTATCTATATGCAATAAACAAACAAACAAACAAACACAAAGACAACCTAAAACTACAACACAAACTCTTTATGATACGATGTTGAAACCATGCTGTATAGCCAAAGTGATGTAGGAAAAGACGGAGTTGCCGACAAAGAATGGCAGTCATTGTCATTGGCTCATTCTCATCAGGGACTCACAATTCATATCCCTACTTAGAGCATCATCAACAGATGCTAACCCATTTTCAGCCTCATGCCAAATTTAAATGCTTATAAGGAAACTCAAGTGGCTCAAGTGGTAAGAATCTGCCAGTGCAGGAGCCCACAAGAGACACAGGTTCAATCCCTGGGTCGGGAAGATCCTCTAGAGGAGGAAGGGGCAACCGCCTTCTGTATTCTTGCCTGGAGAATCCCATGGACAGAGGAGCCTGGTGAGCTATAGTCCATGGGGTTGACTGAGCACACAAGCACATGAATGGAAACTCATACCACTAGAAACAAAAGAGGCATTAGACTTACAAAATGTGTAAGTAGACCACAGAGAAATTTGTGATTTACTCTGTTTTTAATATTTGACTTTTGGGGGAGAGTGGATTTCATAATTGCAATTGGTACATTCTATTTAAATTTTGGTGACTGTCTCTTTTTTTGTCATTTGAAATAATATCATGTATTAACCTGAACTTTGCACTCTGCAGAAAAAGAAATATTAGAATTTCATTTTGGGGGTACTTCCCTGGTAGTACAATTACCAAGACTCCATGCTCCCAATGCAGGGGATCTTGGTTCAGTCCCTGGTCAGGGAACTAGATCCCATATGCCTCAGCTAAGAGTTGGCATGCTGCAACTAAAGATCCCCATGCTGCAACTTAGACACAGTGCAGCCAAAAAAAAAAAAAAAGTCTTGAGAATTTCATTTTTCCAAACACTGAGATTGTTCCTTTCATTTGCTACAAGAAATTAAATAACTGAAATTCTGAAAATAACATAGTGCTTTCTCTGAAATACTCTTGGGTTCTAACTACCCAAAAAACATGAGGATCCATGCCACCATTGGCTACTAAAACCACTTATCATGCCAAATGTTTGCAATTGTGTAGGATTTATTTCAATGACTGTTTTTTCTTTTTTACCTTTGACTGACAGATATAATGAAAGTCATTGGCAGCCTCTATCAAACACAAGTGCTACCATGTATTTAACAACTGAAAATACCCACCTTTTATCTTGGCAACCTAATAAAGAGCCTGATGTTCTAAATGTCTTCTCAAAAAACATTTTTTTTTAAAGAATATTTTGGTGCTTAAACATAGTCTCCTCAGAAATCTTTAAATTAATGTTGTACAAGTTTTTTTGTGAGAAGCTGTGTGTATGAAAAATGATTTACATTGGCAGATTGAGAAGACTAAAATGAATTCTATTTGAACAAAACATTCAGGGCAACATTTGTACAGAAATATTTTTAGTAATATCTATATACACACATATCTAAATATGTGTGTGTGGAGTTGATTCTTGAATAATAGGTGTCTGAACTGCTCTAGACTTCACTTTCACTTTGCACGCATTGGAGAAGGAAATGGCAACCCACTCCAGTGTTCTTGCCTGGAGAATCCCAGGGACGGGGGAGCCTGGTGCGCTGCCATCTATGGGGTTGCACAGAATCGGACATGACTGAAGCGACTTAGCAGCAGCAGCAGCAGCAGTCCACTTATAGAGGGATTTTTTTCAATAAATACATACTAGAGCACTACACAATCTGTGGTTGGTTGACTCTGTGGATACGGAATCTCCAATAGAGAGGAACTTGGGATATGGAGGCTGATAGGTTATACTGGGATTTTCAGTCACACAAAGGTTCAGTGTACCTAACCCCTCTGCATTGTTTAAAGGTGGATTGATATACATACATTTTACGATCTTGTATAAACTCATTAAGCTTTTTCTCTGCCTTTAAATTGGAACTGTGGTTGCCAGAATATGTTAATACCTTGAAATAGTAAATACAAAATATTAAGTAAATCTGTATACTGTACCTACCTTTTCCATTGCAGAGGCCTTCCCTCTAATCACATTAGCTAAAGGAACCATTTCTCCCAACCCCTTATTCCTATGATACTTAAAAAAAAAATTGCTTCATACAAAGCAATCCTTTTAATTTGTCTGCTTGTATCCCCTACTAGGGCAGAAACATTGTATGTTGCTTTGCTGCCAAATTCTCCTGAGTCTAGTCTTCTACATAATATGCATTCATGCATTATTCATTCATTCAAAAATATTTCTTAGAACTTGGCTTGAGATGGGGAAAATGTGACGAACAAAAATGAAGTCCCTGCCCTAATAGTATGCAAAACTTGTATTAAAAAGGAATATTTTTGATAGTTCCAGATTTATTCTATAGCTGGGCAATAGTTTCTAGGGCTCATATTATACAGATGTGAGAACAGAGATAAAGTTAATCTCCCCCCCTTCACCAAATGTTCCTTTTATGACTTTTCTATTTTTATTCCAGTGAGTCATTTTAGCATGGGTGCTTTTGATTTGGGGAGAGTCACTGAACATTATCGGTTATTGCTGGTCCTTACTTTGTCCATTTGTGAGAAGAGGGAGCCAATTCCAGTGCTTTTCTATGACTTAGGGCTTAAAAACCACTATCGATTGTGCCTTCCAATGTGTGTCAGCTTCTCTTTATAGAGAGCCTTTCTGGCCTTTTCCTAGATGGCACTAATAAAGGCAGTCTGGAATTTTGTTTGGTGGAAAGATCTGCACTAATGGTAATAGTTCACTGTTCTGGAGTATCTGTAGTCTCTCCAGGTGACCTGACGTACTGAATAAAATCTAACCAAACAGATGTTTCCTATTATTACTTTAAATGGTGTAAAGAAAAAAAGTTTGAATTTACAGATCTTTTAAATTGTAACCGTAATTTAACTTAAACACAATCTAATATACAGCCTTTCCTATGCATTTTAGTGCTGGAATCATACTTTATGAATTGATCTTACAAGAGTTACAAAATAAATTTGCTGTCTTAGTGTTTCCTGTATGACTACACTGTTTAGTTACCATAAAGCCACACATATTGTTATTTCTGTGTTTTCATAAAGCCAGGAGTATAGTATTTCCCTTATCACAATTTTCATAATTATTTGTTTCTAGTTTTGCATCCCCTATTTAGTCTGTGAGCTCTTTGATACTAGAGACTCTATTGTGCTCTGTTTTGTAACAGTCTAACCCAGCACAGTGTCCACCATGTAGATTAATGTCTACCATGTAGATTAGTGTCTACCATGTAGATTGCTGAAGATCCTCTGGGTGGCTGTAACAAGATACTACAGACTGGGCAGCTTGTAAACAACAGAAATTTGTCTTTTACAGTTCTGGGCTGAAAGTCTGAGATCAGGGTGCAACATGGTCAGGTGAGGGCCCTCTTTCAGACTGCTGATTCCTTGTATCCTCACATGTTGAGGGGGTGAGTTAGTTTTCCAGAGTCTCTTTTATAAGGACCTTAATCCCATTCCTGGGGCTTCCCAGGTGGCACAGTTGGTAAAGAATACGCCTGCCAACACAGGAGATGGAAAGGATGCAGGTTCGAACCCTGGGTTGGGAAGATCCCCTGGAGTAGAAAATGGCAACTCACTCCAGTATTTTTGCCTGGAAAGTTCCATGGAGAGAGGAACCTGTTGGGCTATAGTCCATGGGTGACAAAGAGTCGGACACAACTGGAGCATGCAGGCACATACGAATCCCATCCCTAATCACCTCCCAAAGACCCTATCTCCGAATACTATCACCTTATATGTTAGCTCTTCAACATAGAATAGATCATAGATCTATAATAGATGAGAATAGATCATGCTCAGTATATGCTCAAAAGGGACGAATAAAAATTAAAGATTTAGATTGGATCCAATTCTTTGTGCAGAGATTAGAGCCTTGAAGAGAGTATAGTCCAGAAGGGAGAATACACTTCAGCAGTGATTACTTTTTCCACTGTGATAATGGTTGAAGTTATGAAATACAGGGACAATATAGGGACAATAATGAAATGAAAGTTGCTTAGGGAAGAGTATTCAATCTAGGTAAGAGAATTGAACTGATGAATTCAGATTGTTGTTATGAAGACCAACAGAGAAGGATTCTTGAGTGATTGTGAAGAATTTGTAAGGAGTGTACAGAGTAAAGAATGATGAAATTTAATTGAAAATAACTTGTTTAAAATTGGAAAAATAGACGAGAGTGTTGGAAAATTCATTTTATTATTGTAAATTATTGATGAGTTATCACTGCTAGCATATGCTCAAACTAGATTTCTGTTGTCAATTTTTAAAAGCCCTTGGATAATTTAGATTTATATAATTCACTTAAAAAGCTATATTAAATGTTAATAAGTGATAATACCCACCACATTAAGACTTTGCTCCATGCCATGACTGTGCTGCATATTTTTGAATGCATTATCTTTAATATTTAATCCACTGCAATTGTTCACATTTTACAGATGAGTAAACAGAAGGTTAGAGAGCTCATTTCACTTGTCTTTGATCACACAATTTATGAAATGCCAGATCTGACATTAAATTCATTCCATTAAAAATTTTTATTTGTTTTATTCTTCTATTCTATTTTTTTTTTTTTTTGACTGTGCCAGGTCTTAGTTGTGGGGTCTTCATTATGGCACACAAGGTCTAGTTCCCTGACCAGGGACTGAACCTGGGCCTCATGCAGTGGGAGTGTGGGGGTCTTAACCACTAGACTACCAGGGAAGTCCCAAATCCATTCCATTTGAATTGAAAATTTGTGCTTTGTTGCACTACATTGTAATATATCCCAATGAGTCCCTAAAGTATGTATACATTTTCAGCATGAGTTTAAAGTGTCAAGCATAAATGTATATAATTCAGTTATCTCTTATGTGATCATTCATTCATTCATTGATTCATCAAACATTCATTGACCCTCTAGGCACTGAGCAAAAAGTACTGTATATACAACATGCTCAATGCCCTTTTGAAATTTATAGTGGAAGAGAAAGGCATTTAGAAATATAAATAACTATGTAATAACAATTTTGATAAATGCTATGAAGAAAAATACAGTGCCTTTTGTTAAGTAGATTATAAAGCAGGATTCACATATACTTACTTTCCTGTGGGCAAATGTAATTAGATTTACAATATAGCTTACTGTAACCCAAGAAGATGCTTAAAATAGCTCTAGATAAGTGGTACCACAGCAGTGTAATCAAGCCGAACAGTCTGAAAACATTGGTGTTCCAACAGCCTTTCCACAGCACAAAAGGAATTTTGGTGAATTGAAGAAAACTGCGATGGTATACCTAACAGGTTTTGAAACTTTACCAAATTTCACATGTGTATTTCAACTTTAGAAGGTGACTTTGGAGCTATCTCTGCAATGACCTACATCTGTTCACAAAAAATAATAAATATCCAAGAAGTTGACTATTGCACTGCCCTTTAGAAAGCAGTATCTATCCTGCTGCAACTCCAAGCATGTGGGAGATTTTGAAATAGAAATATTGAGAAGGTATTTGTTAAGTTTGAATATTTGGCTTCATATATTACTAACATTTGGCATAAAATCTAGATAGCAGTAAAATAGGAAAATTTATATCTTTTAGCACCTAATAAAGAAAAGCTGAATGGCCAAAATAAACAACCAAAAACATTTTTAAAAGGCAAACAAATCAAAGCAAAAAAAAAAAAAAAA